>CAJQUW010009052.1:0-287638 GCA_907163375.1 Prostheceraeus crozeri | reverse complement strand
CCCATTTCTAGAGTACAAGATAACAAAGACAAGAAAACAACGGATAACTTTTCCAAAAAGCCGCAAGTAGCGTGCCAAAGCCAAACAATCAACTCACAAGTTTGTGCGTTAAAGCGGTTAAAAAAAAAAATACAAGTTAAATGATAACTACACAGAAAAGCGACGGCGGCTTATACCGTTATTTAAAAAAATCTCGCGTTTTGTCAAAAATCTCGCTATATAAAACACAAACCAACACTCGTAAAAATAAAACGCGGCGCCTTTTAACCAGTCGTAAATTGACTTCTTCTAAACTAACGACTAAAAATAAAGTGAACACAAAGAACCATCGTTATCCCCAAAAAGCTGCTTAAACTAAGTGCAGAAAAAGTAAATGATCCCCCTGCACTCGAACATATCGACGGAAAACATGTACTCCGCGGCCGCCCCCCCTCTCGAAAAACTCTAGCAAAGTAATGTTCTCTTATCCCGCGGTTTTCATACTTAAACCAGTATTCTGAAGCAAAGGTAGCAAAAACTGCTCGCAATAAATAAGTCCAAGAGAAAAAAAAAACAATGTAGAAAAACGCTTTCACAATCACACCACCATCACGACACAAACTCACCGGCAACAAGTTAACGTAAGCTTTTTTATTGGCCAACTCAATAAAACATAAGCTCTCAAAAAAAGGAAAACAAAAAAAAAGAAATAAAACCTATAAAGCAAGGATAAAAAAGAAAAGCATCAACACAGCGGTAAGCAAAAAAGGCGACAGTTTTAATCAAAACTTTAACAGGTAAATGGAAGTACCCCCCCGTCCCAACACCAAAGCCTAAACAAACGCCTATCCTAACACGTTTATATTCTTCTTTCAAAACAAAAAGAGAAAAACCGGAAATGAATGAGAAGTGTTAAACCCTAAAACAATGTCTCAACATTTCAAACAGATACCCAAATCGAAAAAAACGGAAAAAAAATACCAAACAATACGAAAAACACAGAAAGTCCCCCAAACCGGGATTCACTAACGAAGTTTAGTTCGTTTATCGATAACAAAAAGTAAAATCAAGTGTCAGTCGAAAGATTGGTGCACTGCAGAGTGGCGTACTGCCTAACACACACTACAGTCTCTTTCGCTCTGTCTGAACATCAAATGCTCCGTCTGGTCACACGACCGGCTGGTGTGTCTAAATTGTTCGAAGAAACAATTTAGTTCTTAGAAAGGTGCCAAAGAACCTGAATACGTGTCCACACAATCAAACCACAAAAAATGAGACGTAGATACAAACACAACTAAAGTAGCTAAAGAACGCAAGAAGGCGCCAAACAAAAAAGAAACAAACGTAAATGAAGTAAGCGTACCATCGACAAAACAAACCAACACTCAACGGCTCTCCAAATGATACGTGAAACCAAACAACGAACGACACAACAGGTCCGAAAAGTCCTTACACAACCCCAGATAATAAGGGAGAGGACCAAAAAGAAGAGTTCTTAAAGCTTCACTTCAAGCCCTCCACAAAAAACGATAATGGCCACCGAATTTAAACAAAAGTTTATTTACCCAGGCATTCGTCCACCATCGATACTGCGGAACGACTAAAGAAACAAATACACAATACCCAAACACCAAAACCCCCCATCAAGTATTCTTAAAAATTAAAGCAAGCCGAAATGTAAAACCCACCCCACTCCACCAGTTTAAAAGTATGCCCCAAACGATAAAACACCAAAAGCTAAAAATGTTCGTTGCTCGACACAAATCTCCAAAGTACAATATGACAATAAAAGACATATTAAATAACTCCAAGGAGGTGTGCGGCTAAAAAGTACATACGAAAAAAGATGAAAACCTTTCCACCCTCAAACCCTCAAAACTATAACCTACCACCCCCCCCCCCCCCTCCCCCCCCCCCCCCCCCCCCCCCCCCCCCCCCCCCCCCCCCCCCCCCCCCCCCCCCCCCCCCCCCACCCCCCCCCCCCCCCCCCCCCCCCCCCCCCCCCCCCCCCCCCCCCCCCCCCAAATGATGATGTTGCAACCGTGCTGTGTGTAAAAACTGAAAAGATCCTCTAAACCTAATCCTCAACCGAAGGAACAGCGCTTAAAAGTCCTATCTAAAGATAAACAACTCAACTCCCAACAACCGTGCAAACACAAAATAAAAGACACGCAAAGGCAAGACCCAAATACCCCGCTTGCTCTCAACTAAAGGCCAAAGAAAACGGAAACGTCATCCCAACGTCCGCGTCCATTCTAAAAACCCCACATAAAAAAATGACAAATGGTGCCTGCTATTGATACTAGTTGATCAATAAAAAAACTCAATCATAAAAGTCCCAACACAACCCAAGAATCCAAGGTACAAAGTAAAGTTTCAAAATAACAAGAACAATAAAACAGTCTCGGTTCGCCGAAACAAATAACAGATCAAACACTAAGCATAGTCGATTTGAGAAGTGCACTGCAAAGATAGTTCAATGAGTTTGTGCGGTTACTGACTTCGAAACGGAAAGCTGTCACGAGAAGCTATCGAATTTAAATGAGTGACGACACTTTTCATTTTTATAATTGTTGGAAAATTATTTTTTGAGGATGCGCCGAAGGGCTCGCAGGTACGAAGAAGACGCCACTGGTGCAGATGCCCTTCCTGACGACTGCCAATGACACTATCAAGGTTAGACATCTGGACCAAACGATCGCTAGGCCAGGCACTAAACCACTGTGACATGGAGATCACTCATTCAACATCTCATAATTTCTTAAATACATTACTTTCACGAGATGTCAGTACTAGGCCTACATTGTCATATTATTTAAACGTGCACTGTTTCTGGATACTTTCTTTTATGCAAATCAGTGTCAGTTTATGTTTAGTATTTAGTAAACAATATATTTAGTAACAATATTTAGTAACAATATTCAACAATCAATAACAGGCAGTGTCGCTGGTTGTGTCTCTCGCTCTTGCTGCGGTGGCTTCTCGTTTTTGTGGATTTGGTGGTGTGTTTTGGTCTCAGTGGTGATTGTTCTTGGTATCATTGGATTCCTTGCAGTCTCATCGTTCTCATCGTGAGATTTCATGTTCGTTGCATTGGTCGCCACTCCCGCCTGAGCAGTTGGCAAGTTTCATTTTTTTCCGAATCGATGTTCGGATTTGATATGTTGACACAATCTCAATTCTCTGGGTCTTTTTCTGTGTTGGAGCTTACCCAGTGTCCTGCATCGACGCCATTATAATTTGGAGACTATTTCTCATCGATGTTCTTCGTTCCTTTGCTGGACGGTGTGACTGTAGACAGGGTTTTGTCCTGTATCGATCAGACTGTTACCCACGTCTGATATTGGAGACCCCCGGTCGCGAAATATTTCATGTATTGATTTTTTGGTGTCTTCATCAAACGCTTCATTGCAATCTAGGATATGGGCTGTCACAGCACAAGTAGTCACGCGATCAAGTCGTTACCTTATGAACGACATGAAAACAGTTCGATCGATAAACGCAAAGCAGAATTAGTTGCTCACAAGAAAGCCGAGATAGCGAAAATTAACCGAATCTTATGAACTCAGTGCTGAGTGATAGAGTCATTAAATCTCGCCAGCAGAGAGTGACTTTATATTATTAGTACTCAAAACCTACCTTTGTATAACCCAACCCGAAAAAAGAATTGTTAAAATTCGCGAAGAGATGTTTGCTCAGGCACAATGATTTTCAAATGACCAGATGTCTTATCTAATGGAGAGAGAGCAAGCTTAGATTTTTGAGGAGAGAGAAGTCTAGATATAATGGCAGGGAAAGCTACACAGAGACTGCCGAGGCACGTACAAGACGTGTTTCTAAAAGGACAGTGATTACATTAGTGTTATTTGTAATAGCTCTCTGGACATTACAGATCCTGTCATAAAAGATTCTCCAGCGGTAGGAACGATGCCTGATCAGTGAGACCGCTGCTGCTTAAGGTAAAGTGGACTAGATCTAACAGACGAGCATTATTGCGCAAATCAAGACTTTTGCGGGACTCGAATTACTCCTCTCCATAAGGTACATTATCATTAAACATCGAAGAACCGAAGGCAACAGAGAACAGTTTAGACGACAAGGGCAAGATATCGACGTCGAAAGGGGAAATGGATTGAAGTTGACCGCTTTATGATGACCAGACTAAAGAATTTTACCAATTTTTTATTGTCGTTGGAAGTTAGGCCACCATACTTCAACACCATACTTTAGTTAGAATAGAGTTAGGTACAAGAATAGGAAACACATGTTTAGGTGACTACTGATGACGCCAGTAGTTGGTCTAGCCAATAAAGTTTTCAATAAGATAAGTTCGAACTCTTTTCACCATGTGACAAAACTTAAAGTTTATATTCGAAAATGGTGATAAAATGGAATGTATTGGGACTACCTAGCTTAGCTCGTGTTTGTACAGCATGTTCCGGATGGATAACCCACACACGTTATTACGTTTGATTAAGAAAGACCCGTTATTATCGAGAGATACTAAAATAAGTTCCGCAATAACCAATGACGAGAAGCAAAAAGTCAAAAGAAACGACTACCCAAACCAAAGCAGCCAAACCTGTTAGCAAAACGATCCGATCATGTACGTCCTTCAGTTATTTACTGATGTATAACAAAATCAAGTTTTTTCTACTAGTTTAATATAAGTTAAGTTGAAATATCAAAATCCAAAACATCCCAATAAAGACAAATTAAAAAGGTCTCGGAAATAAAAGTCCACACAAAGTCAAGTTAACGGTATTGAATTGCAAAAAAAAATTGTAGGATACAGAGCAAAAAGCCTGAGTTTGTACAGACAACTTCCTGCATCTTTCCTACACGAACAACCGCGTAATCAAAGACAAAAATCAGAAATCCATTAAAAAGAGTTACAATTCCCATAGAGACGCGTCTCCCGCCAAACAAATAATATAGACGACATCAAACGTTTCTATTACATAGATAGAAACATTATCAACAACCCAGGTAAAACACCCAAACCCATAAAAACAACCGTCCGAAGGCTAAAAACCATAACCCCTAGCACTGATAAATGATGAAAATAAACGCTCTAATCACGGTATTATTAACATACCCTTAACTCATACCAAAACAAATATCCAAAGAGAGAGACGGAGTTAAACCGACTAAAACCGAGGTTTGTCAAAAAATATGAAGATGTTCCAGATATAAGTTCCTTGGTGGCGAATGTGAAACGGAGGGGGGGAAACTGTGCGTACGTACTCACGGAGAGGAGAGTGTTCTACGGAAGCCAAGGAGAGGTTGGGACACATATGATCTCCGCACGAAGCTACTGCGACAGACCACAGGTGTATTGAAAGATACACACAAAGGCTGTGTATTTATGGCTAAGTTGTGTGGTGTGTGTGTTCAACTCCATCGTAAGTCATAATCAAACGGGGCGCCCGGTTGCTCAACCGTCTTTGTCACCTCCATCAACGCCAGAATACCACCGAAACTTAAAAGGAACCACGCCTAAAGAACGTCAATAACCAAACCCCCCAAGTAATCGGTGATATTTAGTAGATTTCACACAGGTTATTGTACAGTAACTACAAGAAGGCTGAGCACATTTTAGAACTATAATCAATTAGGTGCTAATGGAAATGAGTTGCTGTACAAGTGCATCTAACGGGGGTCATAGAGTGGGTCTACTAATCCAGTCTGAGTCGTGAAATAACGGCATCGACACTCCAGCACTCTACGACCAGAGATAAATACCCGGTCTTATTGCCTACTGTTATTACAAGAATATGACTAGGGCATGAACAAATCTAATTTGAGTGCTACATGGAAAATGAGTGAGATGTACAGTGAGCGCTAACCGGGGAAGAGTGTTTACATAAATCAGTCTGAGTTTGGAACAATACTAATTCTCCGACTACTCCCTGCACTCTGACGACCGTGGAAATACGGATTATGGACGGAACTACTAAGAATAAAAAAAGTACATATAATCCGTGATCCAACCGGCAATGACAAATAAAAGAAAACTGGGTTAAGATTTACTTCTCGAGTAATAACGACTCTCCTATGTAAACAAGTCTGATTAAAGATATGAAAAAAATCAAAAGTTCAGTTTCAAGCTCACAATCCGTATTCATTAATTAAAATAATGAATAAGGTAAATGATAACAAAGTTCAAATGAAAAAAAACAAAACAACAGTTCGTTTTAAAAGCGAAATTAACCTAAAGATAACGTGGTGAAAACCCAGTAAATGAAAAGCCGAAGAAGTCTGACCAAAGAAGCTTAAGGACCAGATAATACCAAAAGGCCTTTAAGGAAACCGTCTTCAAACCGGCAAAGTTTAATTTTCTATTGGGTGCTGCTTTTAAGACAAAGTAAAAAAACCCGGCTGTTGTGTAGCGGGGGGGGCGTCAAAAGAAAAAAAAAGCACAGAAACGTACAAGAAACAAAAAAGTTCAAAACCCTCGTAATAAAAAGTTTTTTAATATTTGACACCCATAGAGTTTAGTAGTCAAAAGTTAATAATAAAAGAATTAAGAAATGGTAGAAACAGTCTATAAGGAAAGCTATGAAATGAAACACAACTAAATATAAGATGAAAACAACACACAAAAACGTTTTTAAACACACAACAAACAAAAGAATGGGGGGAAATAGATTACCTAAGAATTCTTTAAACGAAATAACAGCCAGCCAAGGAAAAAAACCGAAATTTCGCCACCTTAAAAACGCCGTAAAAAATAAAACGTAAATGCAAGTCAAACGTCCCCGTTACAGACCTTAAATAAGAAAACCAAAACATCAAAAAAGGTTAACCTGTCCCTTTAAACCTTAACGGATTTTTAAATTTTTCTAACAGCCACAACGTATAAGCCAGTAACGTGGCAAAAAAAGAAACAAGTACAGGTTTGAAAATAGCACGTCTTTTTAAACAAAAACCAAGGTTGGCGGGTGGGGTTTTTCTTTAAAATTAAAGTAGTTTTACTAGTTCATAAACAACAGTTTAAAGTTAGCGCTAAGAAACCCCAGAAAATTAGGTTACATATTCGATACCAAAAACGTTTTTATTTTACGCTAAGTTGTAAACAAGAAGAAATGAGAATTAAAGTTGAAAACAAGAAAAAAAGTTCTGAAGTTTATAAATGTATTGACTCCTCGCACCCATGATGGAATATCGATGAAAATACATTTCAGTTCCCATACAATTTAACTTCAGATGGGAAAAAGTGGAACTAAGAATGGATTCAGATAAAATCAGATTTTATGAACCATGGGGGAATGAGAAAATTAATTAAGGTATTCAACAGTGGTAATACTTCCCATCACGAAGGAATAAAAATCAGAAAGTTATGAGTTTACTATCTATCATTGGAGTGGGAGACAGTTCCTTCCGGCTTTCATTTTTTACTAAAGTCTTACGCTGAGGTTGGATAATGTAATTCTATCCACATCTTGGTTTGGGTTCTATGGACTACATCTAACAATCATTGTACTGAAAATGTTTTAAAAAAGTGTATTCAAACGAATCCCAAAAGTTTTTTCCTAAGTATTAAACACGTTCACAACACGTTGCTCTCAAGTCGTAAAACGAAAGAAGAGTATTTTAGTGTTTTAAACAAATCAAACCAACAGTTACAAGTACTACAGCCAAGTAAAAAAAAAAAAAGGTATTAGTTGTTTTCTTAAAAAAGTTGTGTGCTTAACACTAAACAACAAATACCAGAAAGCACATAAAAAAGCACACGTATCAAAAACCAACTGTCTTTCACAAAAGACAAGTCTTCTAGTAATGTAGTTGATTTGTACTAACGGCACCAAAGATTTAAAAACAAAAAAAAAAACCAACTGCGTTTAATCTTGGGTTATTAACCTAAAGCCGCCAAAAGCCTTTTCTTACAATCATAAGAAATAATAAAGAGTTTACAAAAAGCACCCCCCCCCCCCAACCCCCCTACAGCTTTTACCCTAAAAAGAGAGCAAACATGCTTACAAAAAAAAGGACAAAAAGTTTTTTAAAACGTAAGAAAAGCCTAGCAACCCCACTAAGAGAAATAAAAGTTTACTCTTTCGAAACGGTCCAACAAACTAAACAAAAAACAAGTCGAAAACCAAAACAAAAAACGCGTCCAAACAAGTTCCAAAGGAAAGACAGTCTTAACTAGTTGAAACTACCGAAAAAGTACGTAGTAAACAAAAGCAAAAGAAACCGAACATTGCCGACAACGACATGTGTCGTTTAAAAGGTAAAAGCCATTTACACAAAAATCGTTCATCTAAGCAGTTGTCCGTATTGAGTAATACAATAAACAAAAATTAAAATTAAAGTTATTTAAATCACTCTGTCTAAAAAGTTGTAAAATCTAATAAAGCCATAATAACGTGAAAAGAAAAGCCTGGAGAGTAAGAACAAGACGTACAAATGTGTAAAAAGACAGGTTAACGAAATAGCATAAAGCACCCGTAATAAGAAAAGTTTTATTCGTTACCTAAATGAACAAACCGATTCTTTTGGTTAAAACCAATCAAAAAAAGACGCTATTATGAGCGGCTCTAACACAGAAAAAACACGCTGAAAAGCACAAAAGCGACACTCAGATCACAAAAAAACTAAGTTAAACCCCCAAAAAGTTTATCAATACGTAGCCATGTTAAATTAAAACTACGTAAATACACCAGGGTGCAAAAAACCGAGCTAAATATCTGACGAGTTTAAAGTGTTCGTAGTCTCTACGTTCAAAACGAAAAATAATGCATCTAATAATAAAAAGTTTATGAAGTGGGTGTTTCTTATAAGACAACCAACTGAAGCAGTATTAACTTAAAGCTATACAAACCAAGTTTAAAAACCAGCTAAAAAGTTTTATAACCGTAAAAACATAGATATGTTTTCTTCAAGAGAAAAATGAGAAAACTGTGATAGTACTAAAAAATATATACAAAGAAAAGTTTAGTTTTCTTAAGTATAAAGCTAAAAGTGGCAAACCAAGTGACATTTAAGTATAAAAGAGTTATAAAAAAAAAGATCTTAAGAAAACCGGTATAAAATCAACAAAATCAGATAACAAGAAATAGTCGTTAGTAAGAAGTATTTTTATTAGATACAGGTTTTCATTTTAAAACCCATGCATACAAAACGAAAAGACGGTTTTCAAGTTGTTGTTAGGTCAAAAGTGTTTATTAACAGAATTGTCTTCCAAAAGCGGCGTTAAAAGAAACTACCGCTTTTTTTCCTAGTAAAAGTAGAATAAAAAACGTAATAAAAGTATAACGCCATAAAATAAGATAGATAGAACAAGCTGAAAAGGCGGCAAACACGGTACAAAATAATAAGCTAATAAATCCGACAACGGAAGACAGCAACAAAAAAAAGGTAGCCTGGCTGAATAAGAGGGTTCACTGTAAGAACAAGTTTAGAAAAAGAAAAACAATGACCGAAACGAAGTTTGTGCTTCCTATAAACGATATTGAAAACCGGCTTTTGTTACAAAGTTAAACCCAAAAAAAAGAGATTCTAAAAACAGCAAAGGAAGAAAAAAAGCGATGAGCAATAGACACAGATACAAAGTGCAAGAAGTTTAAAACAAAGTTCGAATAAGTTTCTACAGTATTTTTAAGACCCTCAATTATAAAAAGTTTGTAATCACCAGTAGGCAAACTGACCTGTAACCAGCAAATCAACGAAGAAATAGAATATAAAAGACAAGAATTCAAAAATAACCGATCTAAACCAGAGAGGTTCATAACAGTTCAAAGAAGAAGTAAAGGAAAAAGGTTTCACAAAATAACGAAAGGCGTATGTTTTCACAAAAAAGACGTCCCTACGTTAAAAGACAAAATGAAAGTTAACAGAATACAGAAAAAGGATTAGGGGCTATTTAAAGACACGTTACGCCAAAACGTTATGAACCAAAGTTTCTTCTTTAAAAAGTTTAAAACGGCATTTACAACAAAAAAAGAAAAAGTTTCTCAATGATACGAAACGAAGTTTTCAGTTTTTAAAGATAGGGTCAAAGTCCTTCCAAGTTAACAAAGCAGATTAAAAAGCAAACAAGAAAAGTAAGAGGTAAATGAAGAGAAGAAATGATAAAGTGAAAGAAAGAAAACGAAAGTAACTTAAAGTAACAAATAAAAAAAAGTTTTTTTAAATTGCTAAAACGCCCTACACAAGTTATAAAAATAATATGTGTTTGCTAAAAGCGTAGTCCCTAACAAACGCTACTTCAATGTTTTATTAAAAAAACAAGAAAAGATAGTTATTAAAGGAAAGAAAAGTTAAGAAACAACAACAGTATTCCAAGTAACAAATCAAACGAAAAATACACAAAAGATGTTTTCTTGAGAAAAAACGAAGAAGAACTTGTATCGAAAGAAAAGGAAATGATATGGATCTCCGCAGTTTATGATCATTGGAAATGAACGAAGTACGATTAATACGAACGAAAAAAAATCAATTGCCCCCCCCCCCCCCCCCCCCCCCCACCCCCCAACCCCCCCCCCCCTAAAAAATGATATTGACTCCTCTGCACCCATGATCGGAATAACGAATGATAATACATTTTCAGTTCCCATACAATTTTAACATCAGCATGGAAAGTCGGAAACTATCGGAACTGGATTCAGATAAAATCAGATTCTTATGAACCATTTGGGAATGAGAAAATTATTAAGGCATTCAACAGTGGTAATACTTCCATCACGAAGAATAAAAATCAGAAAGCTTATGAGTTTACTATCTATCATTGGAGTGGGAGACAGTTCCTCCGCTTTATTCTTTTTACTAAAGGTCTTAGCTGAGGTTGGATGAGAATTCGCTATTCCAAATCTTGGTTTTGGTCATGGACTACATCTAACATCGCAATTGCTACTGCAAATGTTTTTAAACAGTTTTATTCAAATCGAATCAAACAAAATTTCGATTATAGTGTGTTTACAAATATTTGATTGAATGATGTGTGTTAGAAATGGCGAAGGAAGAACGCATCATTTTGAAAAAGCGTGGGTGTTCAATAGCTTTATCACTTATTGACGTTAGTAAAACGAGTTGGAAATGAGATCGTGTGGGTTAAGAAGTATGGTAGAGAGAGAAAATTATGGCCCCCCCCGCGCAACAAAAAATATGTTGGTTATTGATATAGATATAATGAATAAACTTACAGTTTATTTCTCTCCAACCTTGCGTCATTTTGTAGAATGACGATTGTATTACCACCTATTTATTGGAAGCGGTTGTGTATGTGTGTATGCTTACTCATGGAATAGTCAGCACTTAATAGCTGATTCAGTTAATGATGAAAGGTGGAGTGGACAGATTCTATGGCATATCGCATCAAGAAAATGTTACCAGATCTCTATGAAGAATCTAAAGTTGCTATCAATTATATATATGCCGCGTTCTATATCATTACTATGTTGAAAGACTTCATGTCATGTAGTAAATCCTTATATACAACAGAAGTTGAAGCATGTGATGAAAAGTAAAGCATGATGTAAAGGATCACACACCACATTTCGTTTGTCATTGGAAAAATAGCAACGCGTTTTTGTTCTGAGGGACTGGGTGATGGACATTCAATGTCAATTGAGTAAAAATTTGAGAAAAAAAAAACTCTTTGGTTTTTCAATGCTACACACAGTGTTTGCTGTTGCTGCGCATACGATTGGTGGATAGAAGAAAACAGACCAATGGACACTTGATAAACATGACAGCACTTCCTTTAAATTCAAAGTGATTGTGATTTCTACCTATTTCTGGGTGGTGAGAAAAAAGAATTACATTCTACGTGATTTCATTCATGATAAAAGGACCGCTTCATATGGAAATTAGTTTCGAGAAGTGTGGTTTGTAACTCTAATTTTCTATCATCCCGTCGTCAAACACAAACTTTATACCCTCTATTGCTCCTATCAAAATTACCAATGGCTTTACAGAGAAGTTGCCCAATTTTTTTTTTTATCCCATGTGATAGATACTAAATCCCTGACGTAAACTTTAGTGTTTCGGGAAAAACAAAAGTGAAGTCATTGTGATATGTTTATTGAAATAAAAAAGATGTATATGAAAAAGTCTTTTCACAGATGATAGGGGTGGATGAGCTAAACTGTAGGCATTTATTCACAAGGAAGGAAGGAAACGATCTCATGCGCGATACATAAAACAACCAGTGTATAATCTACAAAAAGCAAACATCAAAATACTGAGTTAAGTTGATTTATGTCAATACAGTCTTCCTGAATGTGGTAGCGTGGAGTAGTTTTATTCTTTTGGGTGGAGGTTGAATGGTTTGTGTCAGGACTGTCCATGTGTGAAGCAGAATGTGTTATGTGCCTAGATCCAACACCTCTGTGTTCCTCCCATGCTGAAAGTGCTCGTTTCTTGGAACGTGTACGTTTGTCACAGTGATGAACTGGAGATTTGTGAAGATTGTTCAGTGATTGACAAACGTTATATTTTTGATATTTTGTTATAGGCCTTCCTTTATAAGGAGGCGATGTTTCATTCTAGTGAACAATGGATTTTTGCTATACCCTTTAGCACGCTTTTAATATCTATCTGCACATCAGCTCTTTTGTATTTGCATTTGGAAGTAAATTTTAGGACGGAGTGAGAAATCATTTCATTATATTTCCGGTTCCTGCTGTTTCATCCTTAAACACAACAAAGTTTGGCTTTATGTTGTATGGAATAGAGTAGATGATGTGGGATTTGTAGTTAGTAACGATGTGTCGTAATATTTTTTCTAATGACTTGCCTACTTCATTTAAAATGGTAGAATCTTTTGTGGAGGTGGTAAGGTCCTAAAAGAAAACTATCTGTATCACCACCCAGCAAGCGAACCTCTTTTACGAGAGGCATGGTTTTAATATTTTGTAGAAGAGTTGAATACATTTTCAAGCTTGGAATAATCTAAACCGGCTCTTTGGCCCACTATAGATGGGTTTGACACACACCTCAACTTCTGAATTTTATCATTTTAACCACATAACAAGTCCTTCAATCGATTGATTGTCTCTATCAATGAAAAGAGGGTGATGAGGTCAATTTGTGATCTTTTTGTTCATTCAACGACTAGTTTGTTGTTCATAACGTTTTCTAACATTCCTCCCGTGGTCTTTCCGAAAAAGATCTGTTATTCTTATATTTATAAAAAATCCTTTTCAAAATTATTTTGGGGCGACGGTGCACGTGTTTTGACTGTCACTATCTATGTAGGGTTTGATTGAGGAAAGAGCTTTCTGGTCTAAATTTGATGATGCGGTGAAACTGACTTTAGAAGCAATGGCCCATTTCTAAATAGAATTTTAGTATGCAGAAGTGTACGAGATTAATTTTTCTTATAATATTGGGTGGGGTTAAAAGTTTGCAGGCCAGTGGATTGTACTCTTGGACTGTCCAACTCTGTTAAGTTATTATGAAATTGTGAAATTTGAATGTGGTGTGAAAAACATATCTCCCTCAGTCACTGCTGACCAGATTCAGACGTGCGTATGTGGGAAATGTCAGACAGTTGTTATTTTTAAATGCTATATGCGAGGATAAATGTTCAAATCCACTTCAAAATAATATCCCCAATCGCCTTCATGTCGGAATCTTCAGTTATGTTTGAAGGGGGTTGGAGTAATACTCAAGCTCATCTTGATTTAACCAACTAAACTCACGGGAAAGAATGAGGTAGTGGTTTAGACAGTGAAACTGCCATTATAAATCTATTTTGGTTGTAGCACACTTTTGGTGGATATGATTCATTCACCTACTGTTTCAGATTTTATATGATGTGTGTTTACAAATGTGAGACCACCGCGCTATTCCCGCGCTCAAAATTTATTATACATCTCCGGGTCTTGTAAGAGATGAATGGTGTCTTCACCAGTGTCGCTTTCGTGTATGTGGCCGATTTAAAGGACATGGACTGTGGTTAGACTGACAAAGTGGACAGGATCTAATTTGTCTTCTTCTAATGCCACTCGTCGAAACGAAAATTCCTGAAAGAACATAACCAGCAAAAATGACATCTAATTCTAAGTAAGCGATCATATATCGCCAAACGTTTTACAATCAAATTTTAACCATGGCCCTTGGCATGTTCATAATCTTATACTGGACAATCTTGACCCGTCAAATCGTTTTGGAATTTGTCAATGGAAGGAAGGGTTGTTTCATTTGTTTAGACATTGAGCTAAAATACGCATAAGGAAAAGACTCCTTTTGTGAGTGATTATTGCATCCGTTAAGTTTGGATAGTGTTTCTTCAAAGTTTGACTATGGGGAAAGAAACTTAAGATTACGAACGAGAGAAGCTAGTGACGCTGACATGAATGGAATGAATCTAAAATTTTATTTCGAAGAAGACTGTCTTATTTTCTTTAGTTTTATCTACTGGTACTTTTGCTGTCAATTGCCATGAATTTTTCTCTCGTTTGCGCTATTACATTAAACTGCCACGATTTCATCTGGCTCAACCCTCCTTTTATGAGGCATATTGACTGTCATAGAGTTTAAAGTTATGAAAAATGACGGGTAGTACACGACGTCTCAACCTAAGTGAAAAGTTACATTTTGCGCAGAGTGCATTTCTTAAATTTACCAGTGATGTGATCATGATCACGCACTTTCTTAATTTTATCGTCATCAACGTTTTATGACATTTAGGACAGGATGTGCAACTTTCAAATTTTTGTTTGTCTTCATTGACCTTATGTAGTGACTTTACGCTGCAATTGGGAATCATATGATTGTTGAAATTTAGCAGCTTTATCGAGAAATTCTAGAAATTTTGAAATGCAATCTTCACCTTGCCAAGTATGCATTTTGTTTTGTCTATTCCTAAAGTGGTCATGCCATACTTCATAGCAGGATATGGCTGCTGGCTTGTGGATGATATCATCAATGTAGCAGTCTATGTCTGCGTAAATGACACGCAGGGGACTTAATTCGTCACCATTATCCCTATGTGAAAATATTTTATCTTTGGGCATGCGTTCCATTTGTAATTTACCTCGCTTGCACCATTCATAGTGAGTTTCAAATTTATCTTTACTCCAAAAGGAGCGGATGCAGCGGTAGCATACAAAATGTTCACCTCTTTTAGAGTGCCCCAAGTGAGTGTACAAGCGAGAGATTTTGGGAATACCACAGTAGTGCCATTCCTCGCTATCATCTTGTTTTACTAATAAGAGGTTGACTACACGTTCATAACAAGTTGAACGTGAATTATAGCGGGCACCCTTCAACCCCTTCTCCCACACGTGAACGACAATTTTAATCTTATTATGTTTTTCGAACGTTTCTACATCTTTGATTTTCATGTTGTTACTATCACAAACCTTCAAAGTCTAGTTCATCCTCCCACTGTCTATAGCTATAGGTGCGATCTCGGTGCGCGTTGATATCATTATAGTGAAGGATGGATAGGACTGCATATTTGAAACACTGTGATTTACAATCGACATTGATGACAGCTTTCTTATTATACAACGTTTTTGGTAGTTTAAATGTACCTCGAGCTGCATGACTTTCTAATAGTGAAATTTTTGAATATGGCTGAGTCCACACCATCAAAAATGAGAGCGCTGTCGCGTTGATTGAATTTATCTACATTTGATTTTAAACATTGAATGTGAAAATTTAGCCAAGACTCGCAGTCTACAACTTCGGTTGCGGAAGAGGAAGGAAACATGAAACTGTATTCTCTCCGTCACTTGACCCGTTTGAAAATCTATCTTAATATATTTTAGTTTAAGGTAGATGAGCGCCTTCATTCTAAAATTGTCTAAATTGTTGAAGAGCGCTTCGATAATGTTTGAATTTTGGAGGAGCCACTCAGGAAAATCTACTATTTGAGTATTGGACTCCATGCAGTAGTCGCGTACTAAATTATTATGTGAAACATTAATGAGGGAGATGGTAGAGGTACCGTTGGTGTAGTGATCATTTGCATGCGTGTGTTGAAGTCTGTGCGAAGATCGCTGAAAGTGACTATCAAAAGAAAGAGGGCACAAATCGCAAGGAAAGGAGATGTCATCGTCAGAATCAACTTCACCTCCGGAGATTGACGCCGCTTTGCGTTGACACACACGTTGTTTGATGTGTCGAAGGAGACTGTGCTTCCTTGTAAACATATGTCCGCAGTCGGCACATTCCCACTCGTTGCCTTGTCGCGAGAGTCCTGAGCTGGAACTCACATCACCTGAAAGAGAAATCATTCTTTCATCTCTGTTCAAGTCTCAGTGTATTGTTACAACCTACCTTGACTCAACAACTCTAAACTTTCCTCGAGAAGGGAGGGTGTTGGTGATGAAGTTGATGCCTGAAATTGAGGAAGATGCTATTAGCCACACGTTTGAGGGAGATGAGTGAAGAAATTTTCAACTTACCATTTCAACGAAATTATGTTTAAGCTTGATACTTCAACAAGATAGAGACTTCACTCAAATAATTACGTCTCAAATTTGGAATTCACTTGTACGCCTCAAATAATAACAGAATTCGCTAGACAACAGTTCACTTATGCGTCTCAAAGACAGAGTGAAATGACACGAATGTCACTTTTACATATATACTTTCATATTCATCATTCATTGGCTGTTCATTCTGATTGGTTGCTTGTTGATACTTAAGAATTAGAAAACATTTCAAAGTTATTATTCACAGTCAACATGACAAGCCCTCCGACAACACCAAACACAAAATTCTCTTCTCCATCCTCAACACCAAAACGCTCCAACGAAGGTAGAGAAGGTGTTATTAGCAGCGGACAACGAAAGAAGAGGAGTGTATGTGAGAAGGAGTGTCCCGACTTAAACAGGCGTGAGGTGGAAGTATCTCCAGTACGATACTGACGATGTGATGGAAATCACCAGCACGAAATTCCTCCACCAATTATGGGAGTGGTACACCCCTAACTCCCAGCCACGAACTATGGAGGAGTGGGAGTATATTGGCAAAGTGAGGCTCGCAGTGGAAGAACGATTAAAGCAACTGAACTGTTTTTGTTATCTATGTGAAGCCAGACTCTGGGACGATATTGACGATGAAGACCTTTTGAAATACATGCCATAATAAATTTTTATTTCATATTATCTTTGCTTTCATACTGACGTACTTGAATGGGGCTTCAGTGGATGATTTAACCATGTATACTTTTTCATTTGGAAATAGTAGCACGCTTAGTCTAACTTGTAAATCTTAAAACATTTCATATGGACGATGATGGTAGATGAAATAGTGTCAAATAAAATTAAGATAGCTTACACTTCTGATACAGGGATAGCAATCGACTGCGATCCATGTGTAAAGAGCTTGTTAGACTACGGATGGGCTTAAGTGGATGATTTAACCATGTATACTTTTTCATTTGGAAATAGTAGCACGCTTAGTCTAACTTGTAAATCTTAAAACATTTCTTATGGACGATGATGGTAGATGAAATAGTGTCAAATAAATTAAGATAGCTTACACTTCTGATACAGGGATAGCAATCGACTGCGATCCATGTGTAAAGAGCTTGTTAGACTACGGATGGGCTTAAGTGGATGATTTAACCATGTATACTTTTCATTTGGAAATAGTAGCACGCTTAGTCTAACTTGTAAATCTTAAAACATTTCATTTGGACGATGATGATGATAGATGAAATAGTGTCAAATAAAATTAAGATAGCTTACCCTTCTGATACAGGGATAGCAATCGACTGCGATCCATGTGTAAAGAGCTTGTTAGACTACGGAAGAGAGAAGTGTGTTATGTTGCGTGTGGCGCGTGAGTGTCCTCCCATTTCATTCCATTCATCAATTCGTCTCATTGATAGAGACAGGTAGAACTCATGGTTCTCATAACGTATGCAATGGAAAGTTTTAGGCAACCTTCGACAGTTGGCTAAATGTCGCCCTGGCGCGAATGCATACTACGTTGAGACAGAGGCAATCACTTGCAAAACATGACGCAGAGAGGTTTAACAAGATTGACCATTGCCGAATGTCCCTTGCGGTATACATAGCTACGGGTTTCACCGCCGCCCTTTACAGGAACGCCCGTCGAAAGGAAGTATTACACCGAACTTCATTTGCAACGTTCAAGTTGACTGATAGCAGATTCAACTTAATGATAGTATTCGCCAGTCCGAAGACTGCCCAGGGCAAACCGCGAGGAGGTTCTATCATGTCTTGCCCCATGGTGGCCCTTAAGAGAGCCGATGGTTCGTTCTCGGTGACAATTAAGTTGACTATTGGCTTGAATAGTCAATAGGTATGACAGTTAGGTTGTCATAAACCCTGTGCCGCCTAAGCCGTGGTGGTGCATCTGGCACCTTTCGGATGCGGGTGGTATTTGGAGTCCACACCTCATCCGTCCAAACGATCCTCTTGATCTTCCCCTTCTTCTCATCCTCCTCATCCCACTCGTCGAGGATGACGAACTCGGGAATGGCGTTGTCTTCATCGATGAAGACGGGAATGTTGTCGGCAGATGTCGCTTCCATCGTGACTTCAAATTGAATGAGAAGCGCTACAATCTTCTGGCTTATATAGGGTTTTCAACAATGAATTGCTCAACAGCGAATCAGAATGCTTCAGGGATAGCAATCGACTGCATAATGTTCAAGTTGACTGATAGCAGATTCAACTTAATGATAGTATTCGCCAGTCGAAGACTGCCCAGGGCAAACCGCGAGGAGGTTCTATCATGTCTTGCCCCATGGTGGCCCTTAAGAGAGCCGATGGTTCGTTCTCGGGAGTAACGTCATCTTACACCCTACCAATTCTGCTGAGAGAGTCTTTGACTCTCTCTTTGGTAGCACTGTCGACTTCCACGCTAATTGGCACGTGACTAAAAAGTGGAATGTAGCGCCATTCCGTTGGATTGACAGCAGTTGCTGTCATCGGATTGCCAATCCGAGCAAGATTATTAAAAACTCTGTCTTGCTCCTCTAGCCTGGCAAACTCCTCAAATAAATTTCGCGGCCTTAACTGCGGTCCGCGAGGAGAGCTGACTTGACTGTTCGGCGTCTGCATGATTGAAATGAAATGAAATGAGAGGCAGTGGTTTATATACCCTCTAACGCGACGCAACGTTCAAGTTGACTGATAGCAGATTCAACTTAATGATAGTATTCGCCAGTCCGAAGACTGCCCAGGGCAAACCGCGTGGAGGTTCTATCATGTCTTGCCCTAGGTGGCCCTTAAGAGAGCCGATGGTTCGTTCTCGGGAGTGAATTGATGGGGTGGTGAAGGCGGGCAAAGATCTGCAATGAAAATGATATGTATTAGAATAGGATATACTATCTTATTTACTTTTCACTTACCAAGTTAGTCATCCTTTGGCAGTCCCGCGCGCTTCCGAATTGAAAATTTTTGTAGATGGCCGCGCATTCTCAGGCTGGCGTGGAGGCATTTTTTCGTCGGATGACCATTGTAGCATAGGATGGATTCGTCTAAATTTTGATTTACAAGTACTTCGCCGGCCAAATGATTATCCCGAATAGGGATGTGAAATTCAAACAAACGATCCTCATTCACACGTTCCCACTCATCCCTCATGCGCTCCAACTTCTCATACGCCTGCCTCTCATCACCCCGCCGAGCCACAGTCCTCTCCAACTCAACATTCCTCGCTCTCAACACACTCATCTCCTTCATCATCTCCTCAACTTCGCTTCTGCATCTCTCATTCTTCTCTCCGCAGCACTCGCCCTCTTCTCACACTCATCATTCTTCTCTTCCAACTCTCGCGTCTTATTCTTCAAATCAGTCACACTACGCCTCATTCTAATATTTTCATCCGCTACCTCCTTCGACTTCAGTTCCTTCTTTTTCAACTCATCCAACTCCTTCACAACTTCATCCTTCACTTTCTTCAAACTCTCATACTTATTAACCAACAAATCATGCGCCATCTGCTGCGAAACATGCCTCTTCTCTTCATCCTTCAACCACCTCGCCGACTGCACACGAATCCCACCACTCTTCACTTTTGGGGAAGATGAGCTCTTCGGGGGGTCGGTGATGACGATGTTTGACACCTCCGACGACGAAGAGCTCAACTTCCTCACACGCTTCCTCACACGCTCCCTATCTAAATCCACATCATCCTCATCATCACTCTCAAGCACTCTCTTTCGCTCAATCTCACCCTCCAACGACGCAACCGCTCTCGCCAACTCATCATTCTCAACAACATTCTCAACAACATTCTCAGCCTTACCCTCTCGCTCGATCGCCAACATTCGCTCCCTCTCTTCCACAATCAACTGCGTAAATCTCAAATCAGTCACTAAACCACCACTACAGTCAGCATGCACTCTGTAGAAACGCGCCTCATCCTCATCACCCTTCAGCACTCTACACTTCACGCACGCAACCCTATTCAAGATAATCATGTGGCCGGTGCCCGCCTTCTTGACATGAGCCTTGGCGTCCGCACTGCGATTAATTCGCCCACATGAGCACATTTTGATATGGTATTTGCGGTTCCTGTCATTAGCCATGCCTGATTTTATTGTTAACTGTAAGATAATGAAATTTGTATAAGTTTGGAATCATGTAGTACAGTCATATTCCTAAAGAGTGTAGTGAGTGGCACTCGATCCCGTCGACAGCCCGAAGGCCTTGTACTGATCACTAGGGAAGTGAGAGATCTTCCCCGATACCCGCTCTTTACAGCTGAAGACATCATTGTCACTGCCCCGAAGTGGTAACAGGAACGCCGAGTCAAAGGTAGTGATCAGTAGCTGGGATCTAACCCCTCAAAGCTGCCTTAGACTTAGTTAAATTTCAAATCTGATAGCAGATTTGAACTCAGGATACTTGAAAACCTTAGTCTATATGTTAAAACTTTGAAAAAACTGAAAATTAAGAATTTTTAAAAAATTCCGCATTTTACTACTCATACTACTTTTAAAAAATTTTATCAGTAGTAAAGACACTATCAAACTCTATCATACAAACTTTGAAGGAAGAAATTTGCCTACTTCAAAAGATAGAGTCCTTTGAAACACCCGATATCGGGAGCTCAGAGCGACGACCGTCGCTTACCTCGTCTTTCGATGAAGTGATCAGACTTACGTTGTCGGGGGTTTATATATGCTCGGAAGAAAACTTAAAATGGCTCTATCTCCGAAAGTATTCATCGTAGCGACATGCGGTTTGTTGCAAACGATTCGTCTCATCATTCTTTACAATATGACACCTGAACCATTCTCATATGACCACGGGAAGTTGGTCGTCAGCACATGTCCATGTAACATGCCACAAGTGAAAAAATTCCTAAGTGTGAGAGCTCCAGTGTGGTGAAAATTTTGAAAAATTTAAAACTTCCGAATTTCGACCTGGGACCTTTACCAAAACATTTTTCATCAAATTTCACTGACTCCCCCCCCTCCCCCTCGTTCAGAGAAATTTGATGAAAAATGTTTTGGTGACGGTCCCAGGTCGAAATTCCACACTTTGGAAAATTTTCAAAATTTTACCCATACAAAGCCACTCTGACACTTAGGATTTTTTCAGGTGAGCGAGCTCCGACCTAAAATCTTGTAACCGCTCTAACTTTTGAACGAAGACAGATATGAACAAGCCGTTTCTTTCACTGAATTTGTCTCAATCTTAGCTTTCAAACGAGCTATTGCACGACAAAATCCGTCCACTAGAAGCCAAGATCGAAGCTAGCTGTCCAGAGGGGGGGGATCAGTGAAATTTGATGAAAAATGTTTTGGTGACGGTCCCAGGACGAAATTCCACACTTTGGAAAATTTTCAAAATTTTACCCATACAAAGCCACTCTGACACTTAGGATTTTTTTAGGTGAGCGAGCTCCGACCTAAAATCTTGTAACCGCTCTAACTTTTGAACGGCTGTTCCGATTGACTCGCAACAAAAAATGTTGTCGAGCAGTTTTTTCTCCTCTTTCCAATGCAACTCGAACGAACAAAATCCGTTCACTAGAACCAAAGTTAGAAGATTGCTGTCGGGGGGGGGGGAGGTCAGTGAAATTTGATGAAAAATGTTTTGGTGACGGTCCCAGGTCGAAATTCCACACTTTGGAAAATTTTTCAAAATTTTACCCATACAAAGCCACTCTGACACTTAGGATTTTTTCAGGTGAGCGAGCTCCGACCTAAAATCTTGTAACCGCTCTAACTTTTGAACGGCTGGTACGATTGACTCGCAACAAAAAATGTTGTCGAGCAGTTTTTTCTCCTCTTTCCAATGCAACTCGAACGAACAAAATCCGTTCACTAGAACCAAAGTTAGAAGATTGCTGTCGGGGGGGGGAGGTCAGTGAAATTTGATGAAAAATGTTTTGGTGACGGTCCCAGGTCGAAATTCCACACTTTGGAAAATTTTCAAAATTTTACCCATACAAAGCCACTCTGACACGTAGGATTTTTTCAGGTGAGCGAGCTCCGACCTAAAATCTTGTAACCGCTCTAACTTTTGAACGGCTGGTCCGTTTGACTCGCAACAAAAAATGTTGTCGAGCAGTTTTTTCTCCTCTTTCCAATGCAACTCGAACGAACAAAATCCGTTCACTAGAACCAAAGTTAGAAGATTGCTGTCGGGGGGGGGGGGGGAGGTCAGTGAAATTTGATGAAAAATGTTTTGGTGACGGTCCCAGGTCGAAATTCCACACTTTGGAAAATTTTCAAAATTTTACCCATACAAAGCCACTCTGACACTTAGGATTTTTTCAGGTGAGCTACGACAGTCCACCCTCCCAACCTGGCCGGCACACCACGCCAACCTGGCCGGCACACCACGCCAACCTAGACACCACATCACCGCGCGCTACACGACAGTCGGCCAGAGGGGGGGAGGGGGGGGACGTCAGACCCGAAGCACCACGGCGGCCGACCACGACACTCTGTCGGTCCAGAGGGGGGGGGGACGTCAGCGACGGCGGCCATCTTGCGCGGTCCAGAAGTGGAGTTTTACTTACTACTGAGGGGATATAGTAATCAGTTCCTTGAGTAAGGCGGTTAAGAGACATGAGCAATCACTTCTCATGTGCACATTCACTTGACCTTAAAATGTTCGGAAAATTGTTGTTAAAAATTCAACTTTTATGAAAATTAATGTTGTAACATAAAAAATGTCTGGTATAGAAATAGTATTCCAATGCCGAGTGAAGGCCTATGGTCTGGGCGCACGCGACGCCACTGATCTGGACTAAAAGTATCACAACGGTCTAGAAGAGTCTGACTGTGTCAGCACCGTCCAAGGACCCAGTAAAGGGGAGTAGTGACGTTAAAGTTTCATTTTTTAAGTAAATTAAGCGACTTTTTGCATTTAAAAGAAAAATAACAAAGCGCATAATGCTGAAATAATTTAGAACATGTTCGTGATGCAATAAGTTCAGCATCGCTGTTATACAGTACTTAATCCCTTGTAATTCATCTGCTCAAGTTTGTAAAGAAAGCACGTTTTCCTGCCTCTATTCCGAGAATCGTCCGTATGTCAACCCTTATACTAACTGGACGTTCGAGAGCAGCTTTACTGCATGAGTACAGAATAGCACTTTTGCAATACGAGATGGTCCCGTATATAATCCTATTCTCTCATCATGTAACAAATTCAGGATGAACACTGTCTCCGAAAAGATCTACGTAAGGAGATACCTTCACAACGCTTCATGGTCTAGAGCAGAGGCGGCTGGGTCAGCACCAACGATAAAATTCCGAACAAGTTTAGTTTGCTCTGCGGTCATCGTCAATTTTGTCTACTTAGATTCGCAGCAAGTATCGGTGGCTCTTCTGCCATTGTCGTTCGCTTTGATCACATTCTTATAATTAGCGACGTCTTTCATGCATACTTTATTACTTATCTACCACTTCTGTGATAGCTCCATCGTCCTTTTGGTTTGTCAATGAAAGTTGAAACAGGATTCAAAGGATGCAAGACTCGTGCAGATAACCTTTCAAATGATAAAGGAAGCCTCTCTAAACTTTCAGTCGAAAATTATTTTCAACTGGAAATTCACTTTACAAGATAGGCATTCGGCGTCCAGTAGGCCTACCTCACGGTCGATGGCAGCAAATCGGCATATGATTGTGATGTATTGGCTAAAGCATTGAAAAAGTTGCATTAATAATCACATCTCAAAAAACATGTTTTTCAGCGTGTTTTGAACAGTGTTTTTAAACAATTTGTTTAAAACACTACCAGCCTTGGATAGAAGTGAGATGTTTATTTTCATAAACATTCATAAACATTGAAAGTACACCTATTAGGCCTGGATTTTCATAAAAGAAAACGTATCAATCATGCTTTCCATTTCAATTCTACGAGGAGCGGAGGGAAGGATAATAGGAAATGCGAAAAATATGCAATTTCAACAGACTTTTTTCAGATTATTTAATTTATCTTTAGTAATCTCTCCTGTCCTATTGTTAAATCCTATTAGTAGCCGAGGGTCAACAGGAACACGATAACATGCACAAAGAATAGTTAATTCTATCAAATAATGACAATAGTTAAATTGTAATGACAATTCATGCTAACGTGATTAAAAAGGAAAAAACTCGCACTGTTTACTTACTCTCAGAAAGCGCGATAAAAATCGTTAAAAACTCAATATCATTTAGTTCATTTTGTTGATATGACAACCAAGTTTAGAAATAATGATGATATTCAGCAAGACAAAACTTAGATGCGATGACACGACTCCTTAACAAACAATAGAACTGATGCTGTTGTGTTGCATTAAGTAATTACGTAATCGGTCATCAAATATGATTACGCAATACCTCAAGCTTATCAGTCATGATTAATAATCCTTGTTTGAACAATCGCTCTCAGTCTTGGCAGGGCGTACCCGGTATTGCCCGAATTGCCTGGATTGTTGACCATTCTCAAAATTGTCATGCGTGGATAATGTTGAAAATGAATCTTTCACTTGAATGTATACATGACCTATCTATCACTGGCATTCATCATAATCTATACATTAATGCTGACATAAGCACTAATGTTTGTATGAAATTCTGAATGGGTCGTATGTTGATCGCAATCGACATTGAATTTAACTACAATAGTTAATCGAGTTTGTAGAACTTTTTCTTTTGTTTTTCTTCATCATTCTTCGCTTTGCTATGCATTTTCGTATCAAATTGCCCAGAATTAATGGGTCTAGAGACTTCACAAGCCGGCATCAGTTTAAAAATGTACATATCATATCAAACTTAAGACTTGGCAAAAGTTTATTACAGCTATGAATTATAGCCTGTTAAATGATGTCAATAAAAATTGAAATATCGGCGCAAAACTTTCATTCAATGAGTCAATTGGTTATATAGAAGCAACAGTTTAATATCCAAGCAACAATTTAAAAGATTGTAACAGCTTATGAACGCTTAAAAATCTCAGCCTCGTCTTCATCTGAAATCTACCCTCAAAAGTCATGATATCATGATATTGAATGTTTCTTTTGAGAAGTCTGTGGACATAAGATTATTGATTACCGCTTGTTTCATTCCCTTTATGAGATTCTATTTTCCAAAATAGGACAATATTTCTAATCAAAGTTACTTAATTTATTATAGAAATTTCATGACATCAATTTACATTTTAAAGTGATTAAATGCTTCAGGCCGCCGCAAATAAGAGATATATCTTATCGAGGATAACTTTTGAAAAATTACAGATCTGCATCTAGGATAACGGAACTTTCTTTTCCTGACCGATATTCTATTTGCAAGAGAAAGTAGAGTTCCTGCTTTCAAATGGCAAATATGCTTTAAATCAGAAAGATATATGCTCTTAACCTATGCTAAATTATCATACACTTCAAAGAAACATATGACTCAAACCTTCAGTCCTCGTACTTTGTCCTCTTAAGTATTCGAAATGAGTTCTCTATCTAATAGGCCTAATGGAGAGATGCATATTATCTTTGATAGACATTCAATGAAGTCTATGAAAGTTTAAATAGAAGGTTTTCCATTAAGAGCTTGAAAGTCGATCAATATTTACAATCCGAATGGACTCAAAATTAAGATTTCTTCTGAAAATGATTTTTAGCATCCATTTACCCATTCTTTCATTCGCGGATCCTCTGTATGGAATGACGAACGACAGTTCATGGCTATCTAGTGTGGTGAGAACGCTGGGAAGTTGGCGGTTATGAAATACGCATTAGTGCATTTTAAAAAATCTGGACATGAATGAATTTTAAACTGACTTCAATTATTTCTATCACCTCCAAGCCATCGAGAGTGACATACAATGTTTGTTTTTTATTATTAGGCCTGATGTGTACATTCGAAATTATTCTTTCAATCTTAGAAGCATTCAACATCTCTTTGAAATATACATATTCATGGGGAAAGTATGTTACCGAATAGCTTGCAGTACCACAATTGAACGAACTGTCTACGACTGTATATGTTGAAACACATGACTATGGAAGGACATGTCTGTTACGAAACATTCGACATAGAAATTTCTCTAGAAATTGATTATGGTTCTACACGATTTCATATGAATATTTTATTGATAAAATTATAACAATTAAGCCACAAGAAAATATCACTGCAAAGGAAATTGATAGAAGATCGAGAGAAGGCTAGGCAAAAAAATCAGAATCAGCCCGTTCGATAAAAATTGTCGGTCGTCAGTGGAAATCCTATTAAATGGAAATGCCTTTCAAATGCCGACACAAATTGCAAAACCGCTGTTGTGTCGATTTTGAGTTGATAGATGTTTTTCACTGGGAGGCATCATTATCATCCCAATACTAACAATGCACCGACAGCCGTATACAGACAAAGGAAATGTGACAGCAAATAAGGGTGCATAGCAGCTCGAAAGTGCCATGTCGGATAAGGACTTTGATCAAAGCAATTTATCCTCATGCACAAAATTCTCGATCTTGGAAGTGCGAAAGAAACTTCTGTCCAGGGGCGTCGTGCCATTGGGGCAGGGGGGGCACGTGCCCCCTGGGTTATTCTGGTTAGTCCTCTTTTAAGGTCTCTGTCTTCATTTATTTCAACCGTCAAAAGGACAATGGAAAGAATTTGAAACTCTGTGCGAAATCTTTCGAGAAGATATCCAATACAAAGCTGCATTATCTGAATATAAACTATTTTGCAATGAAAAGTTTGTATCAGATATTTCTGCTTGTGAAAACTTACAGTCTGTTTATTTGCTATTGATGATTGACAACAAGATGACTGCAACATACCCTAATCTGAATATACTTTATCGATTAGCAATGACCTTGCCGGTTACATCAGTATCATGTGAACGTTCTTTCAGCTCACTGAAATTCGTAAAATCGGCGCTACGGACCACAATGGATCAAGATCGTTTGAGAGATCTCCTAATTATTGCATCAGAAACCCAAAGAAATCAAAAAGAAGACGTGACGAGAATTAGAGACGTGTTTTGGGATATGTGTGATCGACGTTAATCATGTTTTCCAATCAGATTTTGTTCTCAATTTCAATAAACGTATGTTTTAATCAATTGCTTTTCATTGAACTATCAAATACGTGTAGATAGATACGGCTACTACAAAAAGTAGGACTACACTACAATCAAAATTGAATAAAACCTACTGTTTCCTTTTTAACTTTGGATATTATCTTACCTCTTGATATTATTGATATTAGCTTTCCTTTTCAAAGCCTATATTACCTTTTTTTCATGCAAAAATGAGTAGCAGTACGGGTACATATTTCACTGTGACTACTTTTTAGTCTATCAAATTTTGCACTATTGCATTGTGCCCCCCTTGAGGAATCGGACGCACTACGCCCCTGCTTCTGTCATCACCCAGCTACTGACAATGGAGGGTAAGTTGTTTCCAGCAAGTTTTCACGCTGGAACGCTGATGAAACAGTGTTCCTCTCGGTCGTACTTCATGAGTTGAAAAATCAACGGCGTGACTGACCAACATTCAACGTGGGTGATTTGTTGATAGCCTTTCTTCTTTTCCATTTCATTAAAAGAGAATGCAGAGGAGAAAGTTTTGCACGCGTGGGCTTCAGCAAAAGGGCTGATGAAAACCTTGATATCGAACAAAACTTTTAATGTCCATTCACATCGGACTCGGCGCGGCGCGTCCTCACGCTTCAGAATTTCCGCTCAGAACCTTAATAAATTTATGGAGCTGTTTACACCGGACGCGGGGGGTCCCGCGCGTCTCTGTGAACAGTCCCATTGGTTTATTAAAGTTCTGATCGAAGATTATGACGCGTGAGCACTCGCCGCGCCTTTACTTTTTGGACCTTTACTCCACGTTGCCAAAAATCCCTTTCTGCAATACCAAATATTGCCTCATCAGCTACGTTTGATCTTGGAGGCAAGGCTAGCGCCACGCCTGAGAGAAGTGAAGATTGGCTGGATCAATGCATCTTCGGTGACTTTTCTCACACATCATCCAGCTGCCTCAACATGGTCTGTCAAAAATAACTCAAAATTGAGCAACAAGAAAATGCTTACAATGCAGCAGGGTGTGGATATAAATTCATTTCAAGGCAAGCTAACAATTCTGTTTCAGCCTTCGAGATGATGACATATTCAACGAGGGATGCGGAGGACTCCGACTCCGGTGTTGATGGGACCTTCGGCTTTTGATAGGACTCCGAATCCGGGTGGCAAGTATACATAGCCTAGTTTTTTTGAAAAAAACTGGTAACCTACATCATAGATCATTACAAGCTTACCTGAACCTATATTTAGTGATCATTTCTGTATCAATTATCAATTATTTTCGATGAACATCTATCAAATGTCGCTTTAAGTTGGATGCATACGACTCGGATCCTCCCATCTAGTTGATGTGTGCTTCACACGGTTTTCCTCCAGTCTCTACCAGGTAGGAAAATCCCCATCCTTCTCCAAAAAGGGTGAGTACACTTCCGATTTTAATATGCACTTTAGAGGAGCCATTACACACGATTAACGTGAGGGTAAAAAGTAATGTACTCAAACAAAGTATTTCATTTTTGTCTTTGATGTGACCTTTGGTGCGTAGGTGTGATCGAGAGTAGGAAGGCTTGTCTCCTCTTTTGAAAGTTGACATCAAGACATTGACAGCTATGCACGAAGATAAATAATTTGTTTGTATTATATTCCGGGCCTAGTTACAGGCCGGAGTCCTATCATTTGATAGGAATCCGACTCCAGCAAAAATGATAGGACTCCGACTAAATATAAATACAGCAGAAAACCTCGCAAACTATTGAAGATTTTCTGCTGTATTCCACATTCTTTGACACTCAACTTACTAAAGAAAAAAATCTGCTGGCGAACGAGATGGCCAGTGGCTAGATGTGAAATGTCGCTCTGTCGTTGCAACGCAAAATCTATGAACTAAGTTTCAGCACCTGAGTACTGTACAAAGCAATCGTTTTTATTTGGCATAACATCCTTTCATGGGGAAACTGCTTTTGTAAAAGTTCATCTTCGGTTAGTATTGCACGTGATGTTTCCTCAGTATTAACTTTTCTCTTTAAGTCGTGTCGCACTGTATACGAGCTTGCCGCAGTCTGCACTGAATATGCCTCGCCCAAGCAACACAAAAAGTGTAGGGAACGTGGCCGCCACGTTGCGAACATGTCCGAACGTGACCGGGGATTCATCACGTGTTGACCACGTGTGTGACACGTTGTCAAAACACGAAATATTTTGGTGAATTCGTGACGTGATGGCCACGCGGATGACACGTAGTCAAAACACACAATTTTTGATGAATTCGCAACACGTCTCGCACGTATCGTGCACTTGCTATTAACACATTTTTTAAGAAAGTACCCAGCAAACATATTATGACGACATTGTGTCGTCCTATATTGATGTGACCGTGTGTCTGATCGTCTATGACCAGAGCGGGATATAAGTGACCTCCCATCAAAGACGTCAGAATAACCGCCCATGTACATCCAAGTATGACCAAACACACGATCAACGA
This sequence comes from Prostheceraeus crozeri, assembly GCA_907163375.1. Lineage (NCBI taxonomy): Eukaryota > Metazoa > Platyhelminthes > Polycladida > Euryleptidae > Prostheceraeus > Prostheceraeus crozeri. The sequence goes on along the minus strand of CAJQUW010009052.1, from coordinate 257,767 downwards.
GCCACCACTGCGATGAATTAAGAAATTATGACGTTCACGCTATGATGAATCATTTTCACTTTAATTGCACTAAAATTTGAAACTAACTTTTTTCATTTCCAATCTCTTTTATCTCGCTCTCTCCATCACTTTATCTCCTCGCTTCTCTTGATACTTTTCTCTGTCATAATTTCTTTTCTTTTTTCCTCCTCTTCTCTTTTTCCTCACTTTTCTTCTCTCTCAGCATTTCTCTTCTTTTCTTTCTTTCTCTCTTGATTTCTCTTCATTTCTTACTTCTCTTCTCTGTCTCCTCATTTCTCACCTTTATCCTCTTCTTATTCTTCTCTTTCCTCATCACTCCTTTTTCTATACTTCTATTTCTTATTCCTTGATTAATTCTAATCAATTCTCATCTCTATCTTTCTCCTTCATTTCTTTTCTCGCCCCACGTCTATGAATCTAGCTTTGGTTCATCTCTCTCTCATGTTTTGTTTTTGAATTGATGTTTATCTTCGAAAATAAGATAAAGTAAAAATTCATCCTTGATTTCTACCCATGCATTTAGGATTCATGATGGTATCAGAAGATTCACAATTTTGCGACTGCATTTGGAATAGATTATAATTGCAACATTTTAATATTATCATGCAGTAAGTCTTTTTACGGCTGAGCTTATTCGATGCATGGACTGAGTCTGTCTTTCGATGATTTACGCAGCTTTAAGATAAAGCGGTCATAATGTACCCATCGCATTTCAGTTCCGAATAGAGGAGAACTGCGCACAGATTATTTCCCCACTCCCGCCTGAGCGACTGACCTTCAATCGACGCGTCACCATCGATAATCACATGACAGCGAGAAAGGAAACGTGCAAACGGTCTTCATTTCATTCCTGGCTACTCTGCGCATCGAACGTGATTCATTTGTCTAGCATTACGATTTTAGTGAAACGTCTACGACTTAGACCAAATTTTCTTACACGACGCCTTGATCACCATCTTTTCTTTGGACATTTAGAGGAATTCAAATTCCGCGAACCACATTCGACCTCCACAATCAATTTACAGGTCATTTATTTTGTCTTTCCAAGTTGCCGACTAAGCTTTTACCGTTATGATCTTACAAAATATATTGCGATTTGGTTTACTTCATATTTAGTGACTTGACTCTATTTCCTACATTCGTCGCTAAAAACTAGGGCTTTGAATGTCATCTCGTGACAGTTTGATGCATTCTGACCACAAAATGTGTTTGGAGTTGCCACAGCTTACAGGTGAGATGTCTATACTCCTTTCATTGCCTAAGTTTAAATGAATGAATGCTGTATTAGGTATACACGTATTTTCACAAAATTATATGATTTACATTTTGAAGCTTCATGAAATCACAAAAAATAAAAGAAAAATGATCTTTGTTGTCAATAAAACGATACCGTCATCTGATATCAATTAATTTGTTGCAAATTTCTTCACTCTTGAATTCTATCCGAGTCAAATTGCTTCCTCACGCCTAAGATAATTTATCATAATTGGAGGCTTGCATACTCCGAATGTTTTGTAATCCTGGAATATTATGTGGTAATTAAATGACATCGACAGTCTGTCGCGGGTATAATTTAATTATTATTGCTGAGACTACTGTTATAAATACGTACGTGTACAGAATTCTTAATGTTCATGGTGCATGTTTACTAGTGCATGCAATATGTTATGACTATGTGTGCATCCATTTGTCGAAAATCTATTTTTTATTTCCTCCAAAGTGCCAGTCGGATGAGTGTAATTTGAACCAGTCGGATGTGGATTAATTGTGCCACGTAAGTCATCATGCAAATTGAGTGCAAATCCATGTATCCATGAATCGTCCCATCATCTGTTTAAAACTCTGTTTCATTATCTAAGACGAAGACTTTCTGAAATTGTCTACTCTAAAGAACATGTAAATGTTTTAATGATGTGATATATTGCTTTTTACAATAATACAATTAAGGCTAACGAATCGTGCCAATCGAAAGATGATTTGCAAACTTATGTTTTTTGCATACAAAACAATATCTTTAATGTGTATTTCAGAAATGAATCGCTGCACGGAATCGCTGTCCTACAACAATCAAAACTGAAAATATGAATGGATTTAACCAAATCAATTCATCCAGTCCGTCCATATGGCAAGGGAGAATCTTTTGATCACTGTGTAGGCCTGGACTTGTTTCTGAGAGGTGAGTGATTTCTTGCACATTTTTGTCACTGTCTCCGAATGTTATGGTTTTGCAGTGATGCTGCAAATCCTTGGAACATTTCGTGGCAGTATGACGTTGAACAACAATGTTTTTTCTAAATTTTATGTAAATGTTAAATGCTTGCAGGGCTAAAAAATAGTGAACGCTAATAAAACTGTAATTGTAAACTGTAATTAGTAGTTTTATGTTGCGAATTGGAAGTGACAAGGTTGATGAAAAGTTCGGAATTCATTTTTGATTTAGGACAAATGTTTAACAAGTAGGCTACTAATGTGATAACTTTGACAGAAATGAGAGGCATTATAGTACATTGAATGATTTCATAATTGACCTAGAATGGGATAGAAATAGGAGACAATAATAAAATGTAAGCCAGTAGGGGGCTAGTGCTAAATTTGACGAAAGTGGTTTTTTTGACGTGCTCCGCACGTGGGGAAAACTTTTTGAACGTGATAACTGAACGTGGTATACACTTTCCCACCACGTGCTAAGGACGTGCTCTGACGCGACACTTTCGACGTGTCGGACACGTTCATGAGACACGTGCTGTTGTAGAACACTTTCATGGTTGCTTGGGCGGTTGTAACTTACACCCAACGCATGCGAAGTATATTACAAAACTCAATAACACTGCTATAGAAACATCTTTAAAAGGAATGTTTTGATGTTTTGAAACAATGCCCATACGATAATATAGAAATAAACTGTGTACCTGTAAATTATAACCGCGTCTACTGCGCACTTAATTTAGAAACAATTTCTTTGCTCATTATGTGATAACTATCACTGTTGAGAAGTAAGTGCCAAGTCATTTTCACAAGTAGATATGATCATGAAATGTGATGACCTTCTTATTTTCATATAAATTCTTTACATCAATTGATTTTCAAATGCACACACATAAACAGACATCAAGCTACCATAGAAACTTTGAGAAAATTGCTGATCATTCTCACATGTCACAATGATTTCCAAGTCTGATGACGATTCTGACAAACAGACGGTTGCTGTTGAAACAGTGCAAACGCGTCACCTGCTTCACCGAGCAGATGGCTTCTAATTGGCCTCATTCGACATGTGCTGAAAGCCAACTAACATTTTGGAGGCAGAATATGTCATCTGAATTGTGATCAGAAGATTCAAATTCTTACATATAGATTGAATAAAAGTTAATTGTGTGAAATCATAGTGATGCAAATTTTCTCTTTTGAGTTGAAAACTTTCCGAAAATGGGAAAATTTGAATCTTGTGAAACTTATAGGCTACTAAGACATTAGTGTGGGTATCATTTAAGTTTTTGAAATATTGATTTTAGTTTTTGGATTAATTGCACATTTTAATGATGAATTGACTTTAATTGCGTGAAAGAATTAGAGCTGATCTAAACTACAACAGTAGCTTGAATTCCTGCAGTGTTCTGAAACCGAAAACATACAAGTAATATTTCATTGATGACAGTTAGAAAAAACACTTTCGCGTAACCTCTCATAGTAGGCCTTGTGCCGGACCAAATAGACAGGAATCATGCAGGTAACATGGAAATTTTGATTGTTGTTATCAATCAGCTAAATAATATTGGACATTTTCATGATCAATCAATTAAGAGTTTCCATTTGCATCATTAAACAAGGCCTAGGAATATTCATAGTAAGTGTATTATACAAAATTGGCGCTTTTTCTTTGGACCATGAGACTATGTAGGACCCACCAACACATGTAGGCCCTACAACAGTGGCGGCTCGTGGGTATTTTCTATGAGGAGGCAAAAAATGAAAAATTAGATTTTAACTATGAAGCAAAAGCCAGAAGTATATTTGACACGCTTCAAAGATGGATATTTTAAAATCAACTAATTCCTAAAATTAAAGGTAGGCCTATGTGCTCGCCAAAATAAGTCATCCGTAGGCCTAGTAAATAATAATGTAAAAATAGGGCCTACTTTGAAAATGACAGCACAGAATGAGTTTAGCATGGCATTGTAATGCTTATTTATTTGTACAAAAATTCACATAAAGAGTTTGCACGGTCAGGATTCTTCCAGTCGTCATAGCCTCTTCTGAACCATACCTCGGGAACTGCCGAAGGTGGAAACAAAAGACAAGGCCAGCAAAATAACTTTTTGTCTTTTTACGCTTCCAGTAAGCCATGACACTTTTTCGTACCAATAAGCAGCATTGAAAGTACGCTTTTGCAATACAGCTAGTTTGATATCTGCGCTGCTCGGCTGAGGCGTGTTGCCGTGTGATCAATGTTACTATTTTAATGAATTAAACAAAATAGAGTAGAAAAATGTCAGGAATATAAAATATCTTGCCGCAGAAAATCATGGGGAGGCAATGCCTCCCTCGCCTCCTCTGACGAGCCGCCACTGCCCTACAATGTAAGAATTCCTTATCTTAATGAGAGAAAAGTCAATTGAAAAATACCATTATACTTCATCTGTAAAAACATTGGAAATCGTCAAGCAAATGAGACCTTCACTGCTGTACACAAAACGCCAACCCGGGCCACAATAATTGCTTCTTACTAAAGAAAATTTCTAAACAACAAAACAAAATGATTCAAAGTGAACACACAATCGGTGTGTAAATTCGTCTTCCACACCGGAACATATGAATGGAAGATGAACCGGGATGAAGGACGGCAGATGAGCAGATGTGAAATGGAAACGAACGATACACAGCCATTTATTCATTCCGGCAGAAACGTTGTCTTCACCCGACCTCCATCTCCTTCCGAGACGAAACGCTTCCGGCCTCTGAAACAAAAGACACATGCGTGAATGCTGAGAAATTCATGACAGCACAGAAGTGAATTTGTCAATTGGTGAATTTATCGCTAGCAAAATGTAAAAATTCAATCTGTATTGATCTCTATAAACCTTCACATGCATGTGAATTCATGCGATATGCGACTTCTACTGTATTTTGAAAGCAATGATCATGACTTAGGAAACGTGGGTTCTTGCCTGCTGATCATGTCTTGCTCGTACTGAAGATGCCAGAAGACTCCGAATTTAAATTCCGATGATGGAAAGACTGCACAAAATATCGTGCCTGCTACATGTCAGCAATGCAGCAGTAGTGGTCAAGCTATATGCATCTTGAAACAAGAGCTATGTATACAACAATTCAAAAGACGCATGATCTTCTCGTTCTTCAACGACCCTCCACTTTCATTCCGAATATCCATTGTGGAGAAAACTTTGTAGTGGTGGTGATAAGGATTTGGCAACGACTGCTCCAAAAAAAGAAATCGATCCAATGACTATGTAACACCACGTGTACTGTATCTGGCGGCTGGATTAACATCTTCACGAGCCTTGCGGTCGTTCGCCAGTAATGAAAGCAGTTTGTCGATCATGTTGTGGGAACAGTTGGTGATCCTGTCCACACACTAACTTAAGCAAGTAACTATATCATGGTGTACACACCATTGACTGACCAAAGAACCAGCATATTCGAGTATATGACTGAACAAAATACGAGTATAAAATTGCTGACTCTATCAGAAATTCGATAATGGTTTATGTAACGGTGTACTGATTGATCGGCAAACCGATTAATCGGACGATTATGACGTGCTAGAATGATAATCGGTAATCGGTCGATTAGTGGACTTTAGGAGATTGTTAATTTTCAATGAAGCAAGTACATGTTTTTGCATTTATTACTGCACATCTGTCATTAATTAACGGCAATTTGCATTCATCAACGGCATTTCACATGCAGTTGTTGAAGTTTCTCATTCATTGTAGTCAATGAAGATATTTATTATTCATTATGTCATTTTTAGCGGCATTTTTCATTGATTAGCGGCACATGTGTCGTGAAGAATGTTTAGAATCAAATGTACGAAACTCTCTACCTTTAGGATGAACTTCTGAAGCATTTCCCGTAGAGAAAATATCAAAACCGGTAACCTTTGATGTTGTTAATAAAATTTGTCGTCTTTATAAAAATGAATTATCAGTTTGTTGACAGGACTTTAATCAACGCATTTCACCTCACAAAACACGAAAGCATCCACACAAATTGAAAGCATATTGTACAAAAAGATGCACAATTTTCAAGCATGGTTATCAAGAATGTCCTCAAGGAGTAAACACCGAGGTATCAATTGGCGTACTTTCCTCCATGAAGTCTGACAGATATCAGGTGTCATACACAACAGATTTTCCTCTGATATTTGTGCCAATGTTGCTAACTGCATTTGATGCGACTGTAGAAGCATGTGATAACGATCTTCCTCCAGATTCCTTTTGACTTCCGCCTTCCAAACACTGAAAGAATTCTCTACAATATTCAGGAAATGAGAATATGGCGGTATTCTCTTGATTGCATGCCCAGCAGCTAAAATGGCTTGCTCAGCTCGACTGTGGCAAGGTGCATTATCGAATTTTGTTGGTAACGTCGAACGATGGACCACGCAGTACCACGACGTATTCCCAAACTGGTAGCTACGTCAATATAATCTTGATTAGGATTGAGATATGCATCAACAATTCGCTGCTTGTCGACTTGAGAAATTGTTCTTCTTGTCTGGCGTTCTCCGTTCATTTTCTGATATCATCTGCTATCAAATGCAAAATGCCGTTATTCATTGCAAAATCTCTATTTAAACGTGACAGATATCTATGCAATAATGAGCTAACGCTAATCAATGAGAAATGACGCAATAGAATAACAAATGCCCTTGATGAATGCAAATTGTTGTTAATTAATGAAGATATATTACCTTTCAAATGACAGCCTAAATCGTCGGCGCGTAGCGCCAGACGATTTAGGCCAGTGGTTCTTGAAGTTGACTGGGTCGCGGACCCCCTTCGAGTCGTCGGAGCGACTCCTGGACCCCACCCAATTTAAAAGATACAGATTTTTGCAAAATAGTTTGCATTATAGACAGGCGATAATACAGTTACCATTAGCTGAGCAGTTAGAAAACTGTTCACAATTCAATGGCTAACATGCTCTTGCTTATTATCACTGCAAAGCACTTTAAACCGAGGAATTGCACTGTAAAGAGCAAGTCGCATGTCGTGAACTGCATCCAGCCTATTCCTCTTCTTGGTCTTGATATCAAGAAGGGTGGAAAATCCTGCCTCACACAAGTAGGAGGTAACTTCGTCAGGCGGCAGGAGGCCAGTGAATCCGATCTCTGTGGTAGTATACTTTCACTCCAGGAAGAGGGAGAGAGAGAGATTTGGTTGTCTCATCTTTCGCGTTTTGATTTAAAATAATTTTATAAAATACACTTTAACCGGGATTCCCTTCATGGACCCCTGGAAAAGCGCTACGGACCCCCTGGGGGTCCGTGGACCCCACTTTAAGAACCACTGATTTAGGCTGATCATTTGAAAGGTAATATATGCATTGTTACTGAACCTAAAATCTATGATATCAAAAGTCCAAGATTTTGATCTGTAAAAGACGCAAATCTGTGATAATTTCTACATAGCCCATGCAGTTCATAGCATTGAAGTGTGGAAAGCTTGAGATATCTACGAGTCCAAATTGTAAACCGTAGAAATCACCTCAAGGTCATTTTCACTGGGAATGCGAAGATGGATGGTGAGATGCTCCATGGACTCCTACATATAACACCTGGACTGAAAGCTGAAATTCATTTCTACACTAGACGGCCGGTTTGACTGGTCGATGGTGGAAAGCAATTAGTCAAGTGAAAACAAAATGTCTAAAGAAAAGTAAGCTGAAGTTTCTGGAAATCGGAAGAACATGGAGTTGCAACTAACTTATCATCGTTATCACTGAATATGGAATATTTACTTATCAATTGAAGCTATGGCTTGACAGCACGAAGTGAGCAAGCTTGTGGTCTATAGAAAAGTTTCAGGAACAACAGCTAAAAAGTCCACATCGGTCATCTAAAGCGTGGTGCATTTGGGTGTGGAAATAATTCGAAGACGCCGATTCAAATGAATAGAGCTCTATTAATCTCAATGAGAAATCAATGAGTATGATGCAATAAAAAAGCATTCCATCCAAATTTTGGAAAAATTTTAACATGCAAAAATTAACTTATATACTTTATTACTAATCAAATATTCCCAAGATAAAGACATATTTTATCATTCACTATTTCGGAAATCGTCGACAATGTAACTTTACAAAATTGAACAATTGAGACATTTTGATACTTTACAATTAAAGTCAGATATCCGTTTAAATCGAAGAATTCACATTCTTTTGGACAGTGAAAATACGAAATACTAACTAGTGACACTCATAAAGTAGTCACGGTTGGCTTGATTTATCAAAGAAAGGACAGGCACATTCCCATTTTGATTGCAAAAAATGCCGATGCATTTACAAAACAAAATCACTTCCTGGAACATCTAATGAATGTATGACGATTAGAAAGGTGCAGTGATAGGAAGTGATGAATTCAAATCCTCATATGTTGATTCAAAGATCGAGACATGAATAAGAGACATTGAATATCTCAGTGATATAGCGTCTGAAGATCCACAAGCTGCTTTTTCAGAATGCACAAAAGGTCTCAGTCACAGGAGGACCTTTATGCAACAAACAGTTGATGACATCAGTAATAACTTTCAGAGGTTGGAATAAGTTATACGTCAGAAATTCATCCCTTCAGAAATGCAGGTATGGAGGTTCTGGGAAATGCTGATCTTTATATAACTTCAAAACGCGAGTGTATGGTGAAAATTACAGAATGTTTGACAAATGTACGCGTAATTTATGACCAGGAAAACAATCTACTGGTAGATCGACTTGACAGAACGGAAATAAGAGGTGCATCGCGCATGTGAAAAAAGAAGAAACTTTTTTCAATGAATAATAAATGACTATATCATGAATCACGATGCCGATCAGATGAAGAAGTTATTGACTTTTGCGAAGGAGAAAGGCTCTAGTTCATGGGTAACATCATTACCCATAGAAACATTGGGATATTCTCAAAACAAAACGGAATTCCAAGATGCGATCAAATTGCGCTACAACTGGCCGGTTATCTTTCGATGAATTGTGTTTGTGCTAAGAAAAATGATTTAAATCATGCTCTTAGCTGCAAAATTGGTGGTTTTGTCAATCTTCGGCACAATATTATTTTTGACACGTAGAGTCTTTTTTGAGTGAAGTCTGTAAAGATGCTCGCATTGAGCCCAAATTATTACCAATTGAATCATATGACTTCATCAAAGGTGGTAATACGGACGACCAGGTGAGATTAAGTAGTACTGCAAGAAGGCTGTTGGCGAGAATGGGACGTCATTTATTTATGCAAGAATAACAAATCCTCCCTGTAACATTTTATAAAGAACACGAGAATGAAAAGAAGCGGCAGTAGGAAGAGAGAATTTTGGAAGTAGAGAAAGTGCCATTCACGCCTCTCATATATTCCACAAATGATTGATCAGGTCCTTTGGCTAATTTACTTTACAAAAGAATTGCCTCTTTAATATCTTCAAGAGAAATAAAGAGAGGTATGACGGCATCATGGTTTGGTACTGTTATCTCTCGGAGATTTTTATTTGATTCACTTTATGAGATGCACAACTCGTAGACTGGAATGACAATAGTAGCGGATCTTACAAAAAGTTGCAGGATGACGGCTATGCACGTATCAATCTGCTTAATTATCATCATTTTTGAAGAAGCTTCCAATTTTACTTTTCTTAACAGTTTAACTTGCTCGATTGCAGAGTTCAAGCACCCAAACATCTGACCTAATCGGGAATGATTTCATCATTTTTCGGGCATATTTGCAACCTAACCTCATGACCAAGTGAATTCTTCGATTTAAACGGATATCTGACCTTAATTAAGTATTAAAATGCGAAAATTACTGAATCAAGAAAAATGTCACAATTGTTCAATTCTGCAAAGTTACATCGTCGACGATTACCGAAATAGTGAATGATCAAATATGTCTTTGTCTTTGGAATATCTGATTAGTAATAAAGTATATAAGTTAATTTTTGCATGTTAAAATTTTGCCAAAATTTGGATGGAATGCTTTTTTATTGCATCATACTCATTGATTTCTCATTGAGATTAATAGAGCTCTATTCATTTGAACCGGCGTCTTCGAATTATTTCCACACCCAAATGCACCACGCTTTAGATGACCGATGTGGACTTTTTAGCTGTTGTTCCTGAAACTTTTCTATAGACCACAAGCTTGCTCACTTCGTGCTGTCAAGCCATAGCTTCAATTGATAAGTAAATATTCCATATTCAGTGATAACGATGATAAGTTAGTTGCAACTCCATGTTCTTCCGATTTCCAGAAACTTCAGCTTACTTTTTTTTAGACATTTTGTTTTCACTTGACTAATTGCTCTCCACCATCGACAGCTATTGAGTCAAACCGGCCGTCTAGTGTAGAAATGAATTTCAGCTTTCAGTCCAGGTGTTATATATATTAACCTGTGCTATGGTAATCCTATTGTTTTCAATCGGAGATTCTGAGCGGGTATTTCTCCTAGGAGAAATACCTCATAGACATGTGGTTGGTTTGGTCATGGGTTTGGCATAGTTTGGTCTATGGTCGGTTAATACATTATAATATTGCACAGATATCTGGAAAACACCCTCCGACAGATTATCATCATAGAAATATCTGCTTGCTCCTCAGCTTCGCTTCGGAGCAATAGATATTTCAATTCGGATAATCTGAGTGGGTATTCTCCTGATATCAGTGCAATATTATATACATCTAGGAGTCCATGGATGCTCTTACCTCAATGGTACTACATAGCAAATTAGACGGCCTTAATTGTGCAATTAAGGCCGTCTAATTTGGAATTGAAGATATATAAACGACTTTCATAGAAAAATGACAAGTGAAATATCGGCGGACAACCTTACTTACTCAGTAACAATGGCAGATGTGCATTAAAAAACGGAAAAACCAGCATAATCGAGTGTATACTCGAAAATAGAGAATGTGTGGACACCGTGCCATATAGTGTTCAGGGTATGTGTACTGTGTACATAGTACGATAGCACTCCCAGTGTAACCAATTTATCAATGCTTATTCTAGCGATTTAGTTTTCGATTTTCTACAGGATGTCCGATCACTGGCGAAGTACCGGTCTTTCCGGTCATATTTACATCAACGTTTCGCTCCACCAGGAATGAGTTGACTTTTAGTGCCCCTTCTGTATTAGTCACAAATTTCCACTTTTCTGGATAACACAAGTAAATAATATTCAGGGCAACCACATCACTAGAATGTGATTTCTTCACGGTATGTTCTCGGAGTTTGTCAGCCTAGATCTAAAACAAAATTGTTGTAATATCATCGTTATGTCAGACCTTATCGGCAACTTTTCTAGTGTAAGTCTGCAATTGTTCGTCTTCAATCGAGCTCAAGATAATTCTGACTCTTTTCAGTTGGACTGTGCCGATAGTACATTCGCTTGAATCGTCAATGATTCTGATCAATATTGTAAGGTTTCCTGGTCTCGTAATTCCAACAGGCATCGATATTTCATAGAAAATGCAATTACATCACGATTTCACTTCACTGTGACCCAAATGATGACAAAAATCTATAGGTACCTTGCAAGAGTATAAAACTTTCTCCCTTTCTCACTCTCTATATAGCCCTTTCTCACTCAACCTGCGACCTCAAAGCGGTGAAAGGGTGAAAACGGAGTCGCAATAAGGCTTTGTCGTCTGAAGCTCATGCTTCTTTGGGTTCTACCTTGTCGGAAAGGTTTATTGTCGGCGGTTTGTGACCGTGCTCCGGCTAACTAGCAGGCTCTGGAATATTATTTTTATTTTACTGGTCATTGAATTTATTTATGTTTGATTAATTTTTCATTCTTTTTCTCCACGTTTGTTTATTTTAAATGTGTGGTAGGCTTCGGCCGTCCCAATTAACACCACTCCCTGGTTTGCGAGATATGAACAGTCATCAGATGTTTCATGTTGTTGAATCAGGTTTTTGAGCATGGCACTTATTTGGCTCATTTGTGATCGAACTTCCTTCCACTGCTGTCTTTTGCACTTCCCCATTTGTTGCAGGTTAAGGTGTGACAGATCCAACGTATTCACGGCATACGGGCGTCAGGTAGTTCGAGGGTCCCGAACCCACTGGTAATGCTTTGGGAGGCAGGCCCGGTCAACTGCTCGAAAAAAGGCGGTACAGTTCCACTGCCACGGACATGCGTGGGTAGCTTTACTGAGGGGTTTAGCCCGTGTAGCTGTATCCGGTTCCTCTGTGGCCTACCTGACTTGTACCCATTGTTACGGCAAAGGGGTTCTCATTTGGGTTTCTTCAAGCTTTTGCGACATGAACTGTGCCTATAAGTGTCTTTTTTTGCGTATTATTTATTGCAGCTTTGTTGCTATTATTTACGTTTTTCTGATGCCTTCCAAAGTTTCTTGTATCACTTTGTTGTACAGTATAATTTTCGTTTATTTGATTGATATTCCATGAGAAATTATGAAAATGAGAAAGACACACAAGAAACGTAGTCAAGCCGTCAAGCTCAAAACCCCTCTCAGGATCAGCTTCAGCAACGTAAGAGGACTGAGGTCCAATTACGACGACATCAACATCTTCCTGCAAGGTAAGTCACCAGATCTTCTAGCCCTGTCGGAAACCAGGTTAGATCCCAGTGTGTCATCAAGCGACGTTACTCCTGATGGATACATATTTCACCGGATGGATAAAGCACCTTGTCATGGTCTTGGAGTCTATGCCAAGACAAGCCTTCCCTTGAGAAGGCTTTGTAGCTCAGAGGATCCAAGGCATGAGTATCTTGCCTTCATTGCGCCGCTGCAGAAGACCACTTCTTCTATTTTTCCTATACCGCTCTCCATCAACTAATGCGGATATTTTCAATGTTCTTTCTGACAAGATCGATTCTCTTCTACAAGAGTATCCCAGCGCTGAAGTTGCCGTTTTTGGTGACTTCAACGTGCACAATGTTGACTGGCTTGTGCACTCACGCACCACCGATCTCTCCGGTCAGGCAGCCCAGGATTTCGCTGTCTCTCACAACCTTAGTCAAATTGTCACTACCAGAGTGCCTGACCGAGCTGGGGATACTGGATATCTCCTTGACCTGTTTCTCACCTCAAATCCAACTTGTTTTTCACACAAGGTTACTTCTCCCCTCGGCACGTCTGATCACTGTGTTATCACAGTTTCTGGCAAACAAGTTTGCTCCACACCGTCTGCACCCTTCCATAGAACAGTTTATCAATTCTCCAAAGCAGACTGGTGTGGCTTCCGCACTTTTCTTAAGTAAGTAAGTAAGTAAATTGTATATTTATCAAGTAATTGGAAATTTCACGATACATCAGTCAAGTTCAAGCTGAGAATTTGATTCTGAGCGAGAACGTCCACAAGTCGGCGCAAGAACTGACAGAGTGGCTTCAGATAGGGATGTTGGCCTACATCCTCACCGTACTTTCCAAATGAAGCCTCACTCACAACCTTGGTTTACACCAGAATGTGCAGCTGCAAGTTGCCAGCGTGACCACTTTTTCCATAAGTATAAGCGTGACAGTAGCGCTGGCAAACTTGAATTGTACAAAACCGCACGTAGACATTGCAAGGAAACCATACATCAGGCCAAAAGCCGTTACGCTTTGTATGTACGGAAATCCATTGCTACCCAAAAGCTTGGCTCTAAGGACTTCTGGAGGATTTACAACAGTGTCACCAATAGGAACAAATCCTCCATCCCAGCACTCCGTCATGCCGAAGTCAGTACTTCTATGGCGACAACCTCAGCAGACAAAGCCGAGCTTCTTTGCAAAGAGTTTGCGAAGAATTCGTCATTAGACGATGGAGGTAGAATTCCACCTCCAATTCCCATGCGCACTGATGAGACAGTTAGTCCTCCTTCAGTCACAGTCCGAAACGTCAAAAAGATCATCGCCGGTCTCGATAGCTCTAAGTCTAGTGGACCAGACGGCATCCCGGTTTCGGTCTTCAAGCATCTCTCACCTGAGCTTTCTCCACTTTTATCTAAACTGTTCAGTAGATGTGTATCCACCGGTGAGTTTCCCTCTTGTTGGAAAGTAGCTTCCGTGGTTCCAGTTCCAAAGAAAGGTTCTGACTCATCTCTTCCATCTAGTTACCGTCCTATCAGCCTGCTTCCAATTGCTGGCAAGATTTTTGAAGCAGTGATTAACCAACACATTGTTAACTTCCTTGAAACTCAGAACCTTCTATCAGAAGAACAGTATGGCTTCAGGCACTCTCGATCAACTGCAGATCTTCTTTCATATGTCACTGAACATGTGAGTCGTGTCCTTGACAGACAAGGTGAGACGAGATCAGTTGCCTTGGATATTTCCAAGGCATTCGATAAAGTCTGGCATCAGGGACTCCTTATGAAGCTAAAGTCCTATGGAGTTGCTGATCAACTCCACAAACTTCTTCCTTCTTTCCTTAGTGACCGGCAGATATCTGTCGTCTTAGATGGCCAAAAGTCTTCCACCAAGTTTGTCAATGCAGGAGTTCCTCAAGGGTCAATTTTGGGACCCACTCTTTTTCTGCTGTACATCAACGACCTCCCAGACTGCCTAGTGAGTAAATTGGTGATGTATGCAGATGACACAACACTCTTCAATTCCAATGAGCGACTCGCTAAAAACGCTCAGCAACGTCAGCAGTTATGCAACGTTCTTAATGAAGACTTACGCAGGGTCTCAGAATGGGGCGCCAATTGGCTTGTTTCCTTCAATCCTTCAAAAACTCAGAGTATTCTGCACTCACGACTTAAAGGAGATGATGATCATAGCATTAAGATGTCAGATAATAGGATCAGAGAACAAGATTCCATCTCCTTCCTTGGATTGGCGGTTACGAAAGACTTGTCATGGAAACCGTACATCCAATCCATTAGCAAGCAGGCAGCTCAACGCATTGGTAGTCTCTATCGTGCTAGCAGCTATCTTCCACCACAGACTATCTGCTATCTTTACAAGTCCACTATTCGTCCTCTGATGGAGTATTGTTGTCATCTGTGGGCAGGCGCCCCACAAACGCATCTTAACCTCCTTGAACGGGTTGAGAAACGTGTCAAGAATCTCATGGGTGAAAATCTTGCTAGCAAGTTGCAGCCGCTCTCCGTCAGACGGGATGTTGCTTCACTCAGTCTCTTCTACAGGTACTATTTCGGTAGAAGCAGCTCTGCAGTAAATGAGTGCGTACCCAAACCTAAGATCTTCTCCAGAAGCACACGCAGAGCTAATGCACTCACATGCTATAATGTGAGCTTAGAACGCGCACGTACTGTGAGTCGCTCGAAAAGCTTTTTTGTTCGCACGGCACAGCTTTGGAATCAGCTTCCCCAGACCACTTTCCCTGACCAATACAATCTTGATACTTTCAAGAGGCGTGCGAATAGGTTTCTGATGGGGGCAGCTTAATCAGATTAGAAGATCTGTTTTTTTTCTTTTATTTATTTAAAGTAATACAATTTATTAGTTTTTCATTGAGTAACCCCTAGCTTCGTTCATGGCTCATAGCTGTGCTAGGGGTGAAAATTCAGTAAAAAAGAAAAAAAAACTTCTAACATGACGACCAATGGTATCGATATACTGGACAATTGACTCATCAATAAGTTTGATGAGTTGTTACTTTATGCATGTAATATCGACACATTTATAAATTGATTTTGTTCAAGCTTTTACCCACGTCTCGATTTTCGTAGAATTCATGAGTTTCTTCATGTTTTTGTAAAACTTCGTATTGTATGACTTGCTATGGCCTCATAATTATGTCAAAAAGCTATTGCGCTCACGAATTGCACCCCTATAAGCTACTAAAAGGACTATGCGAATCTGCAGCACCACTTTTTAGGATCCATAGAAACTCGACAAAAATGCGGATTTCAGTAGCATAAGCCATTACATCACCGAATTGATTTGTGGAAGGATTATGTTCCGCTCATTTGCTACAATGTCATGGCTTGAATGCTACTGGCATACTCATACTTTAGCTGGAGTGGTGTTGCTCCTAAAGTGTGAGTTCCTTTAATGCCGACTTCCAATGATAATTACGGGGCACGACCTTTGAACCAAGGTATCGTTAAGTGGCACCTAACCACTGTGTCACAGAGACCACGATCTTAAGTACAAATGTAAATGTTCAATATGATCCCGCACGTCTAATACAAAATCCACTTGCATCCTTAAAATTCATCCAACGATGATTTCGATGTGTACATTAGCAACAATTAGAAAATTTTCAATGAGAATGTGAAGATTAATTATCACAGCAGCAACATGAGCTATCTGCTTCCACAATCACTGTTTAAAATGAAATTATCACTCACTTCTGCGGCATTTCTCTAACTTGGGCCGTAGTAATAAAGCCTTTTCCATCATTGAAGCCGCGTGTGATAAATCGTTCAAGGAGAGGGTATGCATTAGGGACATCCAAGTTTATGTCGGGCATTTCCTGATAAATGCGTTTTAGGCCAAGGGAGATCTGCTCTGCAGTCAACAGAAGACTTGTCGCTAATTCGCTCAACAAAGTCAGCATCCGCCTGCAGACTTCTCCCGTACTGCGTTCGATTACCATCAACACCGCCTGAAAAAAAGTTCAATATTTTTCACATCGCTAATTTGGTGAAATCATTATAATCCAAGTTTGAATACGATTTCAAAGTATAACTATACACGTGCTCAAATCTCATAATAATGCATGCAATGTTTACGCTTTGCAATAGGCAAAGAAAAATTTAATTATTCTGTTCAGAAAAAGCAGCATATTGCAGGCTCACAAACTGAGGAGGTTTCCCAGTGGTGTGTTTAAAGCAGGGATGCGGAGTCGGAGTCCTATCATTTTAACTAGCCTATAACTAGACCCGGAATATAATACAAACAAATTATTTATCCTCGTACATAGCTGTCACTGTCTTGATGTCAACTTTCTCCGTCAAACAAAAGTACAGAGACACTGCTGCATGCAAAGTTTGTAATAGTTTAGGGAATAAGCTGTGGTAGTGAAAAAGGATTGTCTTTTCACTCGGTGATTCAATAGGGAAGACAAGCCTTCCTACTCTCGATCACACCTACGCACCAAAGGTCACATCAGAGACAAAAATTAATTACTGGTTTGTTTGAGTACATTACTTTTTACCCTCACGTTAATCGTGTGTAATGGCTCCTCTAAAGTGCATATTAAAATTGAAAGTGAACTCATATTTTTTGGAGAAGGATGGGGATTTTCCTGCCTGGAAGACACTGGAGAAAAACCGTGTGAAGCACACATCAGTATGCATCCAACATAAAGCGACATTTGATAAGCTTTCATCGAAAATGATTGATAATTGATGCAACAATTATCACTAAAATAGTTTCAGGTAAGCCTACAGTAATCTGTGATGTAGGTTGCCAGTTTATTGAAAAAAAACTAGGCTTTATATACTTGTCACCCGGAGTCGGAGTCCTATCAAAATGATATGACTTCGCATCCCTGGTTTAAAGTGATAATGAATGCCCGTCGAAATTTCACTATCTAATTGCAAATCTCAAATTTACCCGGGCATGGCTACAACTTTAGATAGGGAGTTGTTGAGAGACGTGAACTAGGCCTTCTGACGATTGCTGATATTGGGTTAAATGGCAGCTATTCAAGTCTGTTCTCATTTTTCAACTGAGGATGCAACTCAATATCGAATTATTCTATTCACAATGTTTACGCTGACTTTTCCTCATTGAACTTGATTAACGTGGTACTATATTTTGCTGCAAGAGTCGTGATGACGGTGGAATAGAGGTTTATGGATCTCTGTGTCCTTATTGATTTTTCGTTGTCTCTGCGACATTCTGTTGTCATTGCCACTACGACCGTACTCCGCATAAAGAGAGGTCGCGAAAGGAGTAAAAATAAACTTCCATCAAAATGACGCGATATTTTTTTTAATTCAAATGATGGTGGAAGTTGATGTTCAACAGTGGTGGTGTTTGATATTCGATAACATCTTTCATTAAAATTGAAGGTAAGTAGCCCATTTCAACTATTACAACTTTTAACTGCGACTTCTTGTGCTCTTGTTCTTGTAGAAAAATAAAGTAGAAATGGCGTTCTTAGATTATTCACTTCTATTACATGGTTTCCCGCGATAGCCGTTTTCCATTTTTACCCCTGATCTTTCGACTGTCTCTATTCAGAAAACAAAGGCTGGTACACTATTTTCTTCTTTGTATTGAACTTTCCCCTGTTGTTGAGTACACTATATTAGGATTACTTTTATGACATACTGTATTTAATCAGCTAAGTAGCATCGATCATTTTCAATTATGACAGTCTAAAGGTTATCCAGTATATTTCCTGATAAATTTTGTGAATGAGAATAACTATAAAGCATCCTGCTATGAAGTGATACCATGAATGTAAGCTACAGTTACACTGCAATGTAACAGGAAATATACACATAGAAGAATTTAGATGGAAACGAGAGAATATGCATAATCACAAAAACGAACACTGTATTTACAGATAAATCATGACAAAACGTTTATACACACAGTGAAATAAAAGTCAAAATTCAGAAACAATATATGTCAGTGTCTTGCTCTACAATAGATTTTTCAGCTCGAGATATAGAGCATCAATCTGCTCGATGAACAGCTTTTTATTAAATATCTCCGATGTCTGTTCTCTACTTCTCTTAGAAACTGGAGCAGTGTTTTGTTCCCTGGATTTCTCTCCACTTCTTTTGTACATTGCCAATGTTAATGGAAATTGAACTCAGAGAGATATCGACTTTCCGGGGATCAGATTCACATTTGGCAATCGAATGGTCTCCAGTGACTCGTTGAGTTTCGAGATTAAAGACATTTCAGTCAGATTCGCTACTAGCAGTCTCTCTGCCATGATTCAAACTGAAGACATAATACTAAGATATCAAGACTTGTGGCTTTCAAGAGATTTTATTTAGCTTGCACAAACAACTGTGCACAGATTCAAACTGAAAATTGTCAGTAATTGAAGATAAACAAGACTGAGGCATTACATAGAGAAGAATACTGAATTGAATGTTTTGAATTCTGTAAATCAAAGTTTAATCAAAAGTTATATGCAAAAGTCGAATGCCCTTGAAGCCGCTTTAAGTAAGAAATGCATCGTAGGAGCACTGACGATGTTTCTAATTATTACTCTTAATTATCGATTTTAAGTTAATGATTTTTACTGATAGATCTGACAATAGATCTTTGTTCCTGACTTCCTCTGACTGGAATTAAACTAGATACCTCACGTAATGAAGAAGATAATAGAGCTGACACCATAGTTGGCTATGCGAATCGTAAATCAATGTAGGATATCTTATTTTCTCGATTACTGCCCACATTGAGAAATAATCACAATCCACCTTCGAATAGAACCCATGCCTAAGTCTATCAGCTAGGAGATTCTTACGAGTTCTGTTATAAAACGACAACCATTGGGGTGTGACAAAGATTCTGGTGTTTTCATGCTATCTAACAAAGACTGTCAATAACTATTCTTGTCAAACAGTTGGTCTAAGTAAATGTTCTTGGCTTTTAGATGATCAAAAGAACATAAAAATGTTAGCATGTTTTAGGAATTATATTCCATCATAACACGAAGGCCTAACTGCTTGCTTAATTAAGGAATTTATTTTCATAGATACCTTCAGATAACTTGCAGATCTTATCGAAATGATGACAAAATGGGCAACACCACATTAATATTCACTCAATACAAGCTGCTATTGCTAATCTGGCGTCTCTAATCAGTTGTTGCTGTCTCAATCATTTTTTCTTTTATCCATTCCCTTTCGTATTTCATCACTATAAGGTCAAGACAGCTAAATCCGACTAGAAAATATTCTCGTCCTCAAATAGCACCTGTACTTGTATTGAACAAGAAATCACATAACCTGCTAGACATATTCGAGAAAATACGGTAGTCATGTGACAGAAACAATTAATTCCTGAACATGACTTGATTTTCAAGAAAAACACCTCTACCACAATTCAATGCATATTTCACAAAATAACGAAATTGTGATGGGGTGATGTTTAGCATAGGAATGATACCCTGATAAACAACTGGGGTTGCTACACTTTCGTTTGAACCGAATTCATCTAATCAAGTGCGAAGTCAAGTTAAGTGAGACCTTCATGTTGCCTCGTAGAACTTAAGAAATCATCACTATACATGAAAATATCCCTTGCCATCAATGTATTTCTCTTGGCATGGCATTATAAGAATTTCGTGAGTATACAGACCTCCAAATCACCAATACAGATTCATCTTTGCTCATGCACGCTGATGAACTTTCTATCTAGGAATTTTCTGGTAGCAACACCTAATTTGAGAAATACCGTTCCTAATTTTGAAATCGTTGTCAAAGGGAAAATAGTGACCGATTTACTACTTGCTAAGTGAAAATAGTTCACTACAATCAGCTGTTTATGTGGCTGTCGATAAGGTTTTGAGGAGGTAAACACAAAAGCCAAAATTAGATTTCTGAGATAAAAGACTGATCATTTGGCTTATCAATGTGACAAAATATAGAAAATAACGACGACCAGAAACAGTAGATTAGATACCTTGTAGGATGATATTAATTGCCTAAAAAATTATTTCTTGAAGTAGAAAATACAACGGTTTGCTAAATACGATCTATTTGTTGCAACGAAGTTTCATACAGAATGTTCCGCAGGATGAATAAGTACCAGTATCCTTGTTTTTCGGGACGATGATTGACGAGAGTCACCTATTCTCTATAATGTCCGTTCTAAAGTATTAATGGAAACATTACATCAAGTGACTTATGACATACTAAACAGTTTGTTTCAATAAGTGGAGGAGCTGTTCAGTATCTACTTCTACGGTGATTTCATCAAGTGACTTATGACCAGAGTTGGAAAAGTCGGAATTGGAATTGGAATTGACGACATCTGAATCTACTGGAATTGGAATTGACCTTGATAAACCTCAATTCCACTTTTTCGATAGACCTGTGATAAATCTATTTGTACAAAAATTGAAATCACAGTATTCGGCCGTTGTGTCAACTGCACGCAGAGGGAAACGGAGAGAGATAGATCGACAGAGCTAGTTTTATTCTATTGTTGAATAAAGAGTGCTAATTGTGACTTTGATGGGCCTACAGCCCCCGGACAATGTTAATTCAGGAATTAAGCAAACAATGAAAAGATAATCATCTTTGTTCAATCTGTTATTTAGTTATTTATCAGGTAAGATAATTAATCAAAATAAAACAATTGTTGAATTTAGTCATTGATTGGATAAGCGCAAAAATTGGAGATTAACTTAATTGTTGTACACACGAAAAACAATTGGTTTGGAAAGAGGAAAATTAACCCTGCATTAAAGGGCAGCCTGTCAGTTCAAATCACAATATAGACAGTGTCAACAAATTATTCTAATAATTAATGATTCAATTAAAATGGCAATGGCATGAAATATTATTCAACTTCCAATCACATCAATTGACAATATTAATTTTCAAGACTATAGTTATACAAATACGATACTCAACGATAAAAGAAAAACTTTAAACTTGCAGTTCACTTCTTGATGTTGAATTCACTTCAATTCGATCGGACTCACTTATACCAAAATAATATCATAAATATCAGTGTCATTTATACCGTCAATCTTCAATCGCGCTCGCTGATGTGTTGCCGCATACGCTGCTGTGTTGTTGTTCGCTGGTAGGCAGTTGTAGTTGCTACTTCTGTAGTCAAGTTACACCGCGAGAGCCCGGAGTTCTTCGAACAGCTACTGAAGATGTCGTATGTGTTGCTGTTGGTAGTTGTTGTTTCAATTTCTCATCGTCTCTAATTTATGCAAATGTTTGACACTTGACGATAAATCCACTTTCTTTTGAAAAGTGAAAGAGTTTCCTTTAATCTCTGCTCGTTAGCTTTCGACCCGACCACATTTCGTTCTTATCACGGAATTTTTAATCTCCTTTTTTAACATGGACCATTAATCAGTTTTCATGATATCATTTTTATCGTCGTTTTTTCTTTCATCAACAATCACGTTATTCGCACATTGAATTTCTTTCTTCCGTCAGTTTATTAATAGATTTATTCGCATCTCTCTCTCTCTCTCTCTCATAGAAGTAGATAATAGTACACTAGAATGGAAGTTTGATATCTTGCCTATGTACAATGATGGCACATGGAAAAATCTATGGTTTGTAGATCAGATTCGATCTAAAACATTGTATCATAGTCAAACTATTTGCCAAGTTGGTTGTGGAAGTTGTTGGCATCAAATTAATGCAGGATTTTTATGAAGATAATATTAAGTGAGATGGTGGCATTGTTTCATGTGGCATAGCCTACTATTCCCTGGGCTGGTATATTGTGTCGATTTGCAGCAGTCATTAACAACTATTTTTCAAAATTCGAATTAAAAATTGGTCCACAAAGTCATAATTGAAAGTGGGCGGTGCACTGGTTGTAAGAATATCTCAAGAATTCAATAGAAAAAATTCTAATTATAGGATGATTTCTCCTTCATACGGTTAAGAAACCTATCGTTTTTGTCGAATAAACACATTGAAAGCTTCTTCACCGACAATAATTTCTCAGATAAGTGAATAGTCGCTGGAACTTTTCAATTGATCATTAAATGACACATGTGATATAGTGTGATGATATTTTGGAAGCTGATATTCGAAAGCATGTAAAGATTTTGAAAATTGTTCAAATATAGTGAACAGGGGAGCCCTTTCAAGTAAAATGAATACTCTGAGATTTCTTGACCTCTGATTTCAAGCTGGAGCAATGTATGTTCTGTAAATCGACATTGCAAGTTGCATATGTGGCTGATGATACTCTTGATAGATTATAGGAGCGACATTTCAAAATGATGAACGTACAGAACGTTTTAAAGGATTTCTTTCTTTGTCATCCTGTTGCCGCAGTATTTTGTAATTCACTATTGCTTTTGTGTATGATCTTTGGACAAGGGGCAGCAATCCAGATCACAATTTGGCTTGATAAATATAAATACAAATAAGAAAACATGGAAACCAGCTCGCACAATTTGCGTTTTGCCCCAACTTAGTTCCCCCGGCGTGTGCCATAATTTTCATGCAATTTCCATTCTAGGACTTTCTATGGTGCTGTTAATTTCTATGCTCTCTCTCTCTCTCAGCGTTTGATTCTTTGCTGACCGTTAATTTTTTTTTCTCTTTTTCACAAGATGTTGAATATCTCGTTTACGAAACGAAAATGGCGTAGGCTGACCGGCTACATATATACATGTACATGTACACAAGAAATATGAACTATGAACATGAGAACGCACATAGGAACGACGCAGGGAACGGCACACAGGAATAACGAGGATAGGATACGGGCACATGGGTTAGATTGAAGCGAGGAAACTTTAGATACATTGACATATACGAGCCATGCAATTATCGGAATTGAATATCATTATGGAATTGGAATTGAATTGAACTGGTTCGACTGGAATTGGAATTGAAATTTCTGCTCTGGAATTGGAATTAAAAAATTTCAGTGGAATTTTTCCAGCTCTGCTTATGACATACTAAACAGTTTGTTTCAACATTGTGTGTCTGGTGAATTTTATTCAGTTTTGCGACCCGATTTTCGGTAATTGCTTCATTAAGTTTTTTAATGTTTACCTTATTTTCTGCCATACTTTTTATTTAATTTAGTTCCAGTATATAAAAAAATCCAATGTCATTTCAACATTGATTTTATTGACAATGATGAATAAATCAAAATAGTTATGGATGCCTTTGAGTATGGTTAAGTTTGAAGCAGTGAGTCATGAATAAAGCAGCACCGCAGTCAGGACACCATGTCTGAACACTTGCTCCTTTGCATCCTTCATCTTTGTCTGCATGCACTGCACACTTCTTCCTCTTCTTGTCTGTAATAGTAGAGATAAAATGTCTTTCAGTCAATCTCGTCTCACTTGGACCAATGCTTGGACGCCCTATTTTCACTCTGGACTCTTGATAACCACCAATCAAGCTTTCGATCAAACTAATCAAAAATCGTTGATGCGTTGATTTCTTTCCCGATACATTAGGATTGATTTTGTAGCAAATATAAGCATTTGTTGCCGTTCTTTCAATCACATGGAAAACTATCTTCCGCCAGCACTTCACCGTTTTCAATTCCGTCGAGTAGTGGTCAGTCATCTGATCAGCTATGTCGACAGCTCCCATTCCGTCATTGTAATCAATTACCATCTGAGGTATGCGCTTGTCTCGACCTGAAAACTGCAACGAGGGAAGCTGAGGAATGTGTTGTTAAGATCCGCACTTCTGTCCTGTCAACCCAGCTCATTGCCAAAATCTTTCCATCCGTTTGAGACGTCTGAGATCCTTTGGTTGTTCTCGTACTCTTGATATCTTGAGGTAAGCCACATCGGTTGTAGCGAACTGTACCGGTGACATAGATTTTCTTTTTCAACATTTCATGACACAAGGCAACACTCATGTTTACATGTAATTGTCTACAAAAAGTCTGACATTTTCCTTCGTGAGCCCTCTGTAATTTTTCGCAAACGTCGCATGGCTGACCAAAAGTTGATGTCTTTATTCCTCGAGTGTGATAAATTGTTTGATGGATATATCCAGCATTTGAGTCTGGAAGATTGGATTTTTTCGTGCCCATTAATGATGCTTGGATTGATAGATTCTCTATCCTGATGTAGTTCACGAGGGTATGGCGTCCCTTGAATCCTACGATTGTCTCATCTATACTCATGTCTTGAGAGAGTTTATGCTCGTAAGTCGTATAACATATTCGGAAACCATATGCGGGTGTGCGCGTGCGCGTGTGTGAGTGGTGTGCGTGTCAAGCAGATGCCCTTAATATAACACACAGCATTCATTTATACCGAATTCAATGTTATCATTCATAAAATAGATGTCACTATGCTGTTTCATACAAAACGACACGTGTCGCTCTACCGTTAAAAGGGTTAATACTGCATTAACACTTCAACAGACCTACATGATACAAGACGAAGGAATCTCACCTGGTAGACGAACTCATGATGAAAATGAGGGACATTCATCTCCCTCAAGCATCGCTCTGCCTCAGCGAGATCATTTGCACTGTTATACTCCTCCAATAGTAGTTTCATCCTTTTTACCAACAATTTAGTTGGTTTGTCACCACCGCTAACACCCCAAACATTGTCGAGGCGAGTATAAGCATGACGCAACGATAAGAGCGTCTCCGCTTTCGCCATGGCACTGATAGCTGCCGCGGATTCTAAGTGACCTTTATAAGCGTGCACGAATCGCGGAGCCACAATATCATCCGCCACAGCACGCGCTATGAATCGACCAAGAATCTGAAAAAGAACATGAATTCATTTGACCTTGAATGTAGCATGTGAAAAACGCAAACCCTCATGTTAAAACCTACACAGGACTTCAGTGGCACCTATCAATATACCTACATGTATTCGAAACATAAAACTGGAAGAAAGGTATAATCTGAGATGCGCATAGAATGTCCCTTAGGCTGCGAGTTCTCACGAGCTATGTATCGAAATGTATTCACACAATTGAGTGAAGCACTAGAGATACCTCCACAAGTCAAGTGTATCAACGCATTCACGGACTGGCTTGGAGCAAATATAAATACAATGTCAAATGCAAAATTGAATTCAGTGCATATTTAACACAATTGCACTTATTCCTAGCCAGGTTGCACAAACGTGTATAAGGTGCCGAATCATTCGCCACTCTGGCAGGCTGTTGTACGGTCGCACGCGTTTTTAAGGTGCCTGCCTGCAGGACGCTTTCTGGTTGCTTTGATTTTGACTTTATTCGCATCTTACCATTACTTTTGTTACAACAGCTTGTAAATAGCGACAATTTTTCAAATGCGATATTTTATTTCAACCACATTAATTGTATAAGTTGCGTTATTTTGGTGACGTTATTGGGCCTACTACATCAACGGCCCGGAGATCGTTTTATGAAGATGTTTCACGAATCTCCCACTGCCAACTGCTGATGACTGTTGTGATGGTGACCAACAGACTGCACCGCGCCTTATTTCTCATTGAAAATACACTCACGGCATTGCACTAGTGACTAGTACTTTGTGAGTCATGAATAAAGATAATATATTAAAAGGATACAATAATAAACTAAAGATATCTTACATCAGAAGCCATCGGAATGTCAAGTGACAGATCCTCGAGATCTTTGAGTGTTAAATCTACGCCTTCTTCAATATCTCGATGACTCAACACCGGACCACACATGTCTGACAGCAGACACGATGTCAATTCTCGTTGATGTGCGTTCCGCTGCATAGCCAGAGATACAGCCAAATAGACGAAGCGTGGGCGCAACTTCACAGGCATCCATGTCTCTAGAATTGATGTCTGAAATAGAGAACATGAATATTTGAGAATCAGATTAAATTCAAAAGTGTCTGCTTGCAATACATTTTTCTCACTAAGTTCTGACATGTTCTGATTACACGTATTCATCGAGTCGCTTTTTACTTATTTAGCATCAAAATATTGCGCAGCACATCATCACTTCAAAAATTTGCCCAGTACTTACGCGCTACACCAAAAGAAAATCAAAGATAACCCTATTTTCCTTCAATAAGGAAATGAATAATCTGAGGAGAGAACATGTGAGCTACTGTCCTTTGCTTTCTTTTACCAATTCCACCCTCATTCTTCCATTTCTATTTAATGCATGCATTGCTTGCACCTAGTGATCAGTTTCTTTTTCAGATAAAAACTGCAATACTGCAATATGAAGTTTTACTTGAAAAAGATTTTTGAGCGAAGGAAAACCAAAGGAAAATGAAGTGCTTTCTGAACACTGTCTATCGTGTTGACGACTTTCCGTCCATGTAGGCGTAGGTCATGATTTCGCTTAGATCATGACACTCAGCTGTCAACTCAGCAGTCAAGCACAATTACCATCATGTGCTTCATAGGATTGTTATTCATGAATAGAAAAACAAGTGAAGATAATTTTCGTATTTCCCGCGGCTGACCCAACGCGTGATGTCACATTGACAAGTCAAGGGTAGGGCAGCCGCACGCGCAAATAAGAGTTTGAAGTACTTTGGCCGTACGACAATTAAGAAGTCGTCAAGATGGACAAAAAAAAATGGGCCACCAGTTGCACTGGGTGAAAGATTTCACGAGAGGATCCTGGTCTTTGGGGATAAGCCAATCGGTAAAAGTGCAGAGCGGTGATGCTTGCTATCAGGCCCGAGAAATTCAGTAAAGTAGCGAGTCCAAAGGTGACACCAAAAGGAATAGATGGTCACTTAAGTCCACTTCAACGGCCTTAAGGTTGCGCTTCCAAGGGATCCGCGGCAAATTCGCCGAAAAGGAGCTAAGTTTGACGTGATTTTTCGCCAGATTTGATGTGAACCTAAAGTAGTCAACTAAGAACCGCATTTTGCCATTCTTCATGGGTGTGATGAAGGGCATGTCTCGGTGTGCGCTAGCAAGTTGTTAATGAACTTCTGTAAACTGAGCACATAGGACTGGAAAAAAGACGCATTTTCTGGAAGACCCCTGAAACCTTGATCAATGGAAGGAAAATAAATCTTACGAATGAATATTACAGAAATGTCTGATCTATACAGTACGGGTTCTTATGCGAACATCCAACAACATGTCCATCACAGACAATAAGGGTGCAAAAATGTCCAGTCTGTGAAAACGCTAACCCTATAGCTTCAACAAATATCGGAATAGAGCAGCACTCATAGGTCATTCCGTTTTCTATGTCTTTTTTAACTTGAATTTTGAAGTGGAAATTAGCGGACAGTTATCGTTCAGTTGGGGAAAGATATGGAAAATCATCTCTTATTTCTTCTATCGACCGTCATCTTCCCTCTGTTCTCTCGCTATATCACTCTATTTAATAAGATTTCTATTTTTACACCAAGCTCTCATTCTCTCAATGTCTCCGCGACAACACCATCTTGTTATTACAGTCACTGCTTCTCCGACTGTTCTATGTCACATGATCGTGAGTAGTGATACCAAACGGCAGTCGCAATGTGTGGATTTGCATCAGTGGCACAATAATAGTCTCATTTTAGACTCATAGACGAGTTACAATATAAAGACAATCATAAATCATCCACGGAAACTGTCACTAGGGTTTCCAACTTAAGGTCCACTATAATCAACTCAATTCATTTTTGTCCATTCCAATTCGACAAAAAATACAACATGCGTTTTCTCAGTTTAACCCGAAAGCAATGACAGACCGTACTTGAAAATCGATAATCGAGGTTTTCCTCCCAAGCAATTTCACTGTATGATTGAGGAAATCATTATTCCCGAACGACTATTGACTTGTAGATTGTAAAGCTAAAATGATATTCCTGGTATTTTCATGCTGTTTCTCCTTTTGCTTCTTATGTAAGTCATTGAGCAGATGTAGATATCAGTAAACTCTCCAATCAAGCATACGTGTATACGGGATTTTGGAAAAGTAGCAGAAATCTCTTCGAAAATGAAAATGGTCTCCTTATTATAAACAGTGACATCATAATATTACTGTATATACTGTATCACTATATGTACTGTAAACATAATATCACTGTATTCTGAAATCACTAAATAATAAACATAGCAGGAATTCCTACTAAAATGTAAGGTGCTGTGATAATCCGACTTCGTACCCTGACTAGATTTTTTGAAATTCGAATGTTGGTTCGAATTGGTTAAATTTCAGACACCAGAATTGAAATCATTCAAACTTTGTATAAATTAAATTGCAATCAGTTACCAAAGATTCGGTGATTCTACTTTTGGAATTACTCCTGTTTCACACACGGTCGATATAGTGTTATTAATTTCGCTGCTCACATGTTGAATTCCAGTGAAGCCAGACGTAAATAGAATAATCAAATATTGAGTTGCATTCTCAGTTGAAAAAATGGGAACAGACCTGAATAGCTGCCATTTCCTCCAATGTCAGGAATCATTAGCACAATTTCCAACATCGACACAATTCCCTATTTAAAGTTGTAGTCATGCCCGGGTAAATATGAAATTTGCAATTATTAAGTTAGTGAAACTTCGAAGGACATTCATAATCGCAGCTGAAAGTGATGTAAGCATGAGCTGCAATATTTGATTTAAATTTTCAATTCATGCCTTGACATTGAATTTTCTATTCTCTAAACATCTATCTCTACCTTATTGATGATAGGACTGGGGGAGACTCAGTCAATGTATTGAAACACGCGTCTGCATCAGGCAACCGAGCTAAATAGGCATCACTCAAAATGAATCTGTAAGCGCTTCGAAACTACACCGCACCATGTAAATAGAAGTATAAAAGTTGAAGAAACATTTCGACAATATACATGCATGTGCACACTGTGCGCATACACGTATGTAAATGTATTACACGCATACATGTACATCAATTTTGACAAAAATTTCGTACAGATACTTCGTTATTGAACGTATTCTTATTGCGAATTTAATTAACGTCTGATAATATTGGTTGATTCTCGAAGTCTCAGTAGCAATCAGTAGCAATAGTAGTAAATCAGTAATAATTTAATTGAATTTCCGTATCCGAGAGCGGCAACACAAAGTCCGCCAACTTAATGAAATAGTGATGTTGCTAATACGATTAAAATGATCTCAATGGTGGTCATGCGTGTCAAGTTTAACTGCTTATTTATGACTCATTTCCGACAGCCTGGATACCGTTCATGTTCAGATTGCCTGGACATTGCGGACGATTCGCCACGTCACTATGCGTCTCGTACTGCGCGCACGCGTGCTGCTGAGCTAACCTTAGAGAAACCTGATCACGTGCGCTCAGTGTAAGACAAGCTGATGATTACGTAACGCAACTCAGCGCAGCTCTCTAAACACGTGTCACATGATTCGGCATGGAAACTTACCAAAAATTCATCTGATTTTCCATGCTCGAAGTATTCCTTCAGTAAGTCGGTCACTGATTTGTTAAACTCTTCCTCACTACATGGCGCTTCAAACTTCTCCAATCGAATGGTATCCTGAAGATAAACAAGAAGTTGAGTTCTGCGTTCGTTTGGAACGAGATAGAATGACGAGTTGCAGTTTATTTAATATAGAAAGACAAGGAGCGAGTTCGATGTTTCTGAAAACCAAAGCATGGGTTGATACTGATAAGGACTTTCATATCCGACATTATTCTCAATAAAACAAGGTACTTAAGGGTTATCTCTCCCACGTTTTCAAATTTGTCTAAAATCCGCAGAAGTGAATCAATCGTCACAAAACTGTAGGTACACAAAGGTGAGGATATTTTCTACTCACATGCCAAAATTAACGCAATTCGAGCAGGTAATTTTTGAATTAGAGACGAAATTTGAAGTGTCAGCAGCGTCAGCATATTGATCTGACTTGTCAGTGACCTCATCGTCTGAACAGACTACACTAGGTTAACAAAACAACTTCGCGACAACTCGTGAAGTGATTATGATCAGGCCTCATCACTTACACTAACATGCTCAGGTCAAAAAATGTGTGGCAGGGTAGTGGTCGTAAGATTTCAAATAGTGAATGAGACGAAGAGGGAGAGAGAACAATGTACATATGAGTAACAATAATGCGTCGAACAGGCTAAGTCAGATCAAGCTGTTGACATCGCTGCACTTGACGTTATCGTCTCTAATTCAAAAAATACTTATCCGATCTGCGTAAATTTTTGATTATGAGTTGAAAATATACTCAAGCACGTGCACCTGATGTTTTGTGACGATTGATACATTTATGCAGATTTTAGATAAACTTGAAAACGTGGGGAGAGATAATCCATAGGAAGCAAATTCTTCGAATACAATGTTATTTAAGCACATTTTTGAAATATAAAAAGAATTTTTGTGCCTTGTCAGGTACACATCGTCAGGCTAGAACAGTAGAGAACTACTAAACCTAAGTTTTATATATCGATCGTAATAACAGATCACCCCTATTCATCGCTATCATTCCTCTCTTTTGCGTATGGTACGTTTCAGCAAATAGCCGATGTCGACACTTCGTCTAAATCTAAGGGATCACCAAAAATTAATATTTTCAATTACCTTCTGTCAACCAGTTGATTGTTAAGAACAGGTATCGGCAGCAAATCTGCTGCGTGAACTGGAGGATGCGCCATGAACTCCAGTCCGAACCCGACCTGACCATCTTCAAACCGAAACCGAATCAGAGCATCTTTTATTCCTGATTTTCTTGAAAATGCGAATGGAAAATTGAATGAAGTGCAATGCGTCTATATAATCAATATATACGGATGGCTCTTTATCTCAATCACAACGTGTTCGCTGTAGTACATTAAGCAGAACATATGTATAAACATTTTTGCTGCAAGTCATTGTACTATGATAACAATGATTGATAAATTCATGTTTAAGTGAAATTCGAATTAGATCAGTCAATTCATAAGCCACAGCAGCTGGTTAGCAGGGATTACCAAAATTTAATAGAATTTCAATTAATAGATTGCTCAGTCATTCCAATTTCAAGTAATCAATGGCACAAAACTTAAATTACCAATTAATTTTAATTGACTGAAATTCCTGTAGATGTACACATCCATGCTGATCGATTATTTGATGAAAATAATTAATTGGCGTAATTTGAGATTTTGTGAACTGCTTCAACCAAGTTAATATCAGCGGTCGCACTCCACATGATGAAAGGCCGCGAAAGCGCATCGGAGACAATATTCGATATCTAACGAGTACAACGGTGTTATTTCATATGGAAAGATTTCCATTTTACTTTGGAATAAACAACTCTATATTGATGCAGATAAGTCAGTATTCTAACTCATAAAATATGGCATCTGCAACTTAGGATAGGTTGGAACAAAGCTACATAATTCTACATAAGCTTAAACAAGAGTTTGCATCCATCAACCAATTCGTTGCTCATCGAACTGCATAGCGATCGTGCCCAAATCATCTGACTAATATTAAAGGACAGTCAGAAAGTCAACTTTAACTACCATACTTGAAATTTATCCTATCTGATTATAATCGATACTGAATAATTGACAAAATATTTCATTCGTTATCAAATATGTCTTACCACTTAACGAGGAAGCAAATGTTTCCTATATCTTCTACAAATCCCTCAGTTAGTAAATTCATGCTGAAATGAGGTTCTCAATTGATGAAAAGCTAATGAAGAGTCTTATATATCATTTGTGCTTTCCAAACACTTCGCAATAAGTTTGTTCTGTGCGAAATAAAATGTACAATCGCCTCACCGCATACATATCCGAGTCGTAATTCGGGTCATCGCGGTCTGGAATATCGAGTTCCACACCCAATTCCGAGCCCGGCTTGCCCCACACACCTTTACCACCAGCTCCACCTGAAATGACACAAATGACATCAAAAATACAAACATGTGAGCAAAATACCTAACTGATAACAAAATCCACATCATTTCCGGAAATCAATTTATTTTGACTTCATTCCTTAACAGTTTCGCCTTTCGATATTATCTTCAATTGCAGAGTATTCACTTTCCTATGAGAGGTTATATCCAAGTTCTTTTCTCAGCGGTATAAACCTCTTTACTAAGCCAATTTATCTGAGAAGTGGTATTTGTAAACTCGTGAATCCCAAAAAAGAAGAAACTAAATCATGTATGTATGTGTTTGATAGCATGCACCACATTCGTAGTGACACGAGCTCGCAGATCGATATCCAGGCACATTAGTTATTCCTAAAATTAATAGGATTTCTTCCTATTTCACATGTCGCCGAATGAGTGCGACACGATATAGACCACTAAAACAAGAAACGTGAACTTCATCATTACTTCCTTATTACACAATGCTTGACATTTCTGTGAAATATCGCTTTGATGTTGAAAAAGACAATATTTTGAATAGTTACGATACCATGCATTAGTTGGGTTAGAAGACCAACTGTTCTGATTAGAGTGCACTGACTTAATAACGGGATACTGTGGGTGAATGCAGATTTGTGATCACTTCATACGATTACAAAGAAGAATTTGACAGATTGCGACTTTATCTAAGCGAGATTAAAGGAATGCAAATCTCCTAAGACTATGTTCAGTAGACGAAGAGTTTCCTGACCAATAGATAACAGGTGATCAAAACATGAATCTGTGCAATTGAAGCAGACAGAGTGACATTTGTGCCCCAGTCTTGAAACTAAATTTACTTTTGATAATAACTAAGACTTTTTTCAAACACAAGATGAGATATGCTGTCAAATTCAAACGATATTATTGCATGCTTCTTCCAACATACTTGCTGAGCTCAAGCAACGATCATACTGTATATAAGGAGCACGTCAATATATCAACATGGCCAAAAATGATGAGCGTAGATTCTCGAAATTAATATTTTGAAGTTCTTCGTAAGAGAGAAGAACTTTAACGTTACCATGACACCCACAATATCTAACACGAATGATATTTGAATTATATAAATTATGACATGATCATTCAAAAAAATAAATCTATGGGTGTGTGGTTTCTGAGGAAGGTAACTGGTCAACGCATGCAGATATGACACGCTCTACTATTCTCGCTTTAAGAAAATTGCTCGCAGTTATTTTCAAATCTTTCAGAATAAGATAAGTCACTACTTTATCGAGCACAATGGCGATCTCATCAAATTTTGTGAGGTAAGTGTTAGTGATATAACTGCATGGCGACTTATGTGAAATAGTCTTTTCTAACAAATAGTCAAAGCAATAGATTATACCTTGCACTCTTATCTTCCACGTTTGTGCACAATCAGAGCTTTCATATAATCTCTAAGATTCACATTTGGACATCATACTTCAGGCATACGTTCATTTCCATCAAGAAAGTTCTGCGCCAATTTTGTCAGTCCGTGAATAGCATCATACGAATTCCGTGCTGCATGAATCTGACTTGAAGATGGAGACTTACAGGAACTTATGCCTACTGCCACATCGATTATGAATTACAGGTAGCTCAATTTATATCACTAGCCAATCTGAAAATTCTGGACGTCGCAGCGCGACGCACCGCACGTCGTATTTTCAACCTGCATCACTCGTGTACCAACACTCTTCTTTATTTGGTGACTGGTTAAACTTCCGACATATATTAGAGTAGCCTACCTTCAATCCAGAAACGACATCGTACCTGCATGGAACCAAGATAAGTACAATAGCGCAATCAGTCTCAGATTGGCAAATGTTTTAGGAAAGAGCAGCTAATTCTGCAAAAATTATCCAAAAAGCAGTAATAACCGACGACCACAAACTTCGCGCACAACTTATCAAGTCCATCATGAGTGATGCAGATCCAATACCTAGTCAGCTAGTCTTAACTCTGTCGACACCATCAGCCCTCCGTGACTAGTTTCCGTTAACCTGATTTCTTTTAGTTTCTTTCTGCTTGTTACTTTTCATTTGTACTTTTAAGTACATTCCATAAAGATATACAGTGAGAGAAAGATACAGTGGCACACCTCAAGCCACCAATGCGTCAATGAAATATGAACCTCTTCTTTTGTATGAAGCAATTTCATTCAGAAATAAATAAGCTTTCTACTAGACAGACGTATTACCACTGATAATGCATTTGACATTGCACTCTAAGTTTGAATCTACAGACCTAGCATTGTGATATTGCAACTATTTCAAATGAGCTTATCTTAAATTCGATTCCCTGAAGAACAATTGGATACATATTTATCTACAGTTCAATGAAAATTTCATTCTCATCTTATCAATAGATTCAAATCGCGCTTTGTGATCTTCATCTTTAGTAAATTTGTATAACAATTTGAGAACAAAGAAATTCATATGTCGAGGTTCCACTGATTTACACTGGCCACCCTGTCTCTTTTCATGCGAACGGAAGACAGAAAGAAATGAAAATTTCATGGACATCATCTGCACCTAACGGCATTCTTTTTGCCCTTCACAATAAATGAGACAGCGTGACCAATGTTGATCAATATAACTTGCTTAGTAATAAAACTGCGAAGCTCGAATTTCTTCTGTCTCAAATTACAATCTTTAGCATTATAAATGATATCAATGCGAGGAGATTTCACGAGCGAATTCCCATCCAGTCTCGATCTAAGGAGCCCTTTGATAGATTTACATTTATAAAAACGTCAGTCGGGTGTCATTCTTACACAACACAAACATGCTCAAGTAGATTGAAGCCACTGGTTGCTCTAATGGTGATGAATCTTAATCTGAAGTTGCCATCAGAACTTTGGTTTCTTGTCATGCCCTAAAAATTCCAAAATCGGCAAGATTTGAACACAACTAATTCAAAACTTGCGCAGCAAGGGCTCTAGCAAAGCAATATCAAAAGGAGAGTCCAGAAAAACATACCTTTCTTTGGAACACCACGTGTGCCTGTTCGAGACTTCTTGCTGTTCTTCCCATATGGCACCTTCCCCATGCTGCTGAATATATTATTGTTGATAACTTTGGGAGTTGCGCTGTCTCCACCCGCTTCAACACCATTGGTGTTAGTGATGGAATTGAAACGCTTTGCCTTTCGAATGGTTCGACCCTCTTTGACTTTCACATTTTCCGCCGAATCTTGGTTGAAAAGAGGTTCTGGATTAATTGTCTTACAATCCATGCTATCGAATCCATTTACTATAACAGCAGCAGGGGAGGTATCTGCCATGGCACTTCAAGGGAAACACTCAATTACTTCCGACTTTCTCAACAATTGTCCTGAAAAAAAAATCCGTTTTAAAAGTAAGCTCATGCATTGCAAAATAAATAAAATTTACCCTATAAACTTAAAATGCTAACTATTTGACAGCATAAGACCGGTTTCTGAAAAGCAGATGCAGCACTGTATAAAATGAGTCGCCATGTACGATGCCGCATTAATGATGACTAGATAATAATAAATTAAAGACATAAAATAAGAAGATAATAATAATAATAAAAGACAGCTAAAATATTCAAAAAGCCACCTAAAATCCAAATAAAGGCATTCATTTTGCGGCTTATCAATTACGATGATTGCATGCAATTACACTGAGTTGCGCAAAATCTTTCAACGACTCGAAAGCTCAACGGAGCTAATTTCATAGACAGAGCAGTTGAAATTTTTTCGGAGGCTCTAAATCCGGATCTTTAGCCACAACATTATCATATTTTGAATTGATTGTCTTTCCTTTAAGTCACGCTATTGCCTTCAGCTTCAAGTGTAGGTAGTGCCTTGGTGTTGGTTTCTATTGCTTGTAGCGTGGAAGTTTGCTTTTACACTGAAGTAGTACCTATGTTTCGTAAAATCAGAAAAGCGAATTAAAATTTCAGTCAAATCATTCTTCAATGAATGTTTTTCCAACAATTCCTTCGTGTTCTGAATTGAGACAGACTGCATACGACGAGTAAAAAGCATTCATTGTCCTTTGCTCGTCTGGCAGCACGAACAATAATGTAAACGTGAATGGGAAAATACAAAACCAATTCTAAAAATGGAGTTAACTCCTCTCACGACTGGAAAATTATAACGGAAACAAGATTTAGGCACTTAGACAATTCCATAGAAAACAAAGGAAATAGGGAAAAATATATTTTAAGGCACTTTGCGTGAAGTTTCGCTATCTATACAATAACTTCATGGAGTTTTGCCCTATGCACTAAAATCTGGCAACGAAGTATAACCTGCCTTGGTCAAACTTTTGTTAGTTTGTTAACACTTTCACTATCAACGAGTTAACTCCTCCATGGCGTTTTCATTCCCAAGACGAGGTAACTCTTCGATACAGCATTCAATTACATATTCATAGTTACTTTAAATACAAAGTTCTCATAGTTATAGATTTCGATGTTGGTGTGTGCTTCACTAACGAGTTTCTTCATTGGGAATAAAGGTCGCTCTGACGGTCATATATATCGCATGTAGGCTACATAAAGCATGCACATTTTCGAAAAAAATTTAATCATTCGATTTACACCAACATCTCCAAACTGATTTATCTGATCATAGTCTATGAAAAGGAATAGAAAAAAATGAAAGACTGGTAGTCACACATGTTGCGAAAAAGGTTTAGAGGCAATATCCCTGATTGTAAGCGTATTTTTTGTCATCCAATGTGTAGTTTGTATGGAAGATGAATAATAATTCATTCATGGATATTGCCCTACAGAAGAGTAGGTGCATCTATTCCTGCAGCGTGTGATGCACTTCACAACGATGCATGTTAGGGATTGATAAACTTGATTATGAGATGCATCAATAGTGTTTTCAAAACATGGGATTACAAGCCATAAAATTCGTGAATGTCAACTGAAGTTCTGTTGTATTTTCAGCTTCATATGAAACTGAACATAATTCAGTTGAATCTGCCTAATTTTGATGACAGATGCCAATGACGCAGGTCTTGGTGTTGTTCTTTCACATGTGCGAGATACATCTTCAAGACCAATCGTTTGGTCAGCTACGAGAATGATGATATTCATAAGTTAGAGAGGCAACAACTACAGGCAACTGTTTGGACATTTTGCTTCAGTAGGGAATAGTTTGAAAAATATATTTGATATTCCTAACAGTAATTTACACTCATTGGAATTGTTGATGGTTCGGCACTCACCTACACCAGATTGTCTGAGTTCTTGGCAAACACAACAATACCTCCCAACGTAAAATTCATCCGACCTTGATAGATAGCCAATCAAAGATGATACATCAGCTGATTTTATTAAATCCTCCTTTTTTATTAGTGTATGTTAACAACAAATTCCCAAAACGAATCCCAGGCGAATTCATAGAAATCAGATTGTATGACATGCATATTTTTAATCTCATTTTACTCATCGATTGAAATACTCTATCTTCCTTAACTTCACAGCATCACACATCTTTCTGGTTTTGCTTCCTTTTCCCACATCAAGTTCTTTGTATTCTCTTTATCTAGGTTTGACAAATGAGTTAAAATCAACAGCTATCCGAGACCATGACCAACTACGAATGAGCTAGTGGGAACATATAGTGCTACATGGGGAAGATCTAAGCCATGTTCTGCCTCACGGAAGTGGCTCTGTCTCAGTAAAGTCCTGAAACATAGTCAGTATGCAATATGGAGTGTAGCAAGAGTGAAAAAAATAATTTCTTCACAAGTGGTAAAAATGTACATGGAACCCGAAGAATTCATAAAAACATGCATAAAAACATACACATGTACAAAAACATGTACATTAGTTTTGGATTGAAGAAGACTGGGAGTTGACCATGCAAATGCTTCATAGCAAGCTCTGATTGTTCAACGTGCATCGGAAGTATTGACGAAAAATATTTGGATTTCCTCTCACACCAACATTTTTGGGAAGGCACTACAAAACGATTTGGCACCTTAGTCTAACGAAATATGACCGTAGAAATTAAAGGCCAGGTGATGACAATCATTCTTGTAGAGCATTATGCATTTTGCGGGCGATCTGGTCCTATGATCAGACCTCTGAGAACTGTTTGAATATTGTAAGTTAATAAAACTAGCTCATGAAAGTTACTACATATAAATTTGAATATCTCAATGTGGGTCGTGTAGTGTTTATGTCAGTCATCGTCATCGAGAAATAGTATTATTTTTCTTTCATCTCCTGCACACCAGAACGCGAATTATTTAATATGTAAGTATTTTATATATTAAGCGTCGATATTGGGATGTTGATGAATTGTTCAAAAAGCCCATTGAAGTCTTTGGAGGTTGCTATAGTTAATGTAGATAGATAGGGGGTGATGTTACACTGATTTCATAAGCAGATGTGATCTTAGGGATTAAGGGAATATATAAAAGAAGATTTTTTCTCCGTTGCCCTTCCTTCAAATCAGTGAAAGATGATGACAAAATTGAAGAGCAGGTGATTTGATGCTATTCGCCTCACATTAGATCTGAAATGCAATGCAAAGAGCGTTGCTTTCTTTTGGTTGAGCATCCGCTGAATATCAGCATTATAGATAAGTACTTTTAGATTGTAATTGTAGATAGCATTTATAGACAACCAAGCAGGTCAAATTATGGGCAAACGTTAAGTTACAAGGTAAGCCATTTGTTTAGTGGCCTATTGATGCAAAATCATATATGTTGCATGTATTCAATATATATCGCAGTGTCAAATATGCAAAATCACATATGTTTGAAATGAAGCACCTACACGGCAAACTTTGTAGGCCAGATAAAATATTGGCGTGTTGAAGCTCCTACTCGATTGCAAAGAAGTTAAAAATGTGCGACAAAAGTTGAAAACAGCGAAATTGAAGTGGAAATAAGTAAGGCAGGAATTTCAGAAAATATGTGAAAGCGAAACTTCCCTGAGAGGATGGTTTATCATCACATGGAGGCATCAGATGTGTTTCCATTTCTTCCGTACAAGTTCGAGATAATGATGCAATGTTGTTGAAGAAAGAAGAGGCTCTGACATTGCAGTATATGCTTGCATATACAAAACATCAGATAGTTACAATCACTAGAGCAGCAAGTGATGCTAGGCAATCTTGAAAGTAACATATAGAGATTGCTGATACATATGGTATAATGAGGCCATTCATGGATGAGTAATTGAAAAAAAAACTGATTGCCACTGGCTTCAGAGGAATTATTCTTTAATTTGAAAAACCCGATATTTCGGCTTTCTTCGTCAAGGGTCAATTACAGACTGAATGCATGCAAAACAGAACGTGAAGGTCAATGAAGAATGAGAACTCTGAAGCCAGTGGCAATCAATTTTTTTTCAATATAGAGATTAATTTCATGACGTCTTACAGCTGATTTTGCATTTCCTGCATTGAAGTTGCTTTTTTACATTGATTAAATAGTGGATTTCTCTGATTAATCAAATGTTCAAAATGATGGCGAATTATATACTCAAGTCAATTAACCACATGAAATGCTGGAGAAAGGATCTATGCGCGATGGTTTGGCGAAACTTTCACCGGTTGTGTTTATGATGAATGCATAGAATGCATGAAGATTCAAGATTAATTCCTACTTGTTGTCAGCTCATGTATTTCAGTGTTGAAATGAACGTAATTATTAAGTTTTTACATTAAGGCGAAGCGATATGTGAGAAATGAAACGGTTGAAATTAAGTCAGATTTCAAAAGATAGCTAAGTGGTGTTAGTATAGCAAAATGCAAAATGCATGAAATGTTATAAATTTTAGCAAAAGGCTTTGATGTGACATTGTACGCTACCGAATAATAGCCTGAATTTACCACGTTTTTACGCGATCTTGCTTGAAGGGGATAAGATAGGCCTACTAAAATTCCACAGTTGGTAGTACGAGTACATCTGCATGTTACATTTCCAGATAATAATGATGATAACAGTATATTTTATTACAAAAGAGCAAAATGCAAGCACAGGTCCCGAGGGACACTTGCGTGAAGCCAAGATGACAATACAAAATTGTTTACAACATCATGAAATACATTGCAGTGAATAGAAAGACATAGTAGTTATATTCTTTTCAACTGCTATAGGTCCATCACTTCATTCCGATTTTTCAGAGGCTTAAATAAGTCGGCATGCAGCAACAGTAGGCATATAATCCACCTAGATAGGCCATTCCGACCGTATGGCATAAATTATTGGTATGTTGCGCAATGCGTGTCAAGTAAATTCAAAATTATATGCATTGCTGCATAATTTGCTTGCGATATCCTAGAAAAATCTAGATTTCAAATGGAATGCAGCACGCGAAATGTTGGCCTATCTGAGATTTTTGCTAATGATTACAAATAATAGTTATTCGTATAATAGGTTTACCACATCCGTGATATTAAAAAAGTTGAAATCCAAAAAATTAAGCCACCTTCAAATTCGATTGAACATTCGATTTTTTCTGATTTTCTTCGGAGTCCGATTGCAAAGCGCTTACCGATGATGCTCATCTCCACAATTTTTGAAGGTGAATGGTCGCCGACATGGTGATCGTGTTTTATGTTGTATTCATGTATACCAAACTTTGGAGGCTCAGACCGTTAGACTATGTCAGGAGAGGAAAGTCATGATGTTGACAAAACCTTCTTCGACGAAAATTTTGTACTTTTTGATATTTTGAGTCTTGCCAATAGAAACATTTGAATGAGAACGAAATCCTCTTGTGCAATTATTGTATGAGATCTGTCCTTGCTATCGATGTTATTTAAGTTGGAATTGGATCTTTGTTTAACGGGTAGGGCGTGATGTTTTTTGGTGAACTGTGAGCACCAACGTTTCGGTAACTTGAGTACAAATATCATCATAATAAAAGCGATTCAATTCATTTCTACTACAATTTTAACCAATCTTGACAATTCTACATATTTATATTTTATACGATGGGCGTCACTTGTTTCAACCAGATTGGTTGCGATGGTTTAATTGTTTCAGCTAACTTTATATGTCTTCCTTTTTGCTTTCGCAATGTCGGCGATGATGTCAAGAACTATGATTCTTTTTTATTGAACATTGTGAATAATTATGCCTTCATAGCAAGTGACTAATGACCACGGACAACCCAATTTGCATTAACAAGTGATCGTTTTATGCGCATAAAAATGCGCTTAAAAAAGAATTTTTTGCAATGAAAACTGTATTTATGCAATATCATTCTGATTATAGAAATAGCTGCAATATAGTAAGAAATGTAGGCCTATGTATGCATAAATGGTGAATAATCTGTCAGCACTTTGGGTTCATTGCTAATAGACAACGCATGTGGATGCTTTCCTTAGTCATACTAATGCGATTGCTTCTCATAAATGCCCTGTGTTCTGAAAAACGTCTCTTAACGTCAGAAGAGGTAACCGGAGATCACGACAATAGCAATCGCTCTTCCAATGAACATCATTCAAAGTCCCTCTCAACCAGCTTATTGAATCCTGTGTTGTTTTGAAGAACGTGCTCCAGCTTGGTCCTTACATTCGCATCAAAGTCATCGCTGATACCATCGATCAATCGTTTGGCTCGAGACTGATTGCACTTACGGTCTTGAAGCTGCTTCAGACAACGAGGAATAGATCCATATTTAGAGGAAATGTCTACGATGACTCTTGCAATCTCGATTTCCGATTTTTCGATTAGTTTCTTCAGGTTAACGATTGCTGTACAATCATCCTCCAAGTCAACAATCACTTTTTTCAGGGTCTGATAATTGGTGAGGTAGTATTCCACTGCTTCTATCCATGTGCCCCAACGGGTGGTTATCGGAGAGGTGGCAGTGACATGTGAGCTTCTTCCAACTTGCGATAACGTGAAGGAATCACAGGAATCCGACCAATTAATAAGCAGTATATATAGCATGTTGTGTCTTCTGAAACTAGGGAATCTTCAAGATATAAGTAGAGCCTTAGACCGGTATCTTAGGTAAAACAGAAAGGAGAAGATAGGTGTCAACACAGGAAACGAGACACAATTTGTTCATGATAACTCCTGTTTTTTCAAGAAATTATTTATATATGTATTTAAAAGCACTTGTTTTCATGATTTGCATTTTTATGCAATTAAAGCTGAAATATGCACTTTTATACATTTTATGCATTAGGCCTATGCATATTTGGTCGCATATTCGGCCCTGCTAATGACTAACAATAATGTAGTTATACCAACAGTGTCAATTTTGTAATTTTATATTGTCCTGTACAAACAGTCTTGATTAGCATCGCCTGACTCGCAAACTGGTCAACTATGTCAAGTCTTGATTAGTTTCAAAGAATCTGAAAATGTATTTTTATTGAATTAGTTTTGCTCACTTCTTCTTAAATTTTGATAGGAATATTCATTGGATCATTAGGATGGCATCTTGAACCCATCTTGTGAAAAATCAAATGGTGATATTTTCTAGTTTGGTAAATCTTCTATGTAACTGTTTATTTTGGTTATTTGGACTTTATAATTTGCTTCATTCCTTCAGATTGCAGGCGTCCAATAATCACACTTTCGCTTATTTGTTTCATCGTTTGAATGCAAGTGAATCTTACACCAAAGTATGGTGTAATTGCATCTTGCACCTAATTTTGCATGAATCTGATACCCACATCAATCTTCAATCTAGTAAGTATGCTATAAATAGTCTATAGTTTTTGTCATCATTCAATATGCAATTCATAATTATGTGATAATGGCTTTAAATCTATATGCAGTCCACAATCAAAATCAAAGCTGAAGATATCATTCAGTCAGTGCGGAACTTTTCCATATTTGTGCCTATATTCTGAATTTAGAATTAGAATTTAGGATATTTCCATATTCCACTGGCAACAAGGATTGTTCCAGTCAAATACTAGTCATTAGGTCTGAATTCCATTTTGTTTTGTTAAGAAGTATGAGACTTTCCTTTTTGATTGTAATCGCATTATACGATGAAACGCGCGCTTGAAATTAATTCACTTGACTAAAGCTAAAAATCCCTGGTTGGATAAGCAGTTGAAGAAGCAGATACGTCCTGGCTACTGTTCGCTATGCTTGATTGTCATTTTAGCCATGAAATGATGAGTTCCCGAAGTCCGCAGATCACTTTTCCGTCTTAAGTTTATGTCATTTCTCCTTCGATCATCCTGAAGGAGATCTTCCTTGTAATCAATTAAAACTTGTAAGCCGATACCTGATGTGCTATTCCGTATTTACAGTCCATGTTATGAAAATGGTTTCCTCTAACAATCTGAAATGAAAAAGACATTTTATTCGACAAGATTTGTCACTCAAATTGAAGCGAATTTTCAAAAAAGTATTACTGGCCAGAACTTAGAGACACAGTGACATCTGATCATTGTCTCGCCATAGTGAGTTACCCAGGTTGCAATCCATAGCGTAGGAAAATGTGAAGTCACACAGTCTCAGATTCTCCAGGCGAACCAAAAAGACCGTTCGAAAGTGAATCTTTTGACAGCTGGTTCCATGGTGGAATCATTGCTCACATTGTCTATGTCAAGGACTTTTCTAGTGCCTAGAACCATTTATATGGACATGTTAGAGTATTATTTCATGCCCGATCAGCTTCAAGACATCCTGAAAATTTCATTTCCGAACACACGATCGATAATCAAGGTGGGCGAGGGGTTGGGATAATTCAGCCCTTAGGGTGGCTGGGCTATCCGAAACTTCTTTTGCTCCGAATTGCATGAAATTCACAGCTCAACATCAAATTCAACGGCGCGAGTGAACTTTCTAATGATAATATTTATGCTTTAACTCTCATCTTCTTACTATAGATATTCAAAGTTTGAAATCACTTATTACGAAAATTTTTTTAATCTTTACCGAGGTCTTTCAGATCTTTTAGATTTTCGATATTTTACCGAGAGATTTAGCAAGAAATCGCCTAAATGATCACCGTTAACGATGCCAAACCGTTCAGATGTAATAAGAAGTTTCACATGAGTTTCAAAAGATATCGATAAGATCAATTTGTTCACAGAACATGACTCAATCTTACCCACATGAAATTTGGAAAATTTTTCTTCAAAAGTAGCCATTCCTAAGATCCGAAAAAGACAAAAATGTCGGCTTCAGTGTGCCACTAGGCATAGGCATACCAACAAAAGCTTTAAGTAGTATTTGCATGACATTTGAACTGAAAATACTCTGTTCGATGTCT
The DNA here is from genome assembly GCA_907163375.1 of Prostheceraeus crozeri. NCBI lineage: Eukaryota > Metazoa > Platyhelminthes > Polycladida > Euryleptidae > Prostheceraeus > Prostheceraeus crozeri. The sequence continues at coordinate 212,988 of CAJQUW010009052.1, read as the reverse complement.
TGGTGTGATTGATCGTTTAGAATTGCCTCACAAAATGTTTGCAAAAAGTGGCAAAACTCAGACCTTCGAAATCAGTACTTTTCAAAATAGGTCATAAGTTTGATTTTCTAATAGGTCAAATGCAATGATTTTTGGTAAAGGTATAAAAATGCGCTTCAGCTAAAATTCACAAGAAGTGTTGATCGAACTGTCTGTTTTTGAAGGGACCACGGCAAATATGCTGCTGGAGGGCCGAATCAGCCTCCGCCTCGGTATGGATAGGATTACTTGACAATCAATTACAGAGAACAGCTGATATAAATAGAATAGCATTTATTGAATATTGAGTTGCATCCTCAGTTGAAAAATGGGAACAGACTTGAATGCATGCCATTTCATCCAATATCAGTAGTCATTAGCAGGCCTAGTTCACATCTCTCAACACTGACACAACTCCCGTTTAAAGTTGCAGTCATGCCCGGGTGAATTTGAGATTTGCAATTAGCAAGTTATTGGAATTTCCACGGCCATTCATTAAATATCACTCTAAACACACTGCTGGCCGTTAATGCGGCTGCAATAATTAATAAATGCTGTTTTTTGCAATCACAATGTAAATAGAAGTGTGTGCTTGTGTTAGCGTCCAGGTGCAATAATTTAGGCGATTTGCCAGTAGTGTGTTTAAAGTGATATTTAGTGAATGGCCGTCCAAATTCCACTAACTTGATAATTGCAAGTCTCAAATTGACCCGGGCATGGCTGTAACATTAAATAGGAAGTTGTGTCGATGTTGAGAAATGTGAACCAGGCCTGCTGATGATTCCTGATATTGGATGAGATGGCAGCTATCTAGACCTTCCCATTTTTCAACTGAGGATGCAACTCAATATTTGAAAAATGCATATATTGCATATAAATGCAATATTTGATAAATGTATTTACGTTATTCCCGCTTAAATAGAGTAACAAGTTTCTATCTCATTCTAACTTGAAGAATTACCATGTGAGCTAAATTTCAACTGCTCTACTGATGGCAACGCTTGTACATGGGCCTACAGCATTGCACAGTTTACTTGTACATCGGCCAAAAAACAAAACTGTGATTTGAATAGTGTTCATCAATTTAAGTTTAGAGAGCAAAGGTCGAGCACATTTTCAAATTTCATGGATTTCGGTTGAATTCTTCTGGATGAGAATGACAATTTATGGTCCCAACGTCTGCATGTTATGGCATTGCTTGATGCTATCGAAATAATATATTGATTAGTCAGTGCAAAATCGATGGAGAGTATACATGTTGGAGATTATGTCAAAATAATTTTCATATAGTTTTCGCTGATCATCGCGAACTCTGCTTTAGATTATTGAAATTTGACATTGTGTTTGCCTCTTTACTTTTGTAACTCATTACGCTGTTTGATTTGAAATCCGAACTACGAGATGTGAGACAGAAAAATTTTCCCATATTGAAATGTGCATTTACTCTGACAGTTCTCACTCTCTGTGAGGCTTCTCATTATTTAAGGTCAGTAGAACCATCAATATTATGAAATCAAGCGAAACAAAATTGACAAAAGTTTTAGTTGAAGTTAGGTGCGGTAGGTTTTTGAAGAAAGTTGCATGCACTTTCAATTCATAGAAATGCGTAGGAAACACAGAAGAAATTATGATACTATTTATTGAATATTTTGAAGTTTTTCTGATTTTGATAGCAAACGATAGACTTGTAAAATCAACGTGAAGATTTAGTAATTTAAGCTTGGAAGTAGTAACCCGATATGAGTTTTATCATAAATAAACGCATGAATGGTGAAGCTTCGCAAAACTTAATTGAAAGAGTTTGTATACAGACGAATTTTCCAGGTGAAGTTGGTAAACCGAAATCGCATGTCAATATTACAAGATGTAAGACATGTTACATTCACAGCATAAGTATGGCAAATTGTCAATAATTATTAACATTTGAAAGCGTTGTGTAATCAGCTGAGTGTGATTGTGTTCCATCGTCTTCTCATGTCGTATGGGTGAGCAGTTTCTACATTGCTTTTCACACACAATTATAGTTAACAATAAACAGACGTTTCACTTTCCTGTGCGCTAGTGAAGATCAGAATGTGACTGTGAGGGTCTTCCGTGTGTCTTATTATTTCTCTTTAATTAAAAAGTAAAAAAACAAGTACAGGGCAAAGTCCGTGTCTGAACTTTTCGGTATTCATCAGCTTGTGCTGCAGTGGTTTGCAGTAGACATTGTTGTCTTCGTTCATTGATTTTAAGCATATCATTTCAGAAGATTTAATTAACTAATTAATGAATAAGTAAATAATCAGATTGATACCACTATATGGAAATCAAGTTGCTATTACGATTAGATGAAGTGAGTGTAAGAATTAGGGCTGTGTGAATAATGTGCAGACCGTATTAGTGCGATACAAGCTCAGCTGGACATTAGGGGATAATGGTGCATCTTGGGACGTCTGTCGGGGTCCTCACCACATAAAGTGTCTGTGATTGGTATTTCGATGAAAGCGAGACTCCGAGGGACAAACCTTCATTGGAATTTCGTGGGAGGTGCTACGCTGCTTCCAGTTCATTTTTAGGGTCTTCTGGGGCGCCTGTGAGGGTTGGGATGGGGGAAGATGGTGTCACCTAAAATGTCTGTCACACAGAAGCGTTATGGGAGAAGGAAACATTAAACGTACCCGATCGTGTTAGTATCAAGTAATTTTCAATAACTTAAATTTTCGCCTGGTATTGCTAAAATGCCAATTCCTTTAATTTTTCTTCTGTCTTCTCTCTTCTTCCACAGTCTCTGATTTCTTTTCACTTACTTGAAATGGCCGATTAGAGTATTTTGATCATTGAACTTCGCTGTTCGAATTCACATCCGATTGCAACGATTGATTACACGAATAATTGTATTCTATTGAACACTATTTCGCATGGATGATTGTTCTGAAAAATTCCTATATTCAAATAAAATCAGTTTAATAAGTAGTTTTCTTCTCTACTCGACATTTTGTCTATGATATCCATGAAACCTCATCGTTCTCATAATTGAAGATCTGGACAGTCTGAAAGCCTGTAGCTATTTCTTAGAGGTTTGTGATCTCACACTTAGCTAATTTCCATATACGCAGGTCTCTTTCTTGAAAGCATAAGTAAAACATATTAACACAGCAAAGTCATATCTAGCTTTCAACTGTCTCTTTTGAGATACATCAAAAGGTGTATATTCTTTGACATGTTCAGGGAAGGAATATAAGAGGCAACTATTCCTGATATGTTTTACGAAGATTGGCCAAAGTTGATTAGATTCTAGGTAGCACATGCTTTGATGGAGAAGTGTGAAACGTGCGGTCGTACGATTGGATCGACGCAGTCCATGTATCAAAAGAATTGTACATGAAAATGAAAATAATCTAGAAATATGACAGCATTGATTGTTTTGCAAAATGATTGCAGAGTGAACTAAAATATGGAAAATAACTGTTGTTTTTGTTTGATGCCTGAAATCGTCACTAGCTGTCGAAGTGTGATAGGCCTAGAGTAAAAATGACGACTGCTGGAATTCATATGTATAACGTCGCACTTGTCCGTGAACCATTCCTCCGGTGCACCGCGCACAACCGCATTCACATAATTGATATAGGCCTATTCTTTTAATGCTTCTTGCATATTATATTAACTTATGTCTGTCTTTTATATAAGATTACTTGTACATGTAAATAACTGATGTGAAGACGTGAAAAGCATGTCAGTATAGTATATTTCTTTATCGTCTAGAAGTCTCGCATAAAGCTTTGGTTTATTTTCGAGAAGAATTGCTGCATCGTTTGAAAAAGATTTCTGTGTGTTATCTAGACTTTTGAAGCATTGAAACACCATATTTCGTAATAGAAGTTTGGTAGCAATGTCTTTTCGTTTATTTTAATAAGTTTTATTAACAATGGTGCATAGAGGAGAGGTTGTCAACCTGGGGTGCACAAATCCCAAGGAGTGCGTGAATCCATTGAAGGAAGATAGCAACAATTGTTCCACTGGCTAGCCTCTAAAAGCTCAGGCCACTGCATACGTGGCCACTTTCCCAATCTGTCAGTCTAGCCGTGAATTTAGGATTCTTTCACGATTCCAGTGAATGATGTCGACGACCGCAGCGAGGTTAAGGATGATTTGATCGAGCTGAAAGCATCTTGAAGATGCAGTCCCTCGGTGTTTTAGACGGGCTCAAATGATGCCCTCCCCAATCTCGCGTCGAAAGAACTTCAAATAACACTGTCTTTCGTGGAGAACTACCTCAGGCTTCTGGGTTTTCCACGTTGCAAGTATACCCTCATGCATCCACATGAGGGTGACCCTCTCCCAGACATCTTGGAGGAGATCAAGCGTCCGGTGGAAGAAAAGCAGGAGCGTCCATCTTAATGTCGCCAATAATTCAATGAACGTTTGAACAAGAACGTTGCGTGATAGAACATCTTTTGACTGTGAATATTTGATCACCCACTGTTTATCTATTACGATATTCACGATTTGGATATTTAATGGATCATTGATGCGTGCTTTACATGAAGTAGAAGAAGATAAGCCTAGCTGCTATTATGAAGACAATTTCTTTTTGTTTCCTTTTATTTCAAGATGCAAAAGATCTGACTCAAACATTTAAAATCGGTTTGGAAAATCAAAAACGCATATCATTAAAAAGATCTAAAGTGTTTCAGTCAGTTCTCTCAAATCTTGAAGTACAAGAAAGGAAAGCGGAATTATATAATAATATTTAGGCAATCGCAAATTTTGGACTTAGATAGCTTTTCCCGAAAATTTGGGTATTAGCTCGTGGGGACCTTTGTTTTTCATAGGGGGTTCGTGATAGAAAAGGTCTGAGAACCACTGGTGTAGACCATACAGCGTTATTTAGTAACACCTAGTACCTAGTTGGTATATAGTTTGTATATTACATTATCTAGTAAGTTATTAGTACGCTTTTGATGACACAATGCTCTCTACGCTTGCAAGGAGAAGATGAATAAAGGCTTCTTTTCAACCATGGCGATGTCGCCTGACTCACAGCTCGCGTGTAGGCTGTTGGTCATAAATCAGCCCGCCCTAGATCCAACTCTGATTTCTTATTTCTTAATATCTACTTTAGATAATGTGCCGAAATATGTGTTCAGAAATAAATCCAGTACATTGAAAGATTGTTGCATTATAAATTATCAATTGCCAACAAAACAAAATTGATTAGCAAAATGATTTTCCCTTTTTCTACATCATTTGACACGCAAAGCAGTTCCTATTTCTTTTGAAATCAAAACTTTGGAGACGTTGTTTCAGTTCTTTGATCATTACGAGCAACACTGTAAACCGATACTTGATCGATCGTTAGAGACACACTGTATTGTCTTGTTGACACACAACAAGTTGATATAACTCATCTCGCGCCTTTCAACTTCTATTGACAGAAGTGATGTAACTTTGAAAAGAAAAGGGTACACTCTTAGGTCTTCTTCAATAACAGCCCAAATCTGCATCAGGTTACTATCTATTTTGACAGGAATGTGTCACACGCACCATCAATCAATTCATTGAGTAAAGTTAGGATATACAGCATTGAATTTGATCTTGCGTCTGTAAGACAAATGGTCCTATAATTTTATGTAAGAGATAAAGTGTGATAACATCTTTTGTATCTATTGAATAGGAACTTTATTTTGTGTGAACAGTTGAAAAGAAAATGTGTACAAGTAGAGATAGAATAAATGCATTGATGGTCCCTTGGATAAATCGTATCAATGTTGTTTTTATAGATGAATTTTATTTATATATTGAATCTACATTTAGATATATGATGTCTGTGTGCTTTCATCAGATACTATATATGTCACAATATCAATTAAATGATTTGATATGAGCAATGAGCTTCGTAGACAACAATGTATAGACAACAATTCGTAGACAACAACGATAGTAATCTCGATCATCAAATCATCTTAAAGAAAATGGAAGTACATTGATGTAGTGGTGAGTTTTCGTAATTTTTTAGCCTTATAAAGAGAAGCAAACAATTGCTTTGACAATAACATTTGTCAGACTTAAATAGTTAATGTGCAACTTTTAACGTTTTACAAACATTGTATTCATTATTTTGTATCTACAACTCTATCGCAGATGTAAGAGCAATGTGAATGATTTCACTGCTATGCCTCCGGCTTTCGCGAGGTCGAATTCATATTTCTATGCACCTTGCTCCTGATACCACCATGAAAAATGGCTTTCCAGCTGGGACTCGAACCCAGTCCACGAGCTACTAACGCGGCGTGAAGATCACCAAGACTAGCGAAGCACACTCTTCGCGATCGTGTCAGGTTGCTCCTGGAAAGCTGCATGCATGTATCCTTGCTCCTGACACGATTGTGAAGAGTGTGCTTCGCTAGTCTTAGTGATCGTCACGCTGCGTTAGCAGTTCGAGGACTTGGTTCGATTCCTGCTGCACTCAATTTAAAATGCATCATTTTATATCCACAGCCCATGATCATCTCACTAATTATCAATGCACATAATGATAATTATGCAATGCTCGACTTTTGTCAACAACCTTAAACCGTACTGAACAAGCAATTGAGCAACTCCGGTTCAGTTCACTGCTGCAAATTACAGTTTTTTTTGTTTGCATTAACTTAAATTTTTGGATCTTCAACATCGTAATGATAAGAACGGCTTAGTTGAATTCATAGGATCCCATATCTCTTCTCGCATGGATTCCAAGATTAAGCTTTTCTGACATATCCACTCTCACTGTATCCTCCTTTCTACTTCGCATTGTGAATTGCATTTTCTGATGATATCAAAATAAATCAAAACAATGAAGGTCATGCCATTGCAGTCGTTACTGCTACTGACAAAGCTATCTAATATGATCAGAGGTTGCCGCTTCTTAAACAAAAGTGTAAGGGAAAATGAAAAGGTTTGTGCAAATTACTCAGAATAATTATAATCTAGAATAATTCACGTAGACACTAGTAAGTCTTCCACATACAAGATGCTCAAAAGTTTCAGTTTCTTTGTGTATTTTAGGAGTCATCATCCATTTCAGAAAATATGTAGCATATAATTCTATCACCTCCGATCACTGCTTCCAGCTAAGTCGCATCTTCTCTGTGGAACTGCTTGCTCGCATTTATTCTTACTAATGATATATATCTTGTCAGTGGTTTTAAGATCAGGACACATCCAATTCATTTGCATGAAATTCAGTAGCATTCTTTGAGTTTCCTTGGTTATTATATGTGCAAGTTTTTATGTGTACCAAATCGTCAGTTGAAAGTGTGACTACGGTACTGAGGCAATCAATTATTATGCAAAAGCTTTTTTGAAATTCAATTTGTGGCGTTCTTCACTCAAAGAGTTTAAGATGAGAAATGTAGGCTTACAGTGTGTCACCATATCATCCTCCTTCAGACCGTATTTAAAACTATGACTTCACCATGCATCGGGTTTAACTAAATTTCAATCACATCAAGTTCAGTGATGCTCATGTCTCTGCTCGGCCGCCCAAGAGTCTGCCCGGTTTATGAGATTATGAGATGCAGCACTTCAATGCTTGATGCAAATGATGCTATTTTGATTTGGCTTCATCATTTTCTGTATATCTGTGATGTAAATTTATGAATGAATGGTGCAAGTGTAAACTTTAATCCCCAATGAATCACTGGCTGAGTAAAAAGATGTCCACTGTCCTAGGCGACCATTCATACAAGTACTCATCAGTACACCTCGGAAATACTCAAACTACCATATATATTGTTTCGAGCGCGTGCCTACTTCAGCCCTCAGCAGTTGCTCGTGCTTTATAAAGCTCATGTTCGTCCTATGATGGAGTTTTACATGTTTGGTCATCAGGTCCCCAGAGCAGTTTGGATATGCTTGATCGTATTCAACGCAAGGCAGTGCGTCTGATGGATGATGCTAGTGTTGCTTTAAATTTGGCATCACTCGGACACCGCAGAGCAATCTCTTGTCTTTCCATTATCTATCGCTATTATCAGGATTTTCTGATGAAATTAGAAGTTCTGATGAATTTGCTTCTGTAACTCCACGCCGTCTTTCTTTTACCAAATACATAAGAGGAAGTGATTACGCAAATCCATACCTTGTTACTATTCCTCGTTGTCGTACAGAACATTTTAAGAGATCCTTCTTTCATAGGACAGCAAGGCTGTTGAATAGGCTTCCTTTAGAGGTATTCCCAACATCTTTCAGTGTTGAAGCATTCAAGAGAGCCGCCAATAAGCTCCTAGTGAGCTCGATGGACAGTTGATAGTTTGAAGGGTCTTTTGTGATATGCATTTTTACCATGTTTTTCCACTTTTGTCCCCTTGAGCTATACAGCTATCGGTTCTTACTTAGTTATTAAACATTAGCGTCCCCCTATTTGTCTCCACTTTCTACCACCTTGTTTTCATTTTCAGTATTTCTGGACTCAGTTATACAGTTATGAGTTATATATCTTTTCATACACAATATGGCTTAGTTATGTTCCTATATCATCCCCACTTTTCATTCTTCCATTTTCTATTCTTTGTCTTTAATGTTCTGCTGAGGGACACCTTTGGTACATAGACTGGTGCTCTTCCCTCAAGCCTTGATTTTAGAAAAATATTTAATCCGTGGCTTCTAATAGAATTTAATTGCAGGGGAGATTTTTCCTAGGGGATGTTAAGCATTAATAGATTTCCTCTGCTTTTTCCGATCAATATTTTAGATACTGAAGGGGGACTCATAACATCGGTATTTGACATGTTCAGTAGCAGCATTTTGAAACAATGAGAAGGTTCGTGCCCGTTTTGGGCTCACGGCGTACACTGAACACGTTTTCACCTATACCGGTACTTGAATGATAGTGATATTCTATGGAACTTTGCAAGATCAAAATGCTTCTCCTAATCGAATTCAGGCTTCATTCATTCACATGAGATAAACGTGAAATTTAAGATTTTAGATTTTGTCAGCTATTGATGTCAGCCAAGTGCGGCATATTTTAGTCGGATACTGGTTGTGTTGCCGAAATGCTTCCAATACATTCTAACACGGTATATGCGACAGGGAATAATGACTGTTAATGGGAAGTCAAAGATTGTCAATGATATTTAGCATGATCCTTTCGAGAATATCATTGATTTGGCAGAGGAGGATATTGCAGCTCGCGTATCATTCAAAGACCTGAAGATGTAATACAATTGTAGACCAGTCTGTTCGCGACTTCGTTATCTATTTTAAACACATCGAAAATTCGAGTTTTTGATATGTAGAATGCTATTACTCGAAGTTAGAGTGACTAGATATCAGTTAGCATGACTAATCATCGTTTGATGCCATATCGGTCGTAGTAAATTATCAACATCTTGAGTAAAATACAAATAGATGTGAAAATCTGACACACGACTTACACTCAAATTATACGATAAAATAATCTGCTAGAAAAATGAGTCGATGTTCGGCCTCATTTTAATGAAGAGCATCCATTATCTGATCGCTAGGTAGTGATTATAATGCAAATCATGTTTGAAAGCTCCAGAGATTCGGTATTTGCATAATATGCTGTGTGCTAAATTTCATTATTGGCGGCCGAGATGCAATTGTCCTGACCAAGGTCATGCTGGTGACCTCGTATATCAAATAATCATTTAGATTTAGCGTCTTATCTTCAGTATACATTCCAGGCAAAAGTTGAAGAAGATGGATTTGAAGACGTGGTTGATGTTTATTTAGATAACGGTGAATCAGATTTCATAGTATGATTTACAACATGCATAATTACCATTTGGTAGATCAGACTATGAAATACAATTATTTTCGACAGATAACGTGATTGAAGATAATTTTCTGATTCCTGGGGTGTATTTGCCAATATTTCTCGTGGATTGAATCGAGTATCCATTTGTTTCCTAAATAGGGGACTCTTATTTCATGCAATTATTATTTACGCATCAACAATATTGCATTATCAAATATTCCAAGTGGGGCAGTTGTATAGTCGAATATTTATTGAATTGAACTATATAATGTAATTAGCTATTAATTAATATAATGTAATTAACGAAGTGAATTATGACATAAGAATTCACTCCAAACTTTGCTGATTGTGTTTACGTAATTTCGTAGCAGCTATCTTTACTGAAAATCGTCTTCGCATATTGAATGTACCTAGCAGAGATGACCGATGTCTATCTTGCAATGTTAAGTACCAGTTACGGGCATGTAATCGGTAGATGGACCATTGTTGCATTGATATGGACTTGCTTATTTAATGATGCCGCTTCGTAAAGGCAATGTTAATTAGGCTCATGAGCTTCCATTGATATAGTTACGGTCTGAGAGAAAAGAATGGTTTACAGTGAATAAGCAAGACAATGCTTATATACAACGAAAGAATTACTGAAGCATTTGTTAAAGATGTGTGGAAGTAAATAGTTACCTATGTAGTAAATCAGTTTTACACCGTTAACATAATGCCCTATTTATTTTTCGATGTTTGTCTGGTATATGTCTAAAGCAGTTAATAGAGACAAACAGGTGTTGATTGTTGATAATAGACTACCTATATTATTTCACTTCTGTACATATGCATGAATTTCACGCGCTACACACGTGGCATTTTAGTCGGATTTTCGAATATGGTATAAACTAAATTGGAAACTACATTATTCTCCGTATCGTAGGGAGATGAAAATAAGCTGAAAGTCCGTCAAATTCGAAATAATAGCGACTTTCAAACTGACCACTAGCAACGTGTATTCAATGAGAAGAGAAAACAGAGAATATTTTTAATAACTTTTTTGATTTTGATTTTTAAAATATTGATATCGAACATATTCACATTGAATTTTGGCCATAACACCATCAAAAATACCGCTGTAATTATTACCGATCATTAGAATCCTGTTATGCAGGTGACATTGATATTTATTGCATTCATTTCAGGATAAACTTTAATTGTTTTTTGTCAGATTTGACATAGGCTGGATCAAACTAGTAACCCAGTTCGTTGGATTATCGATTTAAGTACTTGAATTTTATCATGAAGTGAAAAAGAAATGGATAACTCATATCAAAATACTTGTCCGAAATTTTTATGAATCTTCATATTTTAGGCATCCTTCAATCATTCTTTCAGTGATGTAATCTGATATTTTGCAGCTAAACAGGGATAAGAGGGTAAAATTTCCGATGTGCTGGTAGCTAAGACATTCCTGCGGGTCTTGTACTGATTGAGCTTCCATGAGCTACAGAGAACTATGTTCAAAATTGTTGCTTGACGTCGCTGAGGGTCGTTTACGATAGTTAGAAAGTCATTATATTAAATTCTGCCTATAAGAATTGAGCGGAATGATAGATGACGATCAATAGAAAGTGTTGAAGTAATAACATGTTTAATAATTGTTCGTTTACCGAAATAATCTTATTTTCGCTTGAGTAATTCTACTTTCCATAGATTGACAGCAATCAAGTCAGAAAGGCACGATAGCGTAAATGCAAATATAAATGAGTCAGAAATGTATAGTCGTTTAGTGAACAATCAGTTTGACTTCCTAACACAATCAGTCAATAAATTTCCACGAAATATATTACAATAAAATGCTACATGGAAAGTTGCACAGAAGGCTACTATTGCTTAAAATATTATATGTGAAATGGCTGGGGACGACAACGATAATTTCAATGAATTTATCGAAACATTAAGCACTTAGCTCTTCACCAACTATCTAGTCGAAAATCTAACAAAATGATAGAAGCAAAAATGGTAGCCACTTTATTTCACTTTTCTGCTACTTTAATGTCAGCGTTCTTCGCCTTCTTTTGCTTGTTAATTCCATCTGTGATACTCGCTATACCACTGTGTTTATCTTCTCTCCACTTAACATATCAATACCACATTAGTCTTTGCTCTCGCATCTTGTTTCCAGAAGTTCACTTAATAGTTAAAGATCAAGCTAACTAATTTGTCGAATGCCAAATGGCTTACTTCTGCAAAAATTATCTTTCTTGAGTTTGATTGTAGTCTGTTGTTCGTAGGTACGTATTTGCTGAAAGCGTCATCAAAAAATGTTGGCATAATGTGCACGCTTGATTAATCACTGGTGCGCATAGTTTACAACACGAAACATTATGAGATTGAAGACATAAGGATCTGTTTTATGTTAATTGATACATGTTACAACTTCAGAATCTATAAGATAAGACAATGTAGTAGACTCTTTTATTTCATGATACATACATTGCACGGCCAATCACAATGAAATATCCAGAAAGTGCCTCGGTTCCCAAAATGAAATGCAGGAATTTCGGTTTTGCTGATAATTACTTGCTTTTTCTGATAATTCTATGCTTTTTCTGATGACTTACTTGTCATCAGACTTATACACTAAGCTTAATGTTTCTTTCTACATGATTATGGATATACTATACCTGTAGAGTTTATTCCAATTTATATGCTTTGAGGACCTGACACTCAGGTATTTCAGCTTCTTTTAGAATCGGAAAGTTTTAATAGTCAATCTTGCGAGAAAAGTTTGTTTCTAAAATTATAAATGATCTTCGCGAAAACCGAGACTTACAGAAGTTGTAATTACTTAGAGACAAAGTACTATTTTCATTATGAGAACCAACATTCAGTATCAAACTAATATCACAACCTACATCGGTATGCGGTAACAGCCATATTTCCTCCATTTAATTGAATCTAGAAGTTTGCTGATAATAATGAATGTGAATTATTAAATTAGCTCAATTGTATGACTCAATTCAATTGAAATTTCCTGTGAACTTAAAGAATGTGCATGTGTTAAGAAAGTCAGATGAAGTTCACAAACTTACAGGCTGAGAATTCTCAAGACAGCAGATATTTTAAGGCAGTTGCATAATCAAAATTGGTGCATGAGTTGAAATAAAGTAGTAATGTCATGCCAATTATATGTAGCAGCAAACTTCTCAATTCATCACTGCTTGTTGCCTATGAGTAACAATGCTCATGATATCTGAGGCGTTACTGAGTCAGCGCATTGCAACAACCTGAGCTGAATTTCGCCAACCAAGCAGCCAACCAAGAACGGTTGCTCGAGGCTCTTTAAAGGAACTCCAACCGTTGAAATTCTCTTAAAAGAACTCCTCGGTTGTATCATTTAAAACCGGAGCTGAGGTGTCATTTTCAGTTCTTCGGCTCTTTTCGCAAAACCGTAACAAGTCTATTGACTGTTCAGTCTATACAGAACTACCATTTAAGGGAGCAAATGCAAGATGACTATTACGGCATTAAATTATGATGCTGCAAATAACTGAAAAAAAGAAGCATTTTCCAAAATATTCAATTGTGAAATGTTGTTAGTAGAAAATATATATGCCAATGATCTCTCTCTCTCTCTTTTGCCCAAGACATTACTGTCCGTTGGCTATCATTTGCTGTCATCGATGCTGTCATTTTTTCCATCTTAATCGATCGTTGCAAAGTTGTAAAATATCCGTTGGTTCTATCTCAGTGTATTTTTCTATAGCTTTCAGGAATAATGCTAATAATGCGCTGGCAAAAAACTGAATTTCTGGGTAATAACGAATTATAAAAATTTCACTCTAAATTTTCGAATTCTCGTCCGTAGCGAGGAAATACGATGATTGTTAATTAAAATCTCTCAAGATATTACCGTAGACCTACAAGTATGAAAGCATTATTTGACATATGCCTTCGTGTTGTTCATTATGATGAAGTTGATCTACTTAGGTGTGTCAATTATGTTATAATGCTCCCGAATTGAAATTTCGGCAAGCTCACTCCAATCCACATCCTACGTCACAGGCTTCATAGTCTTGGTTCCGTGGCATGCATTTCGTACAGGTTTTACTCGATTTTATACAGATTTTTACGCTGGTTTCAATATGCAGTAGCTATCAAATGTAGCTAATTAATCAATAAGCATGATTCTATATCAAATGACATGTCTGCAATCATGGCCAGCATCCTTTCAACTTATCGATATTTTCGTGTTTCAAGCTTAAGTAGCGCTCTATATAACCTTATTAGGAAGGCTGTTTCGACTGCAGGATATGATTGACCGGTTGATGCTCATGATTAACCAGTTAATCAGTCAGGAATATTTAAACGCTCCCCATTCGCATTTATGAATATCTACTGAGCAAAAATGAGGCAGTTCTCAGCATACACATGTAAAGTGATGTGGTTGCATGAACAACTATGTCTGGACTTGAAGTTCGTGAATGTGAGCAGCATTGTGTTCAATGCATACAATAAATATACTTATAAGATATCGGTTACATGTTAAATATTATCGATTGTTTTAGTGATCGTAATTTATAGCAGTCAACGTTAATTCGTTGGTTTGACTCTGATACTAACATACTATCGTGTTTTCTTTTTATAGTACAATAAGTTTTCCGCTTGCTGCAACGAAAATGAATAAGTTTCTTAGATTTAGGGCGTTATTGGATGTTTTGACATCATCTGATTCCCGATTAATCTGATTTCTTGCGATAGCCTCTCAAATCCATTGGTAGGACGGTCGAGTCGAATTGATAAATCTTGTGATTGAAGTAGAGTCGAGAAGAGCCATGGCAGTCTGAGAGATAATGGAATTTATTTATTGACTTTTCATAGATTTTGTGATCGCCACGTGGAGACTGTGGTTTGAAAATTGTACTTTTATGAACTCATTTTGAACAGCATGTAGAATACCATCAGTTTTGGTTAAGGGTTTGTTTCTTAGAAATCTTTCTTCACTTTTTTTGTTCAGTGACAAATACATTCAATGGAAGTTGAATGATTGCTAAATTCACTTCAGTCATTTCATCTAGCGTCGGTAATAATCGAAAGGTCTAATCCTTATTTCCTGAAATCAACGCAATCCTCCATTTGATATGCAATCGCAGTAAAGTTTTGTGATGCGTAATTACCATATTAGGTTTTATCTATATGTAATACTTGCAAGATATCTCAAAAGCAGCATTTATAAACAGGGTGAAATGCAAGTAGTCTGTTTAGGGTGTTGCCAAATGAATTCAGCACCGGATGAAAATTCTGCTAATATGCTAACGACGACTGAAACATTGCATTTCGTTTTTATTACAGCTATTAATTGAAAAATTTATTTTGGTCACAAATTTTGCAATGATTTTGGATTTTTTTATGAGCTATTGTGTTTTAGCGAAAATGCTTTTGGATACAAAATCAAATATTTTGCTATTATATATTGTAGATGTCTCATTAGTGCTTCATGAATGTCCGGCATTGCATACCCGTATACCCATGGTGTCTATAACGCGCTCAAAACAAGAGATCTGCGTTATTGATGCACCACATCGATGAGTATGGCAGCGATTGAATGCATTAAAACACTTGTGGTCATTTGAATTGAAATATTGGTTTCATGTTTTTATTTCGAGGTTGGTTTCCATTTGCTAGAAGAATGGTGTCAAACCAACGTAGATTTGTCAATATCGATCCTTGCTATGAGAGCACTTCGAGATGTTATTTTTTTTAACATGAATGACGGTCGTAGAACATTTAGTGCATCTCTAACATAAACCCTTGTAGTTTTGTTTCATGTTGTACGATTTACATGCCTAACTTGCATTATCATAACATTCATAATTCATCAGTAGCTTCCATAACACCCTTTGCGTTTCTTTTTTCCGCTAGAGTTCATTTTCTAAGCTAACGCCGGGATGGAGTCGCTTGCCATGAGAGCGTGTGCATTACAAAGGTAAGTCGAATTTTGTGTTCCCGAAAAATATGTTTTATGCATGATTGAGTCCTACTGCTTTATGTTAGTGATTTTGTCATTTTACTGTTATCTTGGCTGAACTTGTAGAGAGGTGTGAACTCTATCTTCTTTCACATGTGTGCAATTTTTCGGCTACTTATTGCGGTGAAGCATATGGTTAATTAATTAATATTTGTGGTGTGTTTTTCTAGATGTCACCTTCAATTTTCCTAAAAATATGTTTGTTTCGCAATTGTTTAATACTGGTAGTACGGGTAGGCTATGTGTAAGTTTGAAGTTGCAGGTACTTCAGGAATGGAAAAGTTTGTGGTTGAAAATTGCGGAAGGGTTTTTTTAAGTGTGACAACCTTTATTACGACTGATACTTAGTTTCACCTCTTCATGGCTCTTGAGGTGCTATTACACTAGAGAGTTGAGAGCGCATCGGTAAAATATCTCAGCTCTCAAGTGTGATATGACCTTTATTCAACAAGATTAAATGGCTTGTAGACGCTGCTGGAGACGATAAACAAATGTAATGATTGTTACTAGCAACCGAACTGTACAAAACAAATGACTGTATTACAGCATAATTGAATAAAGTCATTTAAATTCTTTTCCTCTAATCAATCAGCTAGCTTCCTTTAGTCTTTCAGCTAACTGGGATGGTCTAACTCTCTCAATCTGCTGACCATAAGTTTTTCTATGTTGCATGTGTACTATATAGTCCGATAGTCTATTCTGATTATTGAGCTATACTCGTATTAAGCTTTCTTTTTGAATATGACTGATGTTTGGAATAAGCCAAGCCAGAACTGAAAACCGTGACCCTGGTGACCATCTTAGCCTATGAACCGTGACCCGCATTGACCTGTGACCCATGAACCGTATTTCTAGATACTAAATTTACGTTAAATTCAATCATGAATTTGTGCATGTTAAACAGCTAAGGATCATTCTAGCTTGCCTTTATCTAAAGAATAAATTACGAGTGAAGCAACCTCAGAAATGAATGTTCATATAAACATGACTGTGTATCTGATCTAAATGATCAAAGGAATAGAAAAATCATGGTTTTACAAACATGAGTTTTTCAAACCTAATATGTCATGTTATGCACTATGCGGAAGAACAGGATACAATATTAATATATGTCCAATGTACATATGCTTGTAACATTTGGAGTTCAAACAATTTTTCAAATCTTCATGCAATTGTCCGAAAATGACCACAAATACGGTATGGCAGAAAATAAATTCGATTATCTGCAAAATCCAAGGGCTATGCTTCCACCGCTTCTGAAGTCATAGAGGCTCTGACTTAATGATGTTAATGCTGACTTAAGATGCATTTAAATGCAAGATGTCTTTTGTATTTATATAGCTGCAACCTTGCAAATCAAGGACGGAGCCTGCCTCAGCACCTAAAGTATGAAACTCTTGTTTATTGTTGTACCACGATCGACGAACATTCGGTTGATTTGTAGTGAAAACCCTAAGTTAAAATTGATGGAAAGATTCATTGAAATGCGGGTCAGCACCGATCACAGGGTTTGATCATGCGATCATAGCAAGCAAATTGTCAGTTTACCTGTGGAGGCATGACAGCTGTTTTTCTCTATGGTTCTGTATGAAATTGCTAGTAAATTCTTAGAAAAATAGGATAATTTCCTTATCAAAATATATAGATAGATCGGATTGATAATTCGGAGTGATAAAATTTCAGAAGATTGGAAGACCGGTTCTATAATTCTGCTTCACAAAAAGGCTACAGAAGAAATTTAAAAAAAATTACAGACCTATTACTTTACTTTCGCATTTGAACAAGCTTTTTACGAGGATAATTTGCAACCGTATTACGAAAACACTAGACGAAAATTAAGGAATTGAACTAACTGGATTTCGCAAAAACTTTTCAACGACTGACCACATTCATTCTGTAAGCCAGTTAACCGAGAAAACAAACGAGTATCGACAACCGCTTTGCATTGGATTCATTGACTTCGAAAAAGCTTTTGATTCTGTAAACATGAATGTGTGTTCAAAGCTTTGGAGAAACAAGGAGTTGACACGCAATACATTCACACATTAAGAAGATTGTGCGAGGAAGCCAGAGCAGTTGTGAGAATCGAGGACGAAAGCAAGCCTTTTTAAGATTAAAAGTGGAATGAGGCGCGGTGACTCAATATCACCTAAATTATTTACAGCCCTTTTGAAAGAGACATTCATGAAGCTATATTGGGACAAAAAGGCATAGCAATCGACGGCAGGTGTCTGAGCCACCTTAAGTTTGCAGATGACATCGTAGTATTCGCCAACAAAATGGAAGATCTGGAGAAAATGATAAGTGAACTTGCAGACGCTAACAGAACCGCAGTGAGACGAGGGAAGATAGAAGACTCGCTGGATGTACGACATCAGGGTAGTGGGAGGAGCCAACTGGATAATCGTGGCCCAGGTGACGGCAACCTGGAAAGTTCATGTGGAGGTTTTCATCCAGCAGTGGATCGACAGCGTCTGAAGAAGAAGATAATTCTAACATTTTAGTTACATTTATAACCACGTTGAGCATCCTTTCCTATGTTATTAGCGATAATTTACAGAGACAGGTCTGTTTTTCGAAGCTCGAATACGATCAACGCTTATTTTTACATAACATGAAACATTTGTTCAATAAAAAGAGATCTGAAACATTTTATCCATCTAGAATTTCTAGTAGCTTACAACTTTACTGCATTGTCTAAAATTAAAGCCCGCATAGAAAAAGTGTTTATTGACAACGAAGGTCTGTCGTAGTTCATTGAATATCTAAAGAGAATGACAGCTATTAAGTCAATACAAGACACCAACACCCTTGATTCCCCGACCGCACTCGCCCAAACTAGGAATCGAACCGAAGTCCGCGGTGGAGTCCGTAGTGCGAGCTCGTCAGGCACTACGGACTCCACCGCGGACTTCGGTTCGATTCCTAGGTTGGGCGAGTGCGGTCGGGGAATCAAGGGTGTTGGTGTCTTGTATTGACTTAATAGCTGTCATTCTCTTTAGACATTGAGAAAAAATGTTTGCATGACATAAAGTGTAGGTAATGGCAAGAGGTCATACAATTGGATAGCTTACCTCTGAAATATCACGTTTATAATTATGCTGTATACTGTATATAATTATTGATGTGCGCAGGTTATCTGTTCTTCTGTGCTTGATCATTGCACAGTTGCAATTTATAGACCAATGCTAAAAAGAATGTATATGAAGCTGCATAGGAAGCAATGAGCTAATGCACCCATCACTTCAGGCACTATCACTTGAGAGCTTATAGCGCCAGTTAACTGACTGCAAAAAAATCAGCATTTATACTTCGTGATCAGCGAGATAGCAACAGTTCAAAAGGACAGATGGACGGAATAAAGATAGATATCTACCGAGGCAAAGCAAGAGAGAGTGAATTGCTTTTGGACACCCAAGATGAGTTTGTGCAATTAGGTAGGGTTGTACCTAGTCTGTCCATGGTTGCAACTACCTTGTGCAATGCATCCAAAAACAATTCTCTCTCTTGCTATACTTGAGTAGATGTCTGTGCTCATTCCGTTCATCTATCCATTTGAATGTTGGTGAATTATAATGTACCTCGTTGGTAATTCAATGAAGTGTTTATTAGTATGCTGCTCAGCTACTCCAGCTTAAGTGGTATGATTATGGCAAATTTCTTATTTCTTATTATTTCACTTCTATGTCATCTGTTTGCCAGTGACGAAAATGACTTATTATAATTTCACATCAATGATAAAATGAATAAACTGTGCAAGAACTCTCTCTCGGTTTTCCTTTGTAGTTGGGATAATTTTGTTCGAATTCATCTGTGTAAACCATGCATATGAGACAATATGAAAAAAATAAAGAAATTTATCGGTAACTCCTTCCTATGGATCGGGTTATTTCATGCTTGAAGTTAATTTTATATTGAATCGTTTTTATATTCATTTAATATGTGGTAGTAGATTCCTTTCGTCTCAGATTTACTCACTTTGTGATGTCCATGAATTTGCAAATGTTGTTGAAATTAGAATGTTAAAGCTCATTCTTATAATCTTACCAAACTTTAGAAGCAAATGAAATTAAGTCCTTCGATGTGGCTCGTCAACACTTAAATATTTGAATGACAGTAATAATTTCTGTCGAGCGACTGTTTGATAACAGCATTCATTGCTTTTCATTAACGGTATTGAATTCATTTCTCGATTAAATAGAACGTAGTACTTGATTTATACCCACATGTGACAGGATCTTCCCACAACCATATATATAACTTTGATATATTTTTGGTATTTCACTTATTGAAGCTCATTATTCCTCTATCATCAAAAATAACAAATTCTTCAAAATTTGAGATTATTGACCAGTCATTTTGGCATTGTAGAACAGAAGGAAAATCGCTCAGATTTCCTGAAAGTATTTATAAAACGTTCTTTATTTCATGTATAGTTCCAAGGAATCGATTGTACAGTTGTAGATTGTACGATGTAGTTAAAACGTTTTTAACATTTTTGGTGAATAAAGCAAAGCTGTGTATGATATACCTTGCGCAACTAATTCTTGGTGTCGGAGAAAAATTTGAAGTTATGAATAACATCGCCTACGTTTTCCTTAATTGTCAATAGTTTTTATTGGGTTATTATTTTCCCAATATTGTTTCCAACTTTTTTATCGTGTTGCTCTACTCTAATTAGTTGATGTTTCTTAACTACAATATGAGTAGGGATGAACATGTATGTTTTCCCCATGCTGGTAAACTTTCATTATGAGCAGTAAAAGGAATATTATGAATCGCAATGTTCCTATTATGCTTACTGGATTTATGAAATTATCATAAAACATATTATGGAACAAGATTTTTTTTGAAGTGCCATCGTATTTTTATGTGTCGTTTGTGTAGTGCATAGCTTCAGTATAACTGGTTTAATAACTGGGCATCAGAAATCTTTTTAGCTGATAAATTACTGAATAAACTAGATTAACTTGTCCTCAACAATTTAGTTGCGTATATGTGGTGGTGGAGAAACAGGCAATACACGAGAAGGGAGTATTGAAGAGATTTAAATGATTTTCAATGCATCAATTCTAGGACAAGGGTAATATGTGAGATTTCATCCTGAAAGATCATGGTAATTAGACGATTACAACCTTCGCTATTTAAAATATTTTGAAGAAATTTTGATAGAGTTTCAAATTTATAGCGCTGTTATTACTATTAATGCCAAACAGCAGTGTCACATGTTTGTATTTATATTTCTTTACTCGTTGATTTCTAATTTACCGGTGCAGTCTCGGAAACTTCCCTTTGAGTCTGTAAGCAATTACTCTAATCAAACTTTCGACGATACATAGCAAGAACAGTTCCGAGATGAACATTTAGGGATATATGATAATCAAATTAACTTCTAACTTTCAGTAATGATTTTATGTGATTACAGTCATGAAATTCCATTGTGAGGGAGCCCGTGGAAAACAATAGATATTCAAAGTATGCTCTATTGCTCTTTATCGAGTACTTTCGATCACTGCACGCGACCATCATCAGGACATTCCATGCTATAGTCATGAATTCATTTTGCGAATTTTCATTTTTAAGATTATGTAATTATAAGTCATCAAAGTGACGGCTTGGATTTTTGATCGAAATAACTAACACAAAAAACAGCATGTTAACGGGTTATTGCTGTGCGGTTATTGTTCAATTGACCTGATTTTATATCGATCCCTGACTGACTAATGCTTCTTCTACAGAAATGAGTAATGTGCGCTCCACGGCGAATCCCAACGACGATTACTCGCCTTCATGTGATAAGGACATGGTCACATGCCAATCCACAACTAAGCGTCAACTCACACCGACAACTGAAAAGAGGAAATCGAACGCACATCCGACTTTGGTCAACGGGCGAAGCGACAACCAGAACACAACTGCATTCCTTAACGCCAATTTCGGCACTAGAATCGGAGAAGAACCGTCCAAGCTGGATGCTCCGCTCAGTTCCGCCTGGTCCGCGACTCTCTCAGCGGCCGCATCAGCCAAACAGCAAGGAGATGGAGGCGAGGATGAACAGCAAGTGGCGGTAGCCCCCCGCAAGCGGCCGCCTTCGCGACCGAACCGCTCCACCAATGTCAATCCACGTCCACCACGTGCATTATATTGCCTGACTCTAGAGAACCCCATCCGCAAACTGTGTATCAGTATCGTCGAATGGAGGTATCCTTTTCTCAGTATGATTTATTGATATCTACTTATCTGTATCCATAGGGAGTTGGGTGTTTCTTAAGTTTTAGTGCATAATCTAACGTTTTTCCAAAAATCCTTGGATTTGGTGTACTGGATGGTCCCATTTAGGACCTATTGTGAAAATTGCTTTATTAAATGTCTAAATTTTGCCTCATTCTTTCAAACTTTTTGTATTCAAACCAGCACATTTAACTGATATTATTTTGGTCTTTTAAGCTGCTTAAAGTCACCAATCTTCTTCAAACCTTATTTGAAGGTACTTAAATTAAATTTTTTTCATTGAGCAGATGATGTTTGAAACAAAATCCTCCGATTCTATGTCCAAATCAATGTTGTCATTGCCTTCTTTCTATTAAAAAAGTACTTCTCAGCACATGCTGGTTGCCATTTAGGCATCATAATTATACACGTAAATAATTAAAGATATAATTAAAGTTCATGAAAATTCAGAAATTCATGTTTAACGTTGATATTTATAGCAAGAAAATGAGCGAGTTAGAGCAAATGAATGCACACTACCATTTGAAAGAGCACACGTCAAAATTGCTCCACATTAATAGTCATATATTTCTGAGTCATGCTCAAGGAATCAAGCAAGGGAATCAGCAGCTCCGGGATCTCGATGCACCTGAGGTTCATAGGCACGTTGCAGTTTAATTTCAGAGCTAAATTGATGGATTTTAATGGAGATAATTCATTCAGCCTTCCGATTTGTAGAAATGAAAATTCCAGCACTCAGTTTAGTTCTCTTGAATATCCCTGTTATTTCAAAATGTCGATACAAGCATGAGTGAATGCAAGTCCTCAAAGTTCTGGGTGAAGTGCTCACATCTCGACTTTACATTTAGAGGTAGAAATCTTGTTGAATGCAGCGAGCGCTTCAGTAGGCGGTTAGTCTAGTGCAATGCTGTCTATTTAACTTGCACCATCTCACTTTCACGTTGAGTACTAAACAGAAATGAATATGTAATTATTGAATGTCTCAGAAGTTGCATGTTTAATGACTTTCGTCTTTCGGACTTTCCATTCGAAAGTATAAAACTGATGGTTTTATTTGAAAATTCCATTTATAGGTAAATTCCACGCATCGATCAACAATTGTTGACTTTTGTCAATACTTCTTTGACAGACTTATGTTGTTTTGCTGTCTCGTGTCTTGTTATCTATTGATTCTAAAACAAGCGATGCATTCTGGTTGTGTGTGACAGTCAATCTGTGATTTGCAGTTATATCATTAAAGCTCTTAAAGACGGTTATCTTATAAATGTAATTAACTTATTTCTGGTCACAGAAAGTTGCTTGTGTTCGTCAGCGACCAGCATATTGACAATGTTACCGTACCATGACATTGACGTGGAAGCATATGATGGAGCCATGGTTTCTAGTACGTATAATCAAAAAACTGGACAGTGATAATTTTTTTAAGACTTTCAAAATGCCGCTACGTGATCTGAAGAAGTAGTGCTATGATTCTGAAATAAAACTCTGGAACCTCGAGGAGTTGAGGGTCGTTCAACTTATTGCTCTACTGGAAGACGTTATCAAAATGATAACCAGTGATTAGAGGGGGTGGAAGGGACACAATTACATAATCGCTGTCATTGTTGTTAAGCACTGAAATTCGCAAATCCTATGTCACTTTAGGTTGAGATGTGTGCCTAGACTTTTATGCTCATTGAACAGATTTACAGATTGATGTCACCCAAATGATTTCCACATAATTGTCACGAATGATAGCTCTAAAGTGCTATTGATAAAGTAGTTTAATTACATAGCACTTTAAAATGGGATGCGTTGAACAGTAAAAAACACTTGCCGACCTGCCTATTTCTATTCTAACGTCAGGTCATCACCACATAACGTGTTTGATCATTAATTGTTAATTCTTCAAGAAAAGATAGATAATCCTTTTTTGCATAGAGGAATTTTGATAAGACAATCAAAATCAGACATTATATTTGAATCCTAATTCAATCCTTCAACGTGCAATAAACCCCATCAATTTATGATAGGTTTCTGACTTTGTTTCCTGTTTTATGTTTGTTGACTATGTTGTTCATGATTTTTATGCTTATCTGCAGTCGATATCTCGCTAGATTGCGCAATTTATTACCATACATGAATAACTGTCTGAATGAGAATCTGGTAAATGGTATATTCATCCTAAGTGAGTCACTGAATTTAATACTGACTTTCACGGTCACATTCTTTCTGTTGCTCATTAATGAAGACATTCATGAAAGCAACATAATAACAGAGATGTGCATCTGACGTAGAAAAACTTGCTTGCCAGCATCTTCATCATACCAAAAATGACAAAATAGACGATGAAACCCAAAAAATGCACCAGCTTGACATATTTTTCGTCTGCAATCAACTAAGCACAACTCCACTTATTTTGTCCAAACCAAGTGAGCCACCGTCTGCTGTTATTTTTCCGTCTGGATATCAAAATATGCTAAAAAGTCGTCAAATATGGTGATTGATAAGATTGATTACCCATGTGACTGTTAACTTCAGCAACTTAGTCTGAATAGCATTTTTTTTGAAAATTAGTGGTTCAAATGCAACCTTCGTCAAACTTTAGATCCAGACCTGGTTATGTTAAGTTTTCCTATACAAAGATGTATCTATATGTATTGATTTATCGTGGAAAATGTGCATTACACTGTACGTAGATAATGAATAAAGTGATGAATAAAGCGAGGGAGGAGGAAGAGACTGTTTTAAGTTGGAGGAGAAATTAACAGCAAAGGAAATAGGGAAACGTTGGGAAAATTTGACAAAGGAGAATTGAGGACAAACTCGCATATGAAACTCTTCATCATAACGAAGACTTGAATAGAATTATGATATGAGTGAAGGGAATTTCTGGATTCGAACATGATCTTTCGTCGGAAATGAAGGAAGGAGAAGAAATGCTGCGTGCTCGATCTTTAGATTTAATCAGACTAATGATTCATGGACGCTTTTTACATTTGTATTGATAACATTGGACCCTTATAGAACTCACATAAAGACGAGGAAAAACTGCCAATAGACAATAATGTTGAATTCGTTTCCACAATGACAAAGGGAACTCGAAATGCTAAAATCGGATTGAGAATAAGAGCACTAACTTACCGCGGAATTGAGCTGCCCAGAATAGCAGCAAGAATTATTAATGAAAACTTTATGGCTCTAGCCATAATATAAGTGATTCTAGAGGTCCATTCATACCGCGCGTCCCTGTCTGAAAAGCCCCATAGGTTTATTAAGGTGCTGAACGAAAATTCTGACGCGTGAGGACGTCAGATTGAGGATTAATCACTGCTAAAGTTCATCCATAATTGCTAGATAGACCAGTACTGTTTAAGCAACCACAGGTGTGACGTTATGTGCACAAAGCTATTCGATTGAGCTCAAGCACCTTGGCTCTTCCACACACTCGTGGAAGGAATCAACCTAAGTATGAGTACCTAGTAGTGAGAAATGTGCGAATTATTTGGAGGTCAAGATCCATGTCCAAGAGAATGACGCTTGCACCACAGACGTGGATCATAAGGTTGACAAGAGCATTTCTCCAGCTGCTCTATACGCACCTGAAAAATATTAACTGGCAGCCCAACTGATCAGATTTTCTTTTAGAATTTCTTCTAATGCATCTGCTCTTGTGTCTAGAAATAACGGCATTTTGTAAGTCTTCAAGTAAAGGACTACAAAGTAAATCCGTTTGTTTATTCCTGCATCAAATGTTTCACTAAAAATAGATTTGTCAGGTTTGGTTGTTTTTTATCTCGTCGAATTCATATAATCAGAGGAATGTATGAGTGATCTGTTGTTATCCTTTGTTGTAATAATGCCGCATGTAGTTTGCAGTTTATTTCTTATGTATGATTCCTCAGGTTTGGAGATGCCTTCCGGTCTGGCACCCAATCTGCCATGTGGCATGTGGCATAGTTTGGAAGTTATGGGCCGGAACCTTGCTATTAGCAGCCACATAGGGCATCTCTGATGACCCCTTACAGAGTAATGTATTGTTGCTAGTCCTTTCATGCATTTTTTTTTGCGAGAAAATGGGGTATGCTTCGGGTGCAGTGTAGAAATGTGCGAAAAAAGCATAGCATATGCAAAATACTAAATGCTGGATCTTTAAATTCAATTAAATTTCAATTACACACAAAATGGAATGAACGTTAACTGTAGGATTGAAAGCGAAACAGATTTGATCCATCGGTTTTGTCATACCTGCCATCTTAAAATATGCTTGAACGTCATAGTACAATAAGCGCTTGAATGATGCCGACTGCCGATATGAGCTGTCATGCTTGAAATCACTTGTAATGATTGATCAGTGACTTCAATAAATTGACAGCTGGGATCCACCCAATTTTCGAATTCTTTATCGCACTAGAGCGTCATGCAATCTGCAATAGTTAATAATCGATTAACTCTTGCTTCATTAACACTACTTTTATAGCATGCACGTCACGGATACATAATGACCAAAATTTTCACTAGCAGTTATGCCTGCATTTTTAAATATCTTTACTTTCTACTTTCATTTCCTTTTATTTTTCCCTTGCTTCAATGCTGCGTACCAGAAATTCAAAATTAATTTCAGTTGCGATCTTACATGGCTATTCGTGCGTAATTCTTCACCCTGATAAAAGTTCACACACTTCTCACAATAGGTAGCGATATTTTCAACGTAGTACATATACAGGTACTGCATATGAATTTACCAGTTATTTCTGTGCCATTTGACCTGAAAATACGGTCGACTCAATAATGACCACATTATTGAACGGGGACTAAAACTGTACTCATAAATCATTTTCATTTGCAATTATTCATTCGCGAATAATTTGAGTAATTTGATGAAACTAATTTAATCCAACTTTAAAAGTTACAAAAAGAATCTTCATGCTCATTTTTGAATGCCTAAAAGTGAGTATTACCGTCGTCAAACGTAGAGATCTTATACTAATTCTATTACGCTGTCTTCTAATATAGACTTTCCGCTGCATTGCTACTATGCGAAAAAGTTTGTGGCTTTTGATGATCTCTTTCATCAAGCTGCCTCTTAACTGAACTCCTTATTTATTCTATTTTGAATTTTGACTGGTCATAATTCAAAATTTGTTTCAAAATTAGTCAGTTTGGTTTTCTCAAAGGTCATTCTGCAGCAGAGCAAGTTGCGCTTCTTCAACAAAAATGGACTACAGCCATGGAGAAAAATCAGACAACAGCGATTGCCTTTCTGGATTTATCCAATGCCTTTGGTACAGTTCCACATGAGGCCTTGCGCCACAGACTACTGGCCTCAGGTATTCGTGGTAACCTCTATGGATGGATTTCCAACTACCTCACAAATCGTCAACAACAGACCAGAGTAGGGAACTCTTTCTCGTCATGGAAGCCTCTATCCGCGGGTGTTCCTCAGGGCAGTGTTCTTGCACCCACCCTCTTTACCCTCTTCATCAACTCTCTCATAAAGGCCGTTAATTACAAACCCTTCGAAAACTATCCGCCTGTTGAGTGTATGGCATACGCGGATGATTCATTAATATATGCTTCCCATACTGATCCTGTCATGGCAGTTGCGTACGTCAACAAATCTCTTCAAGACATTCTTGCATGGTCCAAAATATGGGGTATGAAGTTCAATACCACAAAAACTGTATCTATGCTAATCTCCAAGTGCAAGAAAAGACCCGCTCCGAAAGGAATCACCTTCGAAAACAAACTCATTTCTTTCTCTCAAATCCACATGCATCTTGGTATTGTTCTTACAAATAACCTGAAGTATGAAAATCACGTCAAACATATATGCTCCAAAATAAATAGAGAACTCTACGCGTTTCGTATTTTGTGCTCCAACATTCCCTACTGTAAAGATCTCCTCATTCAACTATACAAGACATACATTCGGCCACACCTGGAATATGGATCCCTCGCCTTCGCTGGAATTGGCAAAGTACTGTCCGACAGGCTTGAATCTCTACAAAACAGAGCCATCAGATATATTTTGCGCTTGCCTCTCCGTACCCATCTCGGTCTGACTCATTATGATGAGGTTAAGCTCGAGCTGCTGTCTGTTCGTCGTGCTCGTATCATTGCAAGCGCAGCCTATAAAATGATTAACGATACTTGTCCCCGTGCTTTTCTCTTATATAAACCCTTACAACGTCAGCTCAATTGCAACCTCAGACAAACCTACTATGAGCTGCCTAAAAATATGCAGCCCACTAATCTGCCATCCGAGCGTTTTCGGCGGGCACCTTTATCCCTCACAAGTGGCATTATAAACATTCTTCCCCACTCATCCCTACAATCATGTTCCCTGTCAGCTTTTCAAACACACCTGAAATCCCTTGCCTCACATGTTTTGTGTAATTTTCCGAATCAGTCTTAACTCTGTGTGTGTATCCACTGTCTTTGCTCAATAATGTGTGAACCGTATAGTCTTTGTATGTTGATAAGTACTTCCTTTCAGTGCTATTTTCAACATTATTTAACACGTGCATTCGCGCTGTGCTAGTGTATCCAAGCAGTCTTGTAGTTGTACATCTTTCCAACGGCATATATTTGCCATGGCTAATAAAATGTTGATGATGATGATGATAATGAAAATTCATTCCTACTCAAGTCAGATATATTCCATGAAACTAAACTAGCCCGATTTTTCATCTGAGGATCAGATAGTAGCATGTATTTAATAGTATTTTTATGCAATTGGAATTCAAAGCTCAAGCGCTCTAAGAATGTCTAAAAATAATATCAAAATGTCCAATACTGAATGGAATGCTTTGATATCAAGATAGATAGACTTATCTCAAATGACATGTGACTAGTGAGTGCATCATTTTACAATATATTTCTATATTCAATAAATAATTGTGATGCTTGAACTTACTACACGATCATGCGCAGTTTTAGATTTTTTACCTGCTCATTTACAGTGTCGTATGAACTTAGCTTTTCAAGGTGTGTTTCCTTCTGATCGATTGGAGACATGTTCACATTCTCAGAAACACAATGTTTAAGGTGAAAATGAGATACCGTGAGAAGCATATAATCAGACTGTAAATCAAAATGTATTCTTTTCTCAACTGTTTGTTATCTTGCTTCAGTTTTTTTGAATATTCAAACACTTTCAAACGCTGACTTGGCGGTACCAGTTCATTTGTTTCAACGACATGATCGCTTGGAAAATTCAACTTAGGCATAGTTTAGAAAAATGTTGGACAGTAATTTCAACTGATCAAGAACATTAGTGCAATAAATATTCGGTTGTAATTGCCTCGATGACTGAATGTTTTTTACAAGTCTGAGCGTGTAAATGATTGAAAATTTTAGAGGTTTTGTTTTAAATTCGTTCAATCATTTGTTGCACTGACGAGCTTTCATTTCGCTGTAGCACTTTTCTTCATACCTCTAACCATTTTCAAAGCGCTGGCTTTCATTACATTAATATACATTTTTTTCAAATTTAAGCAGAAAGCTGAGCAAAAAGATGTCCAAAAAAGTTTGGGATCAGTTTAAAAACAACATTAATGTTGACAGAATAGAAATACTGTAGAAAGACGCTAATTTGTATAATTTAAGTTACCAGAAAGCGAAATAGAAATAACCAATGTCTATAAAAGCTCAGTTATTGCAATTTTTCTGTCTGGATTCTTTGATTTTTCTACGATTTCGATTTCTATTCTTTTACGTCCGTCCTTATCCTAAAACATTCTTATGCCGCATGTTTGGCTGCTTCTGAAAGATGTCATTTTGTCTGATTACCTTCACAAATGTTTCTCCTATCCTCTCCACTGGCCGTTTGATCTCTCCGACATATTTTCCGTCAAATTTCTCAATCTGCATTCACTGTTTGAAGTCATATGCACTAAAGTTTCTATAAACATGCAAGGTACTAACAACATCAATTTTCTTCAGTTTGATTTCGGTCTTCGAAACTTCAGGAATATGATTGAGTTTCTATATTTTGTTTGCTTTTCTTTTTGTGTTATCTTCTTTGTTTTGATTTTGATAGGTAGAGCATTGTTGTAGGATTTATTCTTTTGAAAAACATTTCTTAATTTTAGAATTTTAGAGTTCTATTAAATGCGGCATTGATGCGTGCTGAATACATGCAAGCTTTCAAAATTTATATAGGCTTGACATCTCTAGAACAATCGCAAAAAAGTTAACTTCATCAAGTTATTCATATAAGATAACAGGGAAAATCGCCAATGGTGAGGTGATGTTGTGAAAAGAAGGATGACGAATCATTGTGCCAAAGTGTAGAACCAATACCTTCCAAGTTATCGTAAAGAAGTCTTACAACTTCGTATTATATGAATCATTTTAGGGGTGAGTAAATACTTTAAATTAATTCATAATTGAGTCGAAGCAGGGAACTATTATTTGTTGTCAGTAATGACAGTCCAGTGTTTGCATGACTACTATATTCATTGATATTAGGACAGCTTTTCTTTTTATGGGGATGTTTAGATTGTATTAAAAATGATGTCAATTGGCAGTCTGGCCTCATAAAAAACGCAGGCAACCCAAACATCAGTATATTTTTGCAAATTTTTGTGTGAGTTGTGGAGTTTGATTGATAATCTTTCAAGGAGCAGATATCACAGCAGCTGGCAATGAAAGATGACGGGGATGCTTGCATTCAAATTTTTTCAGAGCTTCCGAAGTTTCTTGGTCACTAATCAATGGTTAAATAGGCCCTGACTGACGTAGAGACGTTCATTTTAGCTCAAAGATAAAGTTAGACATTACTGTCTGGAATACTATTCAAATTGTCACTCATCGTTTATGCTCTTACTGCTCTTACATATTGTTTTCTTTGCTCTATTCCTCTGAGAGCATTTAAGTGTTGGGCTGACTTGGTCATGACAGCAGGGGTAGAGTGTTGCTGGAATAAGTATTTTCAAGCCGGTTCCAGCGTCTGTCGAGCCATGGTCTGTAGATGTGAGTCATAGCATGAAAATATGAGAAACTCAAGCGAATTAAAACAGTGGAGATGACAGTGATATATTGTTCTAGGCTGGCTTTGGGCACAGCAACAAGACCTAATGGCAAAGATGGATCAAGGAGGCATTTTCTGATGTGCTGTATGAAAGGCTGCTGTTATTTTCTCACAGGAAGAAAGGACGATGATGAATTGTCTAGCTTGATGTGAAATGTCGACTTGTAGAGAGAACAAAGTATGGGCTCTACATGTTGTCGTCGCTGTCGATCTGTGACTACTTGCTGCAGCTCAGTCATCGATGATCTATTCACAACCGGTAGCTGTGAAGACCCACCCAATATGGAGAAGGAAATAACGCGGAAGTCAGTTCATTCAACATGTGTTCGCAATATCCAGTTTCAAAGTTGGAGTCGGTCACTATTTGACAATACCGAAATGATTACTGACATCAATCCCACAAGCCGTATTTTATTATCCTGTCAGCTTCTATGTTTAATTTATTCTTATCTTTCCCCCATCCCCCTTAACTCTCAACTTTCCCTGTGATTATTTGGTCAGAGAGGTAGAAAGGGCAATTTGAAAGGAAAGCCATCGTTTGCATTTCCTTTCATTTCACGATGATGACATGCTCTCGCTATTGAAAGTGCAGGGTCGTGTGTGAAGAATTCGACAACGGGATGCGCCGTATAATGCGAGCGACAGGGTATAGAGGAGAGAGAGAGAAAGTGGGAGAGAGAGCTGCCGGTTTTGGTCGATATAGCGAGCGAGGGAGACTGCAGCAGTTCATGTGGAAGGAGAAAGCAGCGCGCATGTACCCGATCAGTGATCGCTTTTAAGTTAGCGGATGTCTGATTTCTCTTATGTACGATTCGTGACTATGAGTTCAGGAATTCAACAAACCTGATCTTGTGCAGACCTGATATCTTATCTGACGTAGAGATAAAGAGAACAAAGACCACTCTACATGTTTTTGTTATATTTTCTTTCTATCAGCCATGTAAGTGACTACAATAACAAGCACGAAATAGTCTATAGCCTTGTCTGTAGCAAACAGTACCAATAACACTGTAACAAGGCAGTCGGTGCTCATTGCAGCATAACAATGCAGCAGGTGTGTGATTCTTCTGGATAATGCTAGGAATCTGGAGGGTCTACCTGCTAACCGCGAGTCTATTACTTTGTTCATTGTCTCCTTGCAGTGTTAATTTCTACCGGTTCTCACATGGATCAGTAACAACTGTGTACTACACCTTTTTTCGTTCTAATTAAAACAGTTTGCGTTCTAATTAAAACACTTTGCATTCAATTTCAAACAGTTTGCATTCAATTTAAAACAGTTTGCGTCTAATTTAGAACAGTTTGCATCTAATTTAGAACAGTTTGCATCTAATTTAGAACAGTTTGCATTCAATTTAAACGACTTTTTTAAAACTATCTTTTACTTATTCTATTCATGTTTTATATGTCTTTAACATAATTTAGGTATATGATATATTATTTTATGTATTTTATATATGTATTGTATCATTTTTATGTGATATATTAGGTGTACAATCAAAACCTACTTCTGAAGCATCAAGTTTTGCCCAAACAGATAATCTAATATTCTGAAATACACTTTTTTATTTATAGTCTTTGTGTAATGAATTCAGCTTCATAAGTTATTTGTCATATCAAAACAAAATAAATTCCACTTGCATTTTTATTCAATGTTAGTGTAAGAAGACAGTTATTTAGATATTGTACCTTAAATCTTGCATTCGCATCACATCACCATAGAAAGAATATACATGATTATAATAACCCTTACACTGAACAGGCTGATTGCTCTCGTTAAGGGCTAGCTGCATAGTTTCTTCAATTATGCGAAGACGGTGCTCTGTCTGAGTCACGGCAGAAATCATTGACGTTATGATCACATATCTGCAAGATATCTATGCCCACCGTTTCTATGGCAATATGCATTCTGATATCCTGCTTTTGAGTGTATGTCGAATTGGCAAACTTCATAATTGACAGTGAACGTTTGACTGACGCTTCGTATTTTTGTCTTCAATATGCATTATTCAGATGATACCGTATCCGACATCTCCAATGGTGGGATTGGGAATATTCCTTGCCTATTCATTTAATATTTATAGATTGGATATTTTGTACTTCTTTTTTATATATCTCTTGATGTGAATTTCAAATTTTATTCTGTAAATCTTTCACTAACTGCCTGATGATGCCTACGGATAGTAGGAGAAATATATTGCAATAATAAGCAATTTTTGATAGATTCTAGCAATCTACTTGTCTCTTTCCAATCTATAAAAATCTCCAATGGTGCTCGTGCTCCTGGAGTTTGCCCAGGGTCATTACGCGGAAGCTACAATAGGTGTGACCCTGCATCCAAGAAAAGAATACTCGAGTGTGCCGAGCCACATGGCGATTTTAAGGCTGTCGCACTGGCGAATGGCGTAAAGATTCAAACTGCCCGTCGATGGGTGAGAATGGCTGAAGAAGAAATTGAAGAAAAACCGCGTGGTGGGGCATATAACAAAAAGGTGACCAGTGAGCATGTCGAGCACATGATAACAATGTTAGAGACGAATCCTCAGGTGACTTTGGAGGAAATAAAGAGCTCCCTTCAACATCAATTTAACCTTCAAGTGAATAGATCCACGATTCACAGACACTTAAAGGATCAACTCTACACCGTAAAGAAAGTCTCGTTCGTGCCATCGACTGCAAATACTGAAGAAAACAAAGAGCGAAGGGCATCTTTTGAGCAGAACATCATGGAGCTGACTGGGTTTCAGAAGGAAATATTTTACCAGGATGAGATTAATGTGAATCTATTTTGTCGTCGATCTTATGGTCGCGCAAGACGAGGAGAACCTTGTCGTGTGATTGTACCCAGTTCCCGTGGTCCTAACGTTCATTGTTGGGGCCTGCTCAGCAAGCGAGGTATTGTATATTCACGCATTTGCCTCGGATCAATAAAGCGTGATCGATATCACAAAATCATGTCTTGTGCACTCGACGAACTGTTATTGTCCCGCGATTCTCTTCAAATGTTGTAATAGTCGTTGACAATGCGCCATCACATTCGGGCATCGAAGACATTGTTCAGACGAAAGAACAGTATGCTGGCCTTACAATTCTGCGGATGTCGCCGTATTCTGCTCCCCTCAACCCCATAGAGTATTTATGGTCGTCCATGAAAAGCAGAATCAAGAACGTTATGTCAAGAAGAATCTTAGACGTTCTCAACACGTCAATGATTTCTGCCGTGACTCAGACAGAGCACCGTCTTCGCATAATTGAAGAAACTATGCAGCTAGCCCTTAACGAGAGCAATCAGCCTGTTCAGTGTAAGGGTTATTATAATCATGTATATTCTTTCTATGGTGATGTGATGCGAATGCAAGATTTAAGGTACAATATCTAAATAACTGTCTTCTTACACTAACATTGAATAAAAATGCAAGTGGAATTTATTTTGTTTTGATATGACAAATAACTTATGAAGCTGAATTCATTACACAAAGACTATAAATAAAAAAGTGTATTTCAGAATATTAGATTATCTGTTTGGGCAAAACTTGATGCTTCAGAAGTAGGATTTGATTGTACACCTAATATATCACATAAAAATGATACAATACATATATAAAATACATAAAATAATATATCATATACCTAAATTATGTTAAAGACATATAAAACATGAATAGAATGAGTAAAAGATAGTTTTAAAAAAGTCGTTTAAATTGAATGCAAACTGTTTTAAATCAAATGCAAACTGTTCTAAATTAGATGCAAACTGTTAGACGCAAACTGTTTTAATTAGAACGAAAAAGGTTATTCTAGTTTTCAACACAGTCCTTCTTCGCAGATTTTGTCTAAAATTGCATCATCGTGTAAGATGAGCATTCTCGTATTTCAAAGCATTCACCAATTGGTTTGCATTGACTGAAGGAGACCAGCTGAAATCATAGGTACTTCTTGATTTTGTAGAGCTTCTTTTACTGTTGAAGAGCTATTTTATAGAGCGTATGGCACTGCTAGAATAAATATAGTCACACCTAGTAGAATCGACGCGTCTCAGAGAGCATGTGGTATTGAAAAAAGATGATATGAAACACATTTGCAAATGGTGTGATGCGATATGCTCCAGGGCACTATTGTTCGCATACTGAGATCCTGATCAAGATCGAAAAAACAAGAGTTTAGACAGCAGTCTGATCAGAGATTTTAGATTCTATACAGAGATTGATTAATCGCTTACCGTGGAATTCGTAGTGCGTGTGAGTATTTTCACGTCGTACTTCCTTCATTGATAGCAAATACGCTATTTCCACGATGACGTATGCGTAACTGATCAATGAAGAGACTGCTGTTTTTACCTACTTCACCCCCTGACAAAGAGCGAAGCTAGAAACCGGTTTGGGATTGTAGATAGTTCTAACTTTTCTGGCATTACAATATTCAAGGAGCGTACAAGTGTGTCTTCTGAAATGTTTGGAAGGCAAGGAAATCGATCGACTCTTGCAACATTTCGATGTTCTTTTTCTAATTAGCTTAATTTAAAGAATTATGTGTTTCTAACTATAAATCGAAATATATCATAGTAATATTCAGAATTAGTTTTGATGAAGTTTCATCGAATACATCTTCTTCAGAGATTAATCTGATTTCATACTGCTCCCTATTAATATGTCAATGATTAGTCCTACAAGTAGTTATTCAGAAGATTTTTGCATGACAGTGTTCAATTATCCAGAATTTTCGGTTATCATCGTGGAATTTTGAATGGCTTCTTCATCGTAGAAAGGATTTATTCAAAGCCATGGGAGGGAGGTTGTCAGTTTGTTACTCTCCATATTCTGATGATTGACAATCGACAGCACAAGTTGTCGGTAAGATGTACACTTAATCTTCAAGAAGACCGTCACTTGTGACTTCATTGTTGATTTGTAGTTGTGGCAAATATTAGCTTCATTATTTCACAGCGTCATGGTTAATATGTGGTGACCTGTTAGAACAGTGGTAGGACAGGGGCGTTAATGAGTACCAGTGCTTATTAAACGCATTAATATGCGTGCAATTCAACTGCATAATTCGCTCAATGACACATCGGTTTTCCCATCAAAAACATAATGCTGGAAACGATTGTATATTAAATGATTTTAACGTCAAGTTTACAAATTTTCTCAGGTCGTTATTGTGTATAGCACTAGACCTATGTGTATGTATACAAAGGGATACTGATTAAGGATACTGGAATTAGCAGATACTCATATCTTCGATCATCGGTAGACAGCAACACCTCGTAAAATTTGTAGAACTTTATTTAACTAGCAGCATATTACATATTTTTGGATACCTGATGATTTCCTGACTTAACGATTTCAGATATGGTGTGTGAGGCAGATACATATCGGGAAGCAAGTGCAATAAGCAAAAAAAACCAATCTGTCAAAACAATAGCAGATTATTTACTTTTAGTAGAGGAGTCTTTAACACATTTTTGCAATTTAACTGCTTTACTTAGACATTATTGATGTACTTAAAAATTTGTATTTGAAGAAATATTATTCAATTGATTTTTCTATCTTCATCTTTGGTAGTCAGTCAGTTTGGTTGCTTATATATTTATATTGTTGTGCAGATACGGCGCAGAAATTTAGGCGCGCTTGGATATGTTCACATCATATCAGCGACCTCAAAACTGTTATACACGCGATATCATGGTAGAAAAACAAGCGATTTTATCAACAAGTATTTATGTCATTATTGTTTGCCTTTTTGGCTCCCTAAATTTTACTGGCTGTTGGCCCTTAGATGAACGGACCTTCAATTGTGTTGAAAAAAGGGGCTACGAATATATTCACTCTGATTTCGGTGTTCTAGTGGCTCATTCTTCCTGACACTTATGACATTAAAAAATGAAATGTGAACTAATAAATAGATAAACTATGAGATATACATCACAAAAATTAATGAATTACTAAATCATAGGGAGAAAAAGATGATTTTTTCCATATTACTTTGAATATTTTGAGAGTCCTTTTGCACATCAAAGAATAATGCTTCATGATGTCTATAATTTTTTCCAAGATAATGAAATTGAAATTCGAGTTTTCAGTATTTTGCAGTGATTTGAAATTCATATGAAGTGCATGCATATTCCAATTGATTTCAGGCTTTTGCTTGCGTAGCTATATCAACACTAATTTCATCTAGAAAGGTGTCAAGAAAATTTGCTCAATCAGAAAAAAATTTTCAAAATTGCTTTCAGATTTGACGTTGTGGTTGTTCAAACATCACCACGTTTTGACAGAAAGTTAAAGATACGTTGGAATTGTGAATGAAAGATGGCTTAACGCCACTCCCCCATACTGGGGACTTGGAGGGTGATGCTGACACAGTCAGGCTTCAGTCTGGAGCGTTGTGATATTTTAGTCCGGATGACCTTCCTGACGACTTCCAATGTCACCTTTTGATACAGCTTTGAGCAATATAAAAGATGCACACTGTACAGGTTCCCTCCTACCGTTAGGCGACATTTGAAATCAAATCTCATGTTAGATGAGAATCGCTCAAAAAATTGATCATGTTGCGTTTGCTTAATGTGAAAACAGAAATTGTTCCATCAATTAAAAGTGCACGATTTGATAGTTGTGCATCATATCATACAATCGCTTTTGAACATTATTTTAAGGGAAGAAATGAACCACTTCTTCTTGAGTATACATAGTCATTTAATTCAAGAAGCAAATTTGCCAAATCCAATTTTGTGCATTTTGAATCTTTATGAGAAAGATGTTGCCAGCGTATTTTATTATGTCGTCACAGAAGCGTCTTCGGGCCATTCATTAGCAAGGTCTATCTACAAGTCTTCATTACAAGTCTTATCTACAAGTTTTCTTGTCATTGTGGATATGGACACAGTTTGCTGTGCGAAATGAAATGTGTCTCACGGTCAGCATTTTCCAAATGTCTGCAAGTTGGCTGCAGCCGTCCTAGATCGGCTATTCACTGCTACACTATTTGTTGATACTTTTAGTACTCGTGTGATGATCTCGCTGGAAGTGTATTTTCTTACATGTCTTTCGTGCATATCTAAAATGTTTTCCTTCGTTGTGGCTTCAGAGATATTAATTTATCACTTCTATTCAAAACATAGTGTACACGAGGAGCTGAAGTATTAACTTTAATCAATTGCGAACGCATTTAGTCTGTTTCACTTTGCTTCCCCTCCTGTTCGATCTTTTATCGATTTATTGCTCTGTGTTTGTGAATTGCATTTGAAAAATACTTATTTTGTAATTTGGCGTCATTTACGACGGTTGTGCATTGGTCGATAAAAAGCTATGAAAGCGATACGGCTCCTCCCCCTTAATCGGTTACATGTATTTCTCTTTAAAGCTATTACCGACTACGTAATCGCTTGAATAACCCGTGTTATAATTAGTGCTCCTTTTTCGAGTATTTCGAGTGAAAAGCGGTGGTTTCGGTCAGATTTGTTCACGCTTTGTAGAATTTACAATTTTTGATGCTTCATCGAAGTGACAGCTCAGTTAACTAATTTCGAAGAAAATTATTTCCAAATTTCTTCTTTGTGAAATGTATGGTTTTTGATAATATAATTAATGTTGAGGTGAAAATACGCTTCGGTTGAAATGCATACGATTTCAGTAAATACTATTGTCTGTAGTGCTGCAACTATCATGATAAACCCATCCTTACACTGATTGCGCAGTTGTTGAACGATCCCTAGTTTGCACGTGTGCAATCTTGAGGAATGAGAGAGTGCATGTAAGTACGGAGAGCATGATAAAGTCACATTGGTCGATTATTTGTTTCAACCTCTATCAAGTACAAAAAAATGTATGAGTGATTCTTCGCAATTCTCCTTAACTGTATATGTGCAGACCATTCGAATTTCTAATTTTGTTCACAATCATTGCCAATTG
The DNA here is from genome assembly GCA_907163375.1 of Prostheceraeus crozeri. NCBI lineage: Eukaryota > Metazoa > Platyhelminthes > Polycladida > Euryleptidae > Prostheceraeus > Prostheceraeus crozeri. The sequence continues at coordinate 174,049 of CAJQUW010009052.1, read as the reverse complement.
CTTCTCGCTGGCTGCCTACACTCCTTATCCCAACGGCGATTCCAATGAAGTAAACCAAATTCTGGTGAGTGCACTTTTTGTTGGTTTTGCTTTTCATCTACTACTACTAACTGCCTGTTTCCCTACCAGCATTTGTGTACACTAAGATTTCTGGCATTATTGATATGTTAATGTAAGAAAGAACCAAGTTCTTAATGAATCGTGGAAAATAAACCAGCCTGTAAGGAATTCCACAGTAGTGAAACAACAAATTAGGAAGCTTCGTACTGTTTGGGGTTTTATTATTTTATCTAATTAATTACAAAAGAATATGCATCATTAACATAACATACTACATCTAAGAACACATCATATTAATCAAATGGTAGAAAAAGTTGATCGTATTACTGATCTTCAATAATCGTAAATCTATTTTCAATGCATGCTTGCAACTGTGATTGCTATGACGCCATGAAATCGACCTAGAAGACAAAATGTCTGTATTTTATAATTTAAGAGAGTTTTTAACTCTGATATTTACATTCTCTGATTGATTCACTCAGTATACATAAAAAAAGGAGTATTTCTCGCAAAGACTTATAAATGTTGTGACTTTCTTTTGCTGAAAGAAATAAAAAAATGTTTTGCGTTAGCGTTATGCAAAAAATTTAGAATTGGCATCTATTCTAACTTTTCTAGCCAACCCTGTGAAGAAAATTGAGTATTGTGTGGAGCTGAGTAGTGTGAGAATTGGACATGTGATCTAAGTGTGATGGCGTAGGCCAGTCAGGCGTGGAAGTCTCAGAACGAGCCTTGAGGGTTCTGACAATCCCTGGTGTGAAGAATATTCTCCACGATGGACAACCGTTAAATGATGTTATGAAAGGATCAGCTGAAAAACGTCTAGACTGTGTTGGACATGATAAGAATAGAATCGCTACAGATTGAGTTTAGATGGTCGAAAATGCTGTGGCTATCATTCATCTTTTCACAATAAAAGGACCGAGAAAATGCGGTCTTGAAATTTCTAAGCGATGTATATCGCATAGCTGGGTCCTTTCACGATATGAAAAAAAACTGAAGCAAGGTGTTTCAAATTAAAGCTGAAGGTCATAGATTCGCCGATATATCTCACAAAAAGAGGTAGAAAACAACTTTGGAGAGAATCTGAGAGCTTTGCACCTCAATGCAGCCCCTGTAATTAGCTGTAAAACGAATTCTGAACGATGAACCTCGTCGGACATGTCTGACAGACGTAAAAATGGCAGTGAGTGCTTCACACTATGATGTATATTTGCGTTGTTTCATGAGCAACCTGAGTGTGGAGAAGTTTCGGGCAATCGCAGCAATCGACACTTCTGTACCATATAGCGTGGGATTAGCTGGAAAAATGGAAGGAGTGATAGTTGATGAAGTGAACATGCAAAATGCCGCATCAGTGAAGTCTGATAATCGATGAAGATAACCGTGAAGAAATAACATCAAAGACATTATTATATTCGAATTTTTCAAATGTAGGTCTGGCAGCTTTATGCATCGCAATCGCAGAATACATTTTTTCATTTGCCACTGAGTTATTAACAAAGGAATTCATGTGCTTTTAATTTCAATTAGAAAAATTGCTAGCTTCAGTCGTAGAGCAGTACAACAATTCTCTAAAAATCTTTGCTCTAAATGACAAAAGTGACATAAAATATTTTAATGGCTTTTATTGTTTGCATACCAAACCCGTTAATTAGATTTCATTTTTATACTGTCTACCAAAGGTCTCAACGAATTTTATTATTTGCTTATGAAAATAAAGAGTGACACAATCATGAATAAAATCTTATTTCAACGAATATAAATGGGATTTTCATTTTAAGCAAGTTGTTGGTCATTGTTCCATCTTAACAGCTGCAGTCTATCGGTAAAAACACTCGATCACATGTCAGCATGTATTATTGTTGAACATACATGAGCAAATTCTTTCTTTCAAATCATTCGAATTCAGTTTTTTTTAGTGTGTGAAAATAGTACTTTATTGTGAAGTATAATTTCACAGGAAATTACTTCATTTGAAATATATTTACTTCCTATAATATGTAAAACAAAATTGCAAGCATATCATATAAATTTTGAATTCTTCATTTCCATGGAAGAAGTAAAACGGCATTACGGTTCGCATGTACTATATGAATGTTTATTAACAAAAAATACACTTTTTGAAAGTGAAACTAAAACAATCAACTTGAATGATCATGAGTTGAAAGCGTCATATTCGTCGCTGTCTATATCACTTTCAGTATCACCTATTTCATTTTTATCGAGTTCTGTAATTTCTGTGAGACTCAATGATGTCGATTAAGTAAGTTAAATTGGTTGAGGCTAACCTCCGGTAGATCATAAAGAAAAATAATAATACTATAGGCCTAACTAAAAACTGAAAGAAGAAAAAAAATATAACTTATTACTGCGTTTTAAACAAAATTATAAATCTAACAACTTACTTATGACATTAGCGTCTAAAAAGGAGTGATTATAGACATGACACTTGTGTGTCTGCTTATATACTTCAAACTTTGTAACTTATCTAAATCCCAATCTGCTATCAGTCAAATATGAAATTCTGAAATATTATTTAGATCTTCAGAAATACTTCATTGTGAAGTAATCCAGTCGAAAATTATACTTTATCCCATTATTATTTACTTCTTTACGTATGTTTTTACGTTTAAAAAAACACTGTTCAAATCCGACATCTTGACTTTGTATAGGGCCTATCTGACGCTTGACGTAGCCTCAAAACCAAAAATCCAGTGGAGTTATGTCTGGTGAGCGTACAGGCCACTGAAAATCAATGTGACGGCTGATGACTCCTTGAAATTCATTCACAAAGAGATTTTCACCACTTTTTCAAAGTGTGGTCCGCCATCTTGCTGAAACATCGTCCTAGACATCATTTTGATATTAAGAAGGGAACACAGTGTGATTCCGCATTTGGTCAGTGGTATCAAAGTTGTTTTTATACACTTTTGGTCAATGGTGTCACTGCATGTAAATATGCTCATATAGTATTCAATATTGAGTATTCAGTATTGAGTATGAACTAATAATTTGATGCTGTCAGTTTGAATAGTGTTACATGTCTATAGTATGCATAACTGTACTGCACTTCTAACATCTCTTGTGGTCTTGCTAATGCTTATATTGAAAAGTTCTAGTTATTAACTTTTGGCCTGTGATTATTTTGTTGGCTACCAACAAATTCTTACACAATGGCACAGCAGCAGACATCTTTTCATATTATTAAGCAGAAACGCTTCCGTTGTAAGGAGTCAAGTAAAGCATCAGATTTGCCATTCAATGTCCTAGTTTTCTCTCACATTTTTATGAAACTTAAAGAGCACTGAGCAGCGCAACTTCATTGCCAAGCTAATCGAGGGATTCCGCGCTTAATTTCCTAAACGGACAAAGGCGCCGTTGGCTCGTCCACGACGTGTGTCTAGGGGTTGGGACATACGTGCGTATCTGAGTTTGATGAGACACAGATGATTTTATTTCGACGCCAAGATAAACAAAGTTCTGAACCATTTCAGCGCATTTCTGATGTCATTTGCATTCATTATGCAAATCTCTCAGTACGCTGGGGATAATTGAACTCCTAATATTAAAGGAATTCCCTATTTCCATAGAAATCTCCTCTTTCGCACTTAAGTGGAAAAGATAAAAATTTCGTACTTCCTTGACGTTTCGGGTCTAGACCCTTCTCCACAGAGTCTAGATTTTTCGGTCATTTTGTTAAAGATCGGATCTTGGGTTTGTCGCCATCTTTGGAATTTGGATGCTCCAAAGATTGAAAATTTACCAGATTGTGCATATATCTAGGTTCCATGAACCCTGGAATCTAATGTATAAGCTGTGATTTGGAAGCTGAGGGCCGATCGATCATATTGATTTTCTCATCACGGTAACGATAGTCAGAAATTTTTGCTATTAGTTACTATTCAATCACTGCATGTAAGAAACATCTGTTATACACAATATAAATGGGTTTTACGACAAGCTAGATTCTTCCCAGATTCTGAGGTGCATGCATTTACAATTATATAAATTCTTTTCTTTTGGTCGATGTAGGATCTATCTACCTTGCGCACAAATTGTATATGTAGCGGGTGCCCAACAATGATTGCCCATCCCAGAAAAGTTTGCTTCAGAAAAGACGATCGGATCAACAGATTGCGCTTTATCCTATTAGAAACGGTGAAAATCGCTGAGATTAAGCAACATATCACACAAATTATTGAATTTACCGAAGAGATAAAATCGAACCTTTTTCTGCTATTTTTAGCATGGCATCCTAACTAAGAAACTTTTCAACACATGAGATTAGGAATTGTCATCAGTATTGGCATCACGAGCAGTTAAGAGACTCTCAGCGTAATAAGAAAAAATAAACTTACAAGTTTGTGTGTTGAATCCCATGTCACGAAGCATTGCATCAATGTGTTCTTTATGCAGTGTGCGATCAAATCGATTTATTGGTGGTTCAGATGTCCTTTTCCAGTGTCGGCCATCACGATGATTGATCGTTCTGACACACATTTGTATCGGTAGAATTACGCGCCATTCATCATTGCCAAGCACATCGACATCGTTGTCCTTCAGAAGTTTTAGGGTCTAAAAGCTTTTATGCACGATGCTTTGTCATGCAGAAAGGTTTTCAAATGTCGTGCCATGCAGTGTTCCGGTCAGCGCGTAAATTTCGCACTCTGCGCGGAAGTGGCCGTAAATGTATCATTTAATGGGGCGTAAATCAATTATTTATGATCAATAAATTCTGAAGTATATATTCATTGGGGAATGAATGAGTTAAGCACCTAAGTAATCAACGCAAGAATGCATCTGTAGCGCAAATAAACATTATAATCGAATATAATGAGGGCTTCTTCCACCCGGGCACCATCAACAGCAAAATCAGAACATTTCTATGGAAACCGTTATGTAGTTCGATTTGAGGACACACAATTTGTTCGATGAATCGAAAACCATATTATTCGCTAAAGCGCTTTTCGGTCCAGCAACGCTGGTCATTTTCAAAGCAAATGACCAAAAATGCTGGACAGAAAAGCGCTTTAGCGAATAATGCGGTTTTCCATTCATCGAACGAATTGGGTGTGCTCAAATCAAACAATGACAACATCACCCAGCCACCTCTTATACCAAAACCGCTATGTGTCATTGCTTGAGAAAGGCACTTTCAGGAAGAATGCGTTAGTAAAATCAATTTTCATTAGCTAAGACATGTTTTTAGTTATTGTCGACGTGTTTTGTGCACGGATTACTTTTAAAACCATTGTTTAAAACTGCGCTCGCATAGTCAAAAATGATTGCAAGTCTTGCCAATTTGTTGAAGCAATGAATTGAACCTCATCCTTATGATACAAAATTTGGAATGCCACTCGGTTTTTGCTCGGAAATCGAGAAATTCTGCCACTTCTACACGGATTTAATAACAAGCTGCCAATCTTGATAAAAAATTGAAGAATATAAAAAGTTAATCCATTACTAAAAATATGCGATCATAATAATAGGCGACAAAGTGAAATGTATTTTGATCGCTCTTGACTCCTGAAAAGTCTGATACACTACACTCCTATCGGACGACACCTACTAATGGATATTACTACTAATGGATACTACTGGATATTCTGATTCGGATGCAATCAGAAGGCGATGGCGCAGTTTCATGATCGACAATGACTTAACTTCCAAAGAGGGTGAAAAAAATTCACGACGTCGTTGAATTTTAGACCAGTGAGCAAGTCAGAGCAAAGCATGGATTGCTCCGTGAAATCGCATTGAGAGCTCTGGTGCTCCCTCATAAGAGTGCGGACACCGAGCGTGTCATGAGCTCCAACAGAATCCTAACTAAAGATAGAAAGAAACAAGACCCGATGCTGAATGGGCTGCTGACAACCAAATCATTCATGCTGTCACGGAATTTAACCAGCTCAACGATGTCGATTGACCGATCTCTTCGAAACCGCTTACGTGACGATCGAACAAATTATCAGGATCATCTGAAGGAGGAAGGATTGTAGAAACGCAGAATGTCAAAGTAAGCATATATTTAAACACTTTGGTCTGTTGAAGTAGAAGATGAAGTTGAAGAGATATCTCATCAAGATAAAGTTCGGAGAAAGCGGGAAGAAGAAAATACTGCAGAAGAGGTGGCATTGAAAAACAGACGCTTGGCCCATCGACTGAGCCTGGCAGAGGAGACAGCAACGATTACCCAAGGTGTTATCAGTCTGATTTGTTCTTATTTGTTGGCTTAAACGTTTCATTTTTATTTTGCTGAATATGGATCAGAACTAATAATTCGACCCTCCACATCGCGAATTTTGTACGAATTTTGTTCTTATGATTCTACAACATGTTCATGTATTGTCATTTGACTTTTCCATGCAGCATAGTCAAGAGCTGCACAATATTCTGTGAAAATTTCAGGTGAGACCTCAATCCCTGCGCAATTTCATGCAAGCTCCCGGACTAATGCCCCAGAAGTTAATGATCAACAATCAGATGCGTCAGTTTTTTTTATAAATTAACATAAATCATAAAGTTACATATATGTGTTTCGGAAAATATCATTTTTTCCTGTTGGGATCAGTGCTCATTGTTTATTTGACCACCATTTCCATTTTTGTCATAATAATTAGTTATGTGAATTGGTACTCATAGCAAATCCTGTCCGTGGAATGGTAAATGATTCTTCCACATTTCTTCCAAAAGGACCTTATTAATATCTATTTGCGACGATTTCAAAGGATCATTTTAAGTACAACGAATCAACGCATGGCTTTTGGAACTGGAGCTCCCTTGAATAGCTAATGTAACAACTATTACGAACGATTTTAATTACGTTTTTATGGCTTTTTGAACTGGAGCTCCCTTGAATAGCTAATGTAACAGTTATTAACAAGACTTTCATGATGTGAATGAATTCAGCAGATTTCATATCAATTATAAACTATTTCCATCATAGAACTCACGAGGTAACTTAGTTATAAGTAGTCATCTTAACGCATGTACGATTTGTAGCAGTGACATTAATATATTGCTTCTCGATTAGATAAGCCATGGTCTCAAAGGTTATTACATTCACTACATTGTTAATCGTTTCTTTCAGATTGGGTAATGATATTATAATAGGGTATGTTAATCAATTTAATTTTACAATAATGAAGTTACATTGATGCCTCATGAACTTGCGATTCTTAACATTTTGTGATGCTTTTTTCGACTTCCACTTTACAGGACTTAATAATCTGAAGTAATATAACCGTAGTAATTGCATGGCGCTCTACTCTGTTAACCCTTTACTACACCAATACATTGATTCCTCATTTCATTATGATTAGTGAATTTCGATTACTTAAAACAATATTGAATTCATTATAAATAGTTTGATGTGCACATAATCGGCTGAACTAAATAAAAGAGCGTACCGCCAATGCTCATCTCTCAAATTGTCTTTCCATACGTCCAATTTTATAATTTTATTACGATTTTCATGGCAAAATTCAGACAAATTCATCATGCAATGTCCGGATTTTGCGGAAGTGAAATGATAAGTGGAATTTCAATGAATGCGAGTATTTTATGCTATCGGCTTACAATCCTTCATTCGTCATGCAACGATGGCTAATAAAATAACAAGAATGAAACGATCTCACTCGTTTTCTAATTACGAATCCGTCTGTCGTGTAATGTCAAGACCAATCATCATTCTGGACATGAAATCGTTTTCAAGCTATAGAGCTCAGAATCCCCCACAGGGTGCGTTCGGTGAAAGGTGCACTATTTTCTTTAACCTCTAGAGGTAAAAGAAAATTGTGCACCCTTCACCGAACGCACCCTGTGGGGGATTCTGACCTCGCTATTTTCTCCCAAGCTATTAGTCCGATTGTAATCAACCTTGTTCCAATCATAGGATTCGTCAAAGCGGTTCAGAAAAGCAACTTTGTTTGGGATGCTACAATTCTGGGACAAATTTCAATTTGCACATTCAGGACGGATTATATTTTGGTACAGTTGGTTGTGCTCAAGGAAAGATCCATTTTTGTTGTGTTTAATTTCTGAGAAACACCCAAATCGTCTAAGAGTTGTTGGACATACATGGAGAAGTGCTTTTAACCTAGAATTAAGTGTCACAGCTCACAACCAATATTCTCTGAATAAAACCTTGAGTCCTAATTTCAATTAGTTGCTTTCGAAGCTTGAAACGATGATTAATTGATTGGTTTATATAATCATATTAATTACTAAGAAAGTGAGTCATGAACTTTACTGAGAAAATGATCGCGGATTCTAAAAGTAAATCATATCATCGGCTCCGCTTTGCCTATGTTTGAAAGAAGCATAACATGTACCTGGCACTGTAATTTCAAATCTGAAAATAGCGAGTTATAGCCTCAGGAGGCACAAATAGGTTTTCAAATAGACACCTCTATCCGCTTAAGCTAACTTAATTCAGATCAGAATTCACATTTCTCCCGGAGAATAAAGAGATGTGCTCTTTTTGAAACATTGATTTCAATAAATGTGAAATATTTGCCCATTGGACCCTATCTACGTGAACCTAAGCATTCTATTATAGTCCGGTGATGTGCCATCGATTTCAGTGTTACTTCCTTTCTAGTGACATAGAGCACGCGAGCACATGAATGATCTAATTCTATGATACCAGTCATAAACTGGATCTAGCCACCGTCAACAGAAAAGTGTGTTTTCAAAAAGAATTTCACTGCTTTTGAAAGCTTGATTGCAAACTGACGACATTTGATTCACCTTATAGCCCTTCACTGCAAATTTTCAACACAATCAACTTATGGGTAGTAAGAATTAATGGAGAAAAGGAGACACTGGTGGAATAGCATCCGCATCTCAAACCAAAAGAAGCAGAAAATGCTATAATCTATTTGTTTCGTCATTCATCACATAGATTCAAGTTTCTTGTCGATGAGGGCAGTACACATGATGGTGTGTGCTCTGATACACTGCATTTATTTTTATGTATTATTCATTTAAAGTATTTTTATATTTTTTAATGGTCATTTAGGCTGCCCAGATGTTTTGCATTTACAGACAGGATAAAAAAGCTGGACATGTACTGTACATCATCTCTTTATAGCCTCATTTCCTTCATTATATCTAAGAGTTTCAACGCAAGTTAATTTGTCATATTTTGCGTCATATTTGTTTGCACTATTTGTTTCACTTGTTGTTTTATTGATTTATTAACTCCATTATAAAACGATTAATTTGTCAAACAATAACCGCATTTTTTCGAATAATAACCATTCTCATACAGTAGCCACACCTCTGCACAGAGGCTTTGAGTTAAAAAGTGTCGGTCCGTGGATCGACGGATGTCGCTCTCCTTCACGAATGTGGAAATCGATGATTAAGTACCGAAGGTCCCGAGGAAAGAAAGCAAGTTTTTTCACCAAACATATTTCAGTTAATATAGACCTTCCTCAATGTCAGTGCTATATACTGTTGCACCATAGAGTCAATAGTGTAACAGTGAGTCGAAGCTGATGATCTAGACTGCTCGACGTATCATATGTGCCCATGTGGGCCCTACTGCTCCGAGTGTTCCAGGGAAACTCATGCAAACCCAGATGCATCAAACGATCTTTGTGTTTTAAATCTTGTGTGTATTTGATGTCATTATATCAATGCAATGTTCATACGTTATATATGCGTGTAGTGGATACACTATGTTGCATTGACACCAATAAGGTACCGACTAAATATTCTGTTGGTTCCGGTGTTATGCCATCGTTCAAAACTATTCCGACTTGATTGCTTAATCAATCGGTTAAATTTTCTGCCGGATAAAATTTTAGTGAATTAACAGGGCCAATGATAAAATTCAGTAATTACAAATGCCATATACACTTAAGTTAAAATTTATTGTAAATGTCTTAGCAAGATAACCATTAGCCGAAGGGAACTTTTTCTACAATAGCCGCCCTCGATTAGTAGCTACAGTCAAGAACGACAGTTTTAAATATTTGATTCATTATGGCTACTATTCGGAGAAATGCGTGTGTTATTATGTTACAAGCATTATTTATCGCCATTTTTCATAATTTGTACATTTCAATTAACTTTACCTTTTAGTCATAAACTGACACCTCATCAGTTTAACTGTTTCTATATTTCATATCGATTGGCTATAATTATTCATTAATCGATCGTATTTCCATGCTTGTGTTCTAAGTGATTGTCGTAAATTGCTAAGAGTGGCTAACTGCCTGATAAGTAAATGTGAAAGTTTATCGCTAAAGTGGCATATTATCCGCTTACGCTTGGAAGTGTTAAGTCTTTATTCCCCATATCTGTAAGACTTGTTGCAGTTTGCACAGAGAGCAGGCGTGGTCATGAACATTGAATATTTTAGCTTTTGTTTTAAGAAATTTTCATGAACTTTTGCACAAATTTCTTGTCGAAACGAAAATATTTGAATGGATGACAAATGACATCCTTGTCCAGGTTATTAATTTCGTGTACATCAGACAATTCATTATGAAGATATCAAGTCACAAAGTGCACAATCATGAATGAGTGTTGTTTAACCATGGCAGTCTAAGGTAATATTGTGAGAAGGGACTAGTGAAATTCAAATTATTTCATAGTAGGGGCCTATAGATAAGTATAGATTGATAGAAAATTTGGAGATGCGGATATACGTATACGTATCTAAAAAGCTAATTTCATTAAAATTGCAGACTTTCTTCGAATCTAGCTACGTGCGCAATATACAAGTCTGCACAGCGGAGACGGATAATGACGATTCTTCATTTTTCGTGCTATGTCCAACTATAAGTCGATGGTGTTTAAGGACGAAAACGTTGAAAAATACTGCACAGTCGTAATGGGTTACATCGGATTAAGATCTAGATCACAAATAGCCTTGAATTTCGCCGATGGAGTCATGTTTCCTTTGATGGAATTGTCTTTGATCCTTGATCAGTGCTAATTGCTCTAGTTAAATCGTGACTTTCATCTTATATTTCTTTTTCTCATAAGATAGAAATGTAGTGTATAATTGTACATGATCTGTAATAAAACCTCATCACCAAGCAAATCACAATTTTTATCGTTTCGGACCGCTTTGTTTGCAAAAACAAAATTCAGTTTTAAGTGTAATGCCATGCACAAAAATATAATATGAAAACATTCTACGTGGTTTTTCTTTAAATTTCAAATGAACTTCATAATTTGTGCTTGTTTTCATGTTAGGCGATTTGCCAGCAAAGCGTCTAAAGTGATGTTTAGTGAATATCCGTCGAAATTTCACTAACTTGCTAATTGTAAATCTCAATTTCACCCGAGTATGGCTGCAACTTTAAATAGGGAATTGTGTCGATGCTGAGAAATGTACCGTACCACTGCTGATGATGATTCCTGATTTTGGATGAAATGGCAGTTATTCAGGTCTGTTTCCATTTCTCAACTGAGCATGCGATTTTAAATTAATGTTCGGTTATTCTGTTTACATTGTGTTTGCAAAAAAGCAGCATTTATTAATTATTGCAAGCGCACTAACTTCGGCGTTTTGTCAACTGGGAGTTGAAAGTGATGTTTAGTGAATGCCCGTCGAAATTTCACTTGCTCGCTAATTACAAATATCTTGTTTCATCAGTCTACAGCATTCATTCACCCATTTCACTACAGTTATCTCAACATCACATGAGGATGTTTGTAACATAAAACGCCTATGCGTAATCTACCCTCAACGTTGAAGCCGCCAGTGGAACTGGGATTCCAGCAAGTTCGTTTGCAGTGTTTTTGAGACGATCGAAATTCCTCGTTCACTCGCTTATCTCTCAATGGTCCAGGGCATTTGCACATGGTTTTTCTTTTACAGATTTTTTTATGCTTAAAGGTAATTCGATGTTTTTAATGAAATGAATTCTTTTTTATACATAAAAGAGAAATCCATCACTTCATTTTAGTTGAAATTCGAAATACAAGATAACAATAATGTTGACTATCATGTCAATGTATCAAAATAGCTATTACACTTAACTAGTTATTGTAGCGAAAACAAATCACAGAATTATTTTCAATTGCACGTAAATGAGCAATAATTTCAACAAACTTTTATGCTGATCACGTGAATCCTAGTATACAAGACTTGGGTGTAATACTGATTTGCTATACTATGCGAAAATTGGAAATATGCACATAAAGCCTATGCACTGCGTTAACAAATTAAAATGAACTTGCATGAAATTGTAATAAAATGTAAATACTTGCTATGATGCAACTAAAGATACTATGAGTGATGGAGTATCGAATAATCATTATCGAACAAGTGCTAGAATTTTTTTGTAAACAAAATTGCTTAATAGAAGAAATTATGTGGAGATTGAGCTAATTAATTGCAATTGCAATATCACAAATTGAACTCAACTGTATGCTACTAAAAATGGATCAAAGTCTTTTCCATTCAGTAGAATTACTGCCAACGATAGCAGTAGTCCGGCAACCAGAACGAGTTTCTGCAGGGAACGAGGCCGAAAGTGAGACTGTCACAGAATGATGTACACCCTGTGCCTACTATGAATCGGTGCGTCTGCCGAGTTCTAGTGAGCTCCTCTTTTTGTCAGACAGGATCAGAGAACAACGCATGTAAATCCAATAGGACACAGATTGCAGTTTTTGGCTGAAATGATATTTTCTGTGTTTTCTCTGATTAAACGAAAATACTAAGCCCAGAGTCATAATTTTTGACATGGAATGTCTCCACGTCATTTCCTTTCATGTTCATGCACCCCTGTCTATAGAGCTAAACGCATCTAGAATTGGCGAGCCTCTTAAATGTCGGCAAACACAAACATTTTCAGCAACTTTATCCACTCCACTTTCAACCACATTCTCACATACATTACCGATCAGAACCATGATAGTAGCACATCATAGGAAATGACCTGAAGACATTCCATGTCATAAATTTTGACTCTAGACTTAATACTCTCCAGTTGATAAGCGAAAACACAGAAAAATTCATTTCAGCCAAAAACTGCAATCTGCGTCCTATTGGATTTACATGCGTTTTTCTTTGATACTGTCTGACAAGAAGAGGAACAACTCACTAGAACTCAGCAGACCCGCCGGTTCGTAGTAGACATAGGGTGTGCATCATTCTGTGAAAGTGTCTCTTTTGGCCTCGTTCCCTGCAGAAACTCGTTCTGGCTGTCGGACTATAGCTACAACGTTGTCTCAATTTCTGGCTTGCGCTTCATAATCGAGATTGAATGGGTGACTCTTTGGCAATAGTACAGATAACTAGGTGTCTTTTCAACGGCCCTATCTTCTGTTTGCACATCTATCTTCTATCTCCTGCTTGTTGATCATGTCAAAATCTGTTGAGGGAGAGCAAAGCATTGCCTGACCTGCTGGTGGTAGCGTGCATGACTGTCTTTAAATGTCTTGAAAGATGGCAGAGCATTAAATCAGCTCTATTTAATATGGCGTAATTGTCTTGAGCATCTTTCCGTCTTCCAGTTTCTTTTTTAATTGTCCTCATAAGCTTGCGAGGGTTAAATGTTGGGATGTAATTCACATATTCGATACAAGGAAGGAGGAGAGAGTCGCGATTGAGAGCGTCATTGATATCTGAAAAGAGGATATGGGTTGAAGGAGACGGCTACAATCTGCTTCGCATTCGCCTCCCGTCGGAATGGGGAAACGGAGAGCGTGCCAAGGAGAAGCGACAATTCTCATTGTAAATCCCATTTTAAGGGAGAGGATCAGAGAGAGGCTAATGTCTGCTTTTCGTGAACCCCCCAGTTGTTGGCGACCTCAAGTTTGTCGTCGTTGTCAACTTGTTCACAAATACCTGATTTTGACAAGTAGTAAACGCGTGCGTCGATTGTACACCATATCGACCATATTCTCCCTCAGAAGGGAGTGTGCTCCGATTGAAGAGACATGTGCTTTTACGGCCGTTGATGGCAAGTTTGAAATTGGGACCGATCATCAAGAATAGAATAGCCGCAGTTGTTGATCTTATTATTCTTCCCTCTAGGACGTCCCGTTCTCTCTTTGGAATCTTTCACGTACTGGACGGTTTTATTAGGATTGTTACATTTTCATGTTTGATGGCTGATCTCTCTCTCTCTCTCTCTCTTAATTTCACATGATGCCGTTGAATATTCTACACTAGTGGCTAAACAGCAAGTGGAATGATGCGGTATGATACTGAATTTGAGAAGAAAATCTAAGTACATGTAATGGCTTGAGGCGGGAGGCGCATAATGAATAAAAGGAAACCGTCACAAATCTCTCCCGAAATATATATAATGCCGAATAAACACAAAGGTTTAAGTAAAAATATAATACAGGTAAAATCGGCGAACGTTTCGCGTCCAGACGCTTAAGGCAGTGACCAAGCGTCTGAACGCGAAAAGTTTGCCGATTTTACCTGTATTATATTTTTACTTAAACCTTTGTGTTTATTCGGCATTATATATATTTCGGGAGAGATTTGTGACGGTTTCCTTTTAATCTAGGTACAGATTTACGAAATGAATTGAGTTGGAAAGTCATCACTTTTCAAAGGAAAATGATATGCATGCACTGTAGTTAGTGACAGGTCGAGAGACGTACAACAATTTGCTGTTCAGGATTTGGGACGACATATTAGAGACTCACTGCGGCCGGCCGTTCTGACTTCCTATGCTCATAATTCTATAATTTTGCCTTTGAGTGCATGACTGTAAAATGCCTCAGATTTTTTCGATCTTTAGTCACTCATTGTGATTTTCAGTGCTCAGCACTCAATTCGCAGATGTCTTCATCATCATCTTCGGCGTGTTCCCGTCTGTTCACAGTCCGCTCTTCTGCTAAATGTCCGCCGCTGCGCGATCTGAAACTATTTCAGGGTATAGACTAGCGTTTTTCAAGTCTGTGGAAGGGATTCGATCAGTCTTTCGTCGTTCACCTGTAGTCTTGCTGCTTCGATGACGCATCCTTCCTCTGATCGAAGAACATGGTCATCTAAGTCGGCTTTCCACCATTTTCTCAGAGACAGGCGCGATTCCCACCGCACAGATGTTTTCTTTCCTTTGGCGAGGCGTATGACTCCCACTGTCTACCTGGGCATCTTAATTGCCATGAAGTTAAACATTGTTTTAACGTCTTTTGTTATAGGGTTAGGTCAACATTGACATCCGCATAGGGCAATTGAAATGACCACTGATTTGAATACATCCTTCCCTCTGACTCGATGAATATTTTTCGATCACACATCAACCCAGTTGTTTCATTCCATTTCTACAGTCAATCGTAGCTCGATGTATAATATCCTCAGTAATCCCACCATCCTCTTCCAAATATGAGCAAAGATATGCATGTTTCTGGCATCGAGGAGCATCTTTACTATCAACTTCTGATGTACCTATTTCACTTTTTATGTACCTTTTTGAGCACTTCAAAATTTCACTTTTTGAAACAACTGGTAGATGCTTTATTTGTTGGACATTCAGCTTCATTTCGAAGGTCACGAGAGAGATAGAGACAATCTTTCCATGCCTGCAGCGGCGACACAGGACCGTGCTAGATTTACTGAATTCATAGGCCTAATGATCAGCAGAATAGTCGCCAACCATAAACGATCACACGCCTTTTAAGGTTTAAGGATGCAGCCTGTTGCGAAAGGTTCATTAATTATGTAATGGACATCGAAATTTTTAACTAAGCGGCTATTACACAATCATTAATTTCTTATTGGAATTTCTGTCTGATTCCTGCATAATGCATTCCTTTTTCGAAATATTTTATGGCATGACATGTCAGATCCATTCATGTGCAAGATAAGATGTTTTTCATGCAAGGACCAAAAGTACAAATATGCAAATGCTGAGAAATGTCTTTTTTTTAGAAATTTCTGCGGCCGCATGAACGCATTGACGACATGCTTAATTTTTTTAAATGGCAGTGCGAGCGTCAGAGAATGATGCTGAACTCTGAGTTTAAGCCAAACGTGAACTTGTCGAGAGCATATTTTGACTCGCATCTCCAAGCGTCATGGGCATATTCAGCCTTCGGAATAAAGTCCAACTTGACTCCTGACACGTAGAGTCATTGGCACTATGTTTTCTTCGGTCGGTCGTCACTAGAATTGAATTCTCTGCAGTGCTCGTTTCAGTTGAGTGTTATTCAGCGGATGCGCGGCTTTCAAATCAATTGTTCATGGACGGCCGAAGGAACCATTCCAGCAATAAAATGTCAGCTGGACGTTTATTCGGATCTAACTTTATTTTTTTATTTGGATGTATTTATATAGCTATGCCTGAAACTCACAGCGCGCAGCATTCACAAAGTCACCAGAAAATGTAGTTAAAAACTAAGGAGAAAGCATTGTTTATCAGAATCTTCCTCCACAGTAGCAACCGCTTCCAGGCGACCTCGGACAATCGATCTAATGATTCAATGCCTCCGGCTTTCACGAGGTCGAAATGATATTTCAATGCGCCTTGCTCTTGGCACTACCATGAAAAATGGCTTGCCGGTTGGGAATCGAACCCAGTCTTCGAATTGCTAACGCGGCATGAAGATCACCAAGACCAGCGAAGCACACCCTCCATGATCGTGTCAAGAGCAAGTAAAGCTTTCAGCGCGCGTTAGCAATTCGAAGACTGGGTTCGATTCCCAGCCGGCAAGCCATTTTTCATGGTAGTGCCAACAGCAAGGTGCATTGAAATATCATTTCGACCTCGTGAAAGCCGGAGGCATTGAATCATTACTTCCTCCACAGCTCTTGAAAGCTAATAAACTGTCTACATTCCGAATATTTTGAGGGGTGCAATTCCATACCGCAGGGCCATTGAAGCTGAACGCACCCCCACCTCGAGATATTGACATAATGGAGGGCACTTCACATAATCTGTTGTCTTCATAAGGCGTAGATAGCGTGAAGAACGACGAATATGCAGCAATTGAGAATTATATTCAGGTGAATAAAACCCTTTGTAGTACAAAAAACAATTTTAAGCACAATGCGTTAATAAATTGGAAGCCACCTCAACTTCGTGAGGTATTTCACAATATGTTCACGACGACGGATTTATACCAAACATAAACATGCATTCTGCACTTTTTGCAATTTCTTTAAAAATTTGGCTGGTGCACCACAGAGAATGCAACAATTGCATTAGTCTAGCCTTTGTAAATACCAATGAAGTCACGATCTTCTTTAATTGACCATAACCAATCCCCATTTCAAGAGTGGGTCATATATTTACTCAGCCGCAAATTTAAAGCATTAAGTTAAGTTGGTCACACAATGCGTTGTAGTGACATGATATGAAACCTTTCCTTTTAAATGAATAATATTGCATACTTGTAATAATACTTGTAACCATGTAAGAAAAGTATCAAGTGTAAAATATGACATCGACCTCGTGCTTAATTTTTACCTTGAAACGGTAATTGGACAGGAATTTTGTCATAATATCTTATTGAGCAATTGTGCATTAAAACGAGTGTAAAAAATAATTTTCACATACCCTATCATTAGTTTTAGCCATCCTGGTCAGCTGATCTATTGATTGGCATAAATCACTCTATGTAGGATACTTTGACATTCAAATTCAGTGTATGCGTAATTGTCAAACTGATCAGTAGATGTCGGTTGTGTGCAGCGTTATTTCACGTGGCAATTATATTGAAAGATTGCATATTCAGTAGTTGCATATGCATAGCAGTAAGTGATGATGTAACTGTCTACTGGAATTCTTTGCATCGTTATGGCTGTAATATTGTGCACACCTGTTTTATGATGATGCTCAAGGTAGATGTAGACCTGACTGGAAAACCCAAGTGATTCTTACGAGGGGGATAAGATACCAAATTAATGACTGAAAACATGTTCACATCGCATAACTTGTGAGTTCTTGAGTAATAATCTGGCATTGTGGGAGCGTATATTCGATCCATCGATGGATGACTGCATGTTTTCACGACAGTTTCAGATGAACAAGTTGAACCCCTTCCAAACAAAAGATGCTCATTGCTAAATTACAAATGTGCGGACGTATTTACAAGTTACAACAAGATATACTGTATGTTGGGAAGTTGCTGTATACAAAATGTCAGACAGTAGTGCACTTGGAATTCGTTGATCTTGAAAAAATGGCAAGATTCATCAGTATCTAGAGCACTTGCATGAAGTTGCCGACGACAGCGAATGGTACCAAATGCTTTAAATGTGCCATCATTCACAGCAATCAGTCAGCAGACCTTTCCAATGCGAAGTTGAACTCCAACAAGGACCAGCACTGAGTTCGCACTTGCTTGTGTTGATGTTAGACACAATCGACTGCGATGAAAAGAGCCTTTGAAATATGTTTTACTAAAAAGGTTATGAACTGTTGTTTGCTATTGTTATGAATATTATTTGCACGCCAATCATGATTACCTACATTTGGCGCGCAACCTCGATGTCAAAGGTCGAAGATCGAAATCCCGCCAGAAGCAACACTGTCTCGACATCTTGCATTGCGACCTGAAGACAACCAATACCCATCCCAACCAAGCTCATGACCGAGTGAAGTGGAGACAAATAATCACCACAGCGGACCCCGCCATCCGGTGGGACAAACGCTAATGAATCAGAGGTGATGAGCTAGCTCTGAAAAATCTGGAAAGTACTTTACACTTCTAATTGACAAGCTGTTGGTCATTTTAGACCTATCATAACTTGAAGCTTTTTTCACTAATAATCAATTTTTTCGTAACGCTATATAACGCGCAACTATTTAGTAGGATAATCTAGGTATGAGACACTTAACAACTTTGATCATCAACTGGTTTGGCTGGTTGAAAGCTTCAATTGTTGCAATAGGATCGCTGATTCAGAAGCTTCTAAGACTCACAAATGAAATGACGTCAAATGTCTCATTTCTTCAATTCTGTTTCAGGACAAGCTGGAATACTTATTCCTGGTGGTATTTACGTTAGAGACGATACTCAAAATCGTGGCTCAGGGCTTCGTTATGCATCAGGGTGCATACCTGCGTAGTTTTTGGAACGTTTTGGATTTCACCATCGTGGTGGTGGGGTAAGTATTCTAGAAGTAGCCTAATTGACTAGAGAATGATGAATCATATTTCAAATTGCAGCTTGGCCATCGAAGCTTTGGATAGTGTGGTGACGAGCAGTGTTGATGTCAAGGCGCTCAGAGCATTCCGTGTCCTCCGGCCACTCCGGCTTGTGTCTGGACTACCCAGTAAGTTAAATCTATATATTTGGGAAGTGAATTATCGATTAAATGAACGTCATGTTCAAACAGTATATTTAAGAATTTCAGGATCACTAAAACTTGAAAAATTCCGCCGCCTTTTTGGCAGTGTTCTTTTGGCATTCTTAAATGTCTCCTGTTTTGATTTGATCGATGGCTTATCAAGACAAGTTTTTATCATACTCTTGAGGCACGTGAATCTGAAGCATGACGTCAAATGTTTGGTTAATCATTTCGGAAATTGCAAAATATGCCTCATGCAATGATGTTAGGTAGAGTGTCAACTCTAAAAAATGTCAGTATAATGAAAGTATAGGATATTATGTTCCTGGGGTATAAAAATATATGATCAGCTTCTATGAAATTATTCCTATGTTTACATACTATCCATTCGATACTTGAGATTTAAGTAGTTATCAAATTAATCAAAAAAGTTAATCAGTTGTCAAGAAGTTGGTATTTAAGTAGTAACTTTAATAAATATCCATTAAAATGAAAGTTATATTTTAAGATTCTTAAAACATTTAACTTAAAAGAAATGAAATTGACTATCAAGGAAATTTCATGAACAGCATTATGACTTAAGTCTTTATACAAAAAATGAAAGATTATTCTGTTTCTTGGCTCAATGCTCGTTGTCGTGTCACGTCAATTAGTTGTTGCAATCGTCACGTCAATTACCTAGGTAACGTGGCGAATTCATCGGCTTATTTTTCCAACATACTAAATGGATCTGTTAAACACTTTGAAAAAGGTTAAATTGTTAACCAAAAGAATGCATTCTTGTGGTCAATGAAAATCAGCGTGTAGAATTGAGTTATAAATGGTAAGAATCATTATCAATCTATTTAATGGTTAGAGTTCAACAGTATTTATCCATGTGGACTAATTAATTTTCCCTGGATATGATTCTGTGATTAAGTATCATTGCTCAATAATTTTTATAAAAATTTTTATTTAGCGCATTTTTATCTGAATTATATTGCGGACCCATGTATCTAACAAAATGTATATTTTAGCTGATCTTGTATGCTCTTCAGCAGTTCAAAAGGATTGTGTAGCGATGAAATAAAATAGTATAATTCTATTATGTCTCTTCCAGTCATGTTCAGTTATGACTTACTGCTAACATGGATGTATTCATGTTTATAGGTCTTCAAATTGTATTGAACTCCATTATCAAAGCAATGATTCCTCTGCTGCACATTGCCTTACTGGTCTGCTTCGTCATTATCATTTATGCAATCATGGGTCAAGAGTTGTTTAAAGGCAAGCTACACGCTACCTGCTACAATAACAAGACTGGTAAGTAATCCTTTTAGCCTGTAAGATGTCTGCTTGAATAATAGAGCAAGAGATGAACTAAATTACGGGTTATCTATGTGCTTATCAGGTAGAAAGAGTATCTTAGCTTGAAATATAGAACAATCGTATGGTTTGCTAATTGATTCCTTAAAAGTGTTGCATCCATTTGTGGAGTCATAAATTCTATTGCTTTATTTATTCTAGCTTTTCGTTTGCGTGCATTTTCACTTTTTCAATTAGGCTTATTTGTTTTTTAATTATTTACTATACTCCATAGCGTTAATGTATACCCCAAAAAGTCACGCACTACGTCAATAATTGTAATATGTAGCTCCGTTAGCCCATAATCAGAATGGGCTTTGACCAGTCGCACTTTATCCACTAAGACTTCGAGAATCAATAAACTTCGTGCGTACTTAAATCACATCTCGATACATGGCTTGGTAGACCTTATTGTCGGCTTCATAGCATTGACATCAAGCCATTGAGAATTTGTGAGACTTGAAGGGTGCATCACGAAATGCGTCGCAAAGGTACGCATCTGCTGTGTCAAACTGCCAAATTCCACGGTGCATGTAAAACAACATCATCACTGTAAAATTGTAACCCATTCAACACTAGAAAATACGGAGGATGTCTGTATCTAAGGCAATATTGACAAAGTAAGACAGACCTACTCCGGACGTGTTCTTGTGACTTGTAGCAACTTTCACATCGTTGAAAATGGTTCGTTTCATTCACAACAAATGCAGAAACTGAGAAATTCTGAATCTCAATGAAGGTATTCTTCATTAATCCTCGAAAGCTTTCGTCTCTTGAGAGTTATGTTACTTAGACGAGCTAGGAGAAGTGCCACCTGTTTTCAAGTCACTTTCTCCATCGAGAAACATTACTATCCACTCCTCCTGATGCAAGGAAGAAAGTGATACATTTACTTCAAGTCTTCATGACAGATGTGTAAAGAGAATGAATGAATGATTACAAAGTTCTTAATAGCCATTAGTTCATCCATTCTCTTATTTGTCAAGAGAGAACAACCAGCCGTGACATGAGCGAAGAGGCATGAATGAATGGGAAGGTGGAATCGGCAGGATTCAAGACAGGAAGATCCTTTCGTCTTCATAATTCTTTTGATTTTGTGCCATTCCAGAGAAAATTGAAGGGAAATTTATCCTTCGGTCAGACACATGCGCTATTAACGTTTCTTTCATACTAAGTAATACATGAATGTTAGTTTGTCCGGTTGAATCGACGTGAGATATTCGCGGCCTAAATGAAAAGCGGTCATGTGTACTATATGATTGATGGAATATAACAGAAGCTCATCTGCTTTTCTGCCATGAAGCGCGGCATTTGTTCACGACAGAGGAGGTCCTTTGTTAATATAAACTCAAAGTCCTTCCTCACCCTTAGATGAGTGAATAAGGTGGCTCTCATCTCAGTTTTAATGACCCTTGAGCTGAATGCTGCTGAATAAGGATAGCTATCTTATGAGACTAGATTTTAAAATTTATAAAAACATTGTTAACTTCATTCTAGTAGTACATCCAAGCATTTTCATAAAAATCGACTGGTTTATTTGTTGTGGGATGAAAAACTACCGAGTTCCTGGAGCGTAGATAGAATATGAGCATATTTTCACAAGAAAGCTGGCTACATACAGCACAGTCTACAGCTACAGTCAGTTTATTGTCTATTCAGTTAATCTATTTACTCAATTACCTCACTTCTGGAATTCGTTTCTGTAGAGGGGAAGGTTGCATTATGAACATTCGCAATCAAGAACAAACAGCTTTTTACCCTAATATGTATTACAAACATGTCTTATTCAAATAAAATCAACAAGGTTTCTTACTTGAAACTCAATTCAAAACACAAAATGCCTAATGTTCATCTTTCTTTTTGTTTTTTTAAATTTTTAACTCACCATTGCCTTCGCATTCTATGAAAAAACATGATGCAACAAAATTATCCGAATACTGTATGGTTTCTATGACATACAAAGATCCTTCCAATTTCTTGTGATTATTGCGTGATGCATTGTCCGAGTTTGTAATAATGTATCTTTTGGGGTCACAAGGGTGAGGAAGGACTTTGAGTTTATATCTAGCAATAATCCCGTGATTGCGTTTCCTACAGCTGAACACAGTAAACGTTTCAGATATAGCAGCTAGCTCTCTAATAACACTTACTCTTAAATGCATAGAGCTAAGCACTATGTACATTGCATCTACTTCAAATGTTTTTATTTGAGCGAGATCTTAGCTTAAATTGAAGTCTCCCGGACGATGGGCGAACCACCACAGCCAATGTCTGAAAAGTAGAAAACTACAACAGCTGTCTTACTAGGCTTTACATTGATTGTATTGTATATAAAATTTTAATTTAGGAAATGCTAACCTTATTCAGTAGCAAGGGCTATACGTTACAAAAAAATAAAGTAGGTGGGGAATAAGTAGTAAGGAATAAGGTTTTCATTGCAATTCAGAGGAAAGGATATCATTTATAGTTTGAAAATTCTAAAACCACTGTTCTGATGTTGTTTCCTTATGAAAATGATATAATTTTCATGTTGTATTCATTTGTTTCTCAGGGGCTATCATGAGTAGTCCTGTACCATGTGCGACAAGTGGGCACGGTTATCACTGCGAGGACTTAGTGGGTTATACGTGCTTAGACAAGAGGAACACAACACGGTGGAGTGGGCCGAATGATGGCATCACGAATTTCGATCACTTCGGTCTGGCAACCCTCACCGTCTTCCAATGCATTACACTGGAGGGTTGGACACAAATTATGTACTGGGTAAGTGCAAATGTGTGTATTATTAAATTGCCCAAATGTGTTTTGATAAAGCACTGCCATCATCAGATGTGGAATTCCAGTTTTAGGAAAAAATTTTTGTTTTATGTTAATCTAGTGGCAAATCATGTGTGAGATTGGTTTATGAAGTTCGAAAAGAAGTTCTAATTTCATGATGGAGTCAGTGAAAGCTTTTTAAAGTGGAGTCATAGAAACATTATTCTTCAATTAAATGTGAGCTACATTTGTATCTCTTATAATGCAGCTACTTTCCATATCAAATACTATACATCCGCTCTTCGTTGCTTGACAATATCAAGGAGTATCTGTCAAGCCCAATGCGCTTGAAGCATCGGCAATACTCTAATAAGCATAATTATTGCAGTTCAGAGAACAGAGTTTTATTTGATCGAGCGGGTCAGGATTGTCATTGTTGAGTAACTCCGTAGCATGTATTCTTGATCGATTATCATGGACAAAATAGACCAAAACATACTTCGAATTTTCGATCCTCTGCCAAGTGTGGTGCATAGGGTAATCAGCTTGCCATTTTCTCTGCCTTTTCAAAAACAGACATTACAAATTCAGCATTGCCTACTAGTCATGGATGGTTTTCATCATAGAAAGGAGCATCTTGATTATGGATTCTTAATGAATTGGTAATACGGCTGATAATATTGTCGAATTTAGAAAGACTTAAAAGTTTAGGAACTGAAATATTGTTTTCCTCAATTATTTTGGCTTATCAATGTATTGAATTCTGTTTTCAAAGTGAAGTAATGGAATGAGTTCGTAGAATTCTGGCGTTCTTGTCAGCAATATTATGATATATGTAGTTCCAAAATGTCGAATTCTTCTATTCTACAACTGCTTAAGCAAGTGAAAGGATACTCATTTGCTACGAGATGAGTCTATGTTGCCATTTTGTAGATACATGTATTTGTACGATTTTGTCCATCAACATCGACCTAAGTCAATGGAATGTAACTGCATTCTCTATGGCTTCACATCTCATAAATTCCTGACTACTCCCATGGTCTGTGATATAATCTTATTCAATGTCAATGTAGTGTTCACACATTATGATTTGATCAGTGTAAATGAAATTAGCAGTATCTTATCAAAACAATCCGGTTTGAATCATAATAATATGATTAAGCAAGTGCAGGAATTTGTGAACAAAATTTCGAGCGTATGCGAAAGGATATGGTATGACGGACTTCTACATGCGTGTAAAACGATCAAGATTTTGTGAATGCGCATAATATAGTTAATATCTGAAAACTATTATCATAAATATTTTTCTTACGTGCCTTGCTGACAGACATTTTGTGCAAATGTCAATCCAAGTGATTTCTCGTTAAGATATAAATGATTGCTAATCATGATATTATCTTTCTTCCGATTGCCTCGCTGTTCTAATGTCCTTGGCAGTTGTAATGCATTCAGTAAATTTCAAAAGAACACCTGATTTTAGCTTCTGCATCATGTCATTGAAATCTTGTGTACGAACTTCAATACAAATGATGTGAAATGCATTCTGATGTCATGATAAGCGGGGCATTCACAAATGAAATGAGCTATTGTTTCTACCTTTTGATCCTTACACAAAATGCAGATTCGATCTTCGTAAGCAAGTCTATTTTATTTGAGTCTCGGATAGTTCAGCCTATAGCAGGATTGGCATATTTAAAAAAACCCCGTGGTTTTTGGGTTTTTTAAATAGGAATTTTGGTGGGTTTTCTGAATAGGAGGCTGGGTTATTTGAAATAGTAGATTGTGTTTCTTCTATATATGTACAGAATTTTTAAATGCAAGTTGTATATCATCAGGTCGGAACTTCAACATGAACGACCGTTTAATTAATTGTTTTAATTACACTTCTAGCCTAATTACAGTTCTAAGGGAGCGAATTATGTCTTCTTATCTCATACCGAAAGAATTATCTCAATAGCATAAAAAAAATGAGACGTGTATTTCAGATAATGAAGAAATATTATGTCCTGAGTAATTTGATACTTAAATTAGAATGCATCGTTGAGCTTACGATTTGACATCGGACATAAACTACTATCAATATCTGTCTCAAATTCGATCGTACGTCAAATCAATTGGGGAAATGTATTTAAAAAATCCAGGGAAAGACCCACCTATTTAAAAACCTTTGGGTTTTTGTGTTTTTTTACCAACACTGGCCTATAGTGGCAGAGATTCTAATGAATGTTTGCGGTTAAAATTGGGCAGTTGCAGTGATGTCCAGAATGTAATTTAAAACCGCTTAGAGGATATAGGCTTTATTAAACATCAAACCACACGCTATGAACTACATTACACAAATGAAATAGAATATCGTTCAAAGAGTAAGAAAATGCCAGTAGCACATAATATCAGCAGATATCGATAAATGGAATGAGATTGCAAACCGCAGGCAATCAACTGTCAGATGTCCAAGTCCAACTACGACATAGAAATCGATATCACAACAGCAGTGGAGAACTCTTCGCTGAGAAAACAAAGCTCGTTTTTTTGAAGATACTATTCCGTCTCAATAGTATTTGTTAATTCAGCTCTTGACTAAGTTCCGGTAAATGCATCCTCTCAATCAATATCGATTTTCTGTCAGGGATCGTGATAGGCTTCTTTTTCTTTTAATCTGAGATGTCGAGTTCTCCGTTGTTCTGATTGATTGATAAGACAAGGCCGCCACTGTCTAATATCACAAATCATTCTCAAATGTTGGCTTTCAAGATGGAAATGTGTAGCAGATCTGCACATGTTGTGATTGGATTTGCACACAATTAATCGTTTGCCAATATCAGTGCGGCAGCCAGAACCAGTTGCTGCAGAGAGCGAGGCCGAAAGTGAGACTTTCACAGAATTACTTACTTACTTTTTTTATTTTCTCCTTTTAACGTCTGCTTTTCCTCCTTGGTGAGGGTTGGACGTGATGAGACTCCTCCAACGGGCGCGGTCCTGTGTGTCTTCCACTGTCAGCCTCAACTCCTTCATGTCTTCCTGGATGGTCTGCAGCCATGATCTTCTTGGTCTGCCACGTGGCCTGGGACTTTCGACAGCAACGTTGAGCACGCGATGAATCGGCTCCTCCTCTGTCCTCCGTTTCACGTGCCCGAACCACCTCAACCTGCGTTCTCTGAGTACGACCTCCAGCTGTTTGAGGCCGCACCTGCCTGCTACTTCAGCGCTATCAACTCGATCGGAGAGTGAGACACCGGTCATGTACCGCAGCATCCGTCTGTCAAACGAACGCAGTTGTTGGGCCAGGTGTTGTGTGAGGGCCCATGATTCGGCACCATAGAGCAGCACGGGTCTGATGCATGCGCTATACACGTGTCCGCGGCACTTGAGTGGTACGTGTCGGTTCCTGAGGAGACTTGCCAGATCTTTCCATTTGCACCATGCGGACGCAATTCTCGCTCGCACCGCTCGCTCTGATCCTCCTTCGCAGCTCAACACATCCCCGAGATAACAAAACTCTTTCACTACGTCGATCTCCACACCGTCTATCACACATCTTTCATCTTCGTCGGTACTCCTTGCGTTGTTTACACACATCGAACACTGGAAGTTTGTGACGCCTGTGAGAGAATTCAGTCCACTACAGCGTTTGTGACACCACATCACAGCTTTGGCAGACAATAGAGTTGGCACCTACGCCGCGACCGCATCCACCACAAGGAAACCTTCTTGATTGAAGAGGAGAAGATTCTTCGCTGCCACTGATCAACATCTTCGTCTTTTGGATATTCACTTTCAAACCTTTGCTTTGCATGTCCTCCTTCCATTTCTTGAACACAGAATGACGTAATCATATGCCTACTACGAATCTGCACGTCTGCCGAGTTCCACCTGGTTCCCCTTCTTGTCAGACACGATCATCGAAAAGCAAATGTCAATCCAATTGGGCGCAGATAGAAGTTTTTTCAGATGAAATGAAGCTTCCTTTGTTTTCTCTTATTAAGGAAAAAGTACTACGTCAAGAGCCATATTTCATATTTCATATTTATATATTCATATTTCTGATGAATGTGGTTAAATGCTGATTGGCAAAAATGCTTGTGCTAGACGACATTAAGAGACTTGCCAAATCGAAATGTGCTTAGCTTCATAGACAGAAGCACATGAACATGATGGGAAACGACATGAAGACATTCCATGTTAAAAATCATGGCTCTAGACTCTGTGCTTTTCACTCAGCAAGAGAAAACAAAAAAAATCATTTTAATCAAAAACATCAATCTGCGTCCCATTGCTTTTCTTTGATCCTGTATGACAAGAACAGGAACCAGGTAGAACACGGCAGACGTGCAGATTCGTGGTAGGATTAGGGTGGACGTCATTCTGTGAAAGTCTCACTTTCGGCCTCGTTCCCTGCAGAAACTCGTTCTTGCTGCCGTACTATACATGTATATCGAGTGCGAAAATACGAATTGAATAGATCCAGCTATCAAATTCTACTTGCAACATCTGATAGCATAAAGGTTCTTTCAAGCACATCAACAATATTCCGTGGTACAGTGGCTTAGTGCTTAGTCGAACGATCTTTCTGTCCAGTGGTCGAGTACCGAAAGTGTCATTGAAAGTCAACAGGAAGGGCATCTAGGCTAAAAGTGCCACAACGCCTCAGAAAAGTCTGACTGTGTCATCCTCCCAGCCCCCAGAATGCCGTCAAACAGTATGACGTCAAAGCTTCATTGTGTGCCGCAATTTTACATCAGAACTCCACTTTTTTTATATCGCTTGTTAGGCATTAAGCTTTATCATCACTACTTTCCAAAAAGGGGCTGGACTTTTCTGAAGAGTTGTGACACTTATAAGTTCGCTTTCCATTCCTGCTGACCTCCAGTGGCGTTCTGGGGACTCGAAGATGTACTACTGAGGCCACCGTGGTTTGGAGATAGCCTCAACCATTACACATGAACGTAACTACTTTTTTTTCATATAAGCTAGGAATGCCTGCATGCATGTTTATATGCTCCCTACGTTCGATTACTTCTGATCGCGCAGATCTACACATTTTTGATCTACAGATATTTATGATTTGAGATTGCATCATAAGTCAGTCTATAATGTTTATTTGATGTTACTTGATTTCTGAATATTTCCGTAAGAAATCGAAATTTGAACAAAATATTTTGTTGTCCAATTATTATGTTGTAGCGATTGCAACATTGTTGCACATAATTATTATGACTGTTCGAATGGTCCGAAGTCCGGGTCCATGAAGAGAGTTGGCCAATCTCTGCAGAATCTTCAGTCGAGCTGCTAGAAAATACGAGAAAAATGTTCATAAATTGATGATTAGGTTTGATGCGATGCGAAGCATTCTCTGATTCGCCCGATGATTCGATTGCAGTTTTGGTTACCTCTCACTCTTGTATTCCGTGTATCGCAACAGTTGCTGGATAAATTTGACATCCCAGTTACCTCACATTGTGTTGAGACTGTTTGCTGCTCAGTTACTCATGATCAGAAAGTTATCGTGTTAAAACAGTTCCGGATAAAAATTGGAGTTCACTTCTGGATGATTGACGTAAGATATATTAACATCAGATTTGGATGGAGATGAATTTCAAATCTTCTCTCATATCCGTTTGGCGAAGTTGACGACAATCAAACCTTATGACCTCCATGTCTGGCGTCTGTAAATTCCCCGCAGCAATGACGCTTTTCAATCCCACAGACAACCAACCCCATCGGTCGACAAAATGCAAATGAGAGAACAGCGCCATCTTAACAAAACATGTTCCTATGTTAAATTGACCCGATCTCTCTCTCTCTCTCTCTCTATCCTCCAAGAAATAACATGGCTTTAGAATAGAAGTCCGTAATTTGTTGTCATTTTTGATATTAAAGCGTAATTGAATAATATTCATAAGGTTGTTGATATTGCGAAAGTAGGGCGAAACCCCGGAGTCCGTACTGAATATGTATATTAGATAAAATAAGGTCATGGATTGCTTACAAACGCAGTAAAAAAATGGCAAAGTAACAAAAACAAGAAAGGTTATGACTAGGGCAGCCCGAGTACCATAAAGTGGTAAAAGCTGTGGTAAAGTTGTATAATTCAATTTTAGCACCATAAAGTAATATTTTAGTCCAGCATCCAGAACGAGTTTCTACACGGACCGAGACCGAAAATGAGACTTTCAAAGAATGAAGTACACCCTATTCCTACTACGAATATGCGCGTCTGCCGAGTTCTAGTTAGTTCCTCTTCTTGTCAGACAAGATCAAAGAAAAACACATTAATCCAATGAGATGCAGATCGCAGTATTTTGGCTAAAATGAAATTTCTCTCATCAATTGAAAAGTATTAAGTCTAGGGCAATGATTTTTGGCATGGAATGTCTTCAGATCATTTGTTATCATGTTGCTACACTCAGATTTGGCAAGCCTCATAATGTCGCTAACACCAACATGTTGGCCCATTTCATCCACATTGAACGACATTCTCGCATACATCGCCGATCAGAAACATGATGATATAACATGCATATGATGGGAAATTACCTGAAGACATGCCATGCCAAAATTGTGGCTCTAGACTTAATACTTTTCAGTTAACAAGAGAAAATACAGAAAATTTAATTTTTGCCAAAAACTTCAACATGCGTCCTATTGGATTAACTGTTTTTCCTTGATCCTGTCTGACAGGATGAGGAATCAGGTAGAACTCGACAGACGCGCAGATTCGCAGTAGCCATGGAGTGTACATCATTCTGTGAAAGTCTCATTTTCTGTCTCGTTCCCTGCAGAAACTCGCTCTGGCTGCTGCACTATTTTAGAATTCAAAGTACTATCTAGGAAAATCGTCTTTTGCTTAGTCAAATGATTTTTCTTTTATGATGAACGATCATACTTACTTACTCCACGTTTAACGTCCGTTGAATCCCGTCTCCTGGGGCTGGACGGTTGATGGCTCTCCTCCATTCATCTCGGTTGGCAGCGAGTTCTTCGGGGATTCCTATTTTCTTCAGATCTTCTGAGACACATTGACGCCATGTTCTTCTTGGTCTTCCGACGGCTCGACGCCCTGGGACTTCCATGCTTTCCACTCTGCCCAAGCAGTTTCCCTCAGCTCTCTTTACATGAGCGAACCATCTCAGACGCCCTCTTCTAACCCGATCTTCCAGCTCCTTCAGACCACATATTCTTGCCACTTCCTCAATTGATCTTCCGTCGCTCCATTTTACTCCTGCCATGTATCTCAGCATTCTCCGATCACATGCTCGCAATAGTTCAAACAACTTCTGTGTCAAGGACCATGTTTCTGGGCCATACACAAGGACAGATCGTATGCAGGACTCATACACACGATCGATTTAATTTGCCGAATATGCCACGGAAATGCTTTCTCCCTATTATCCGACGCCGCACCATGCACGATTGCTCCTGGGAATGCTTTGAAACATTTTTATACAACTTGTTTCTTGCAAACTACGTTGCACAACTCGGCTCTGAAGATCAAGTTGAATTTTCAATTCGTCCACCGGCTTACCAACTATGTTGCAGCCGCTTCTACTTATTTACTTCCCGGTTTTTCGTCCTTGTCCCTGTTGAACGGAACTGCTTCTATAAAGAACAAAAGATGAAATTTATTTAAAGACATCGTCCAACCATTATAGGTGATTGTTATTCGTAGTAGGCCTATATTTCATGAGAAATTGACGCATTATTGTGCGAAATGAAGAGGCTGTGGTTAATGATGGCATGTTGTAAGACATTTGCAGTTATCGATAACAATTATCATTGCTATATTTATTATAAATTGCAACTTCCATGGTATTGAATTTCTTGAAAAATGTTGAGTCTCCATTTTGCAAGTTCTGCAAATTGAGTTTCAGATTGACGCCTGTCATTTGAAACCTAAAGTGTTTTCGAAAAAGCGCTCTTTAGATATTATTTGTGCATTCACTAATCCTCTAATAGTGTAGTATCTGCGGAAATGAGACAAGCCAAGTCAGCATCTGCGTCTGTAGAAATATCGTTCTCTAAATTGAAGAATGACTGAGAAAATATTGTAGATTTTTGAGAGACGATTTTGAAACTTACGTTAATGCTTTATTGCATTCTACAAAAGAATGAGAACAAGAACGGATTGACAACTTACATGCGGATATAAAGTCTATGATCGAACATGATATTTGTTTTTGACTGACATGTAATAAGCTGCTTATACACTCGGGCATTTGACGTAGTCTGTCGGTATAGCACGTATAGTATATTGAATTTGTATTATAAGTTTCATCAAGTTTGAGTCAATTAATAAGTCATGAATTTGTTTTATTTAGACAGTATCTGAGTTTTATTTCTGTACGTTTTTGTTGGGAAACCAAGTACACGGGATGGTAATAATTTTCCATACTTTATTAATTTCGGCCTCCTTGTAGGCCATCATCAGAAACAGATGCCTAAGATCGTCATCCCTCTGTTTCTGATGATGGCCTACGAGGAGGCCGAAATAAATAAAGTACAAAAATAATCACCATCTTTTGTACTTGGTTTATCAACAAAAACTTAAATGCATAACCAAGGCCTCTTCAACACAACAAATATGTGAGCTATGACATTCCTTTATGGAAATAAGAATTCTTAAACTAATTGTACATAAAAAACAATCACTGAAAGCAGTAAGCCAAGCAAGCGAACAGAGAAATCAGTAATTGTTAAGCACGCTATCATGGTTGCTGGCAATCGGCATAGGCAAATATCCACTCTTCAGCATTTATCTTGAAATACTAGCACCAAAGCTTCCAGTTGCCATCACTTGATCAATGAGATTCTAATATTGGAATGTGCAGAAAGCTATGTGCATCAGTCCCGTAGCAACAATGTCGGGAAATGCATGTTGATTGCGATCTTTCTGTACTGTAAGCTAGGGGTTGCAAAACACGGACTGCTCGATGCTTAAGCTCCTCGACAAAAGGAAGAAGAGATTTTATGTGATTTTTTAATGGTCTCTAGGGCACAGTAGTTAGATGCTTGGCCTAGCGATCTTCTGGTCCAGAGGTCGAGCCGCGAAAGTGTCATTGGAAGTCGACAGGAAGGGCATCCGGAAAAAAAGATCGCAATGCTCCAGATAAAAGTCTGACTAGGCCAGCACCGTTGAAGCCCTCAGTATGTTGGAGTAGTGACGTTCAACCATCATTTCATACATTAATAGTTAAGCAACAAAAATTGAACCAATCTATTATGCGCATTGTGGGATGTGGAATCACAGTGTTTGCGATCAGTAAAAGTCGGCGAAACACCCACATCGACCATGAACATCAGCTCCAAAAGCTAACAAGTAAAATATTTCAAATTTTCTCGAATGTGTACTCAACCATTTTATGTATTTGTAGTGTCGAAACATTTGATGCAGAAATATCAGGATAATAAGAGTAGACAAAAGCTATTTGAACACGATAATTTGTAATTTATTGGTTCTGGATTATAAAATATCAAGTAATATAGAAGTAGCTTACCTTGGATCCGTTTGAGCAAATCGATGAATTGTTCTGTAATTCTGAATTTTTATCTATTTCAAATTGCTCATTATGCAGTTTTTAAATGAGCGGCATGTAGAAGACGCAGTGCAGTCCAACTGCAATCGACACAACCCTTATCCGCAAACCTAACGAAAAGGAGAAAAATTAGGAGATTTATTGTGAAGAATTATATCATGCTTTCAGTTGCAAAGGCAACTTGAATGGTTTGCTGTTGGTGACAAGAAAAATGAGAACTGTTTTATTCTAGGATGTTAAATGTTCCACACTAACCTGTTGACAAAACTTCATTGTATCGAATGAAATTCAGGGGTTTTCCCAACCATATTATCAGGCGTCTCAAAGTTTGTGGAACCCTGTTATAAATGACTTATGATTGTATAATTTAACTCTATTTTTTACTGATTTAAAGTTGCATTTTAGGACTTGAATAAGCTGAAAAATTTATTATGAAGAGGATTAATTCATTGCTCTTTTTCCAGGTGAACGACGCTGTGGGACAAGGCTGGCCTTGGATCTACTTCGTTAGTCTCATTATTCTGGGCTCGTTCTTCGTGTTGAACCTCGTTCTTGGTGTTCTGAGTGGGTGAGTGCTTGTATTATGTTTGTTCATGTGGCAACAGCGAAGAAAGTAGGAAGTCGCTGGTGTTACTAAAATAGCACAACAGGAATAGCCATGAATTATCTGCCTGACAAATGAAGACGATGCGTCTCTCGACCTTCGTATCTATAATCTGTCAATGTGCGATGCGAACATCGCACTTGAAGTTTCCGTAGGATTTCAGACTTGATGCGATGATTCAGTGTCTTTCATACTTCTATAAGGAGACTGATAATTGCTGAATGATGCTGAATGATGTACATGAGCGTGCGTGGGATCGACATGTCCGCAAATTTCGAATTTTTCGACTCGATTGAAACGTCAGCCGGTGACCGCATTCATCTTGCTTATTTGCTTCATTTTTTAGGTATTTACATTAACTTTTACATCGGTATATGCAAGACAAGCTTACCTTCCAAACTAGAGGTCTCCAGTCATTGGATATTTGCCCTCAACCTGTCACGAAGTTTCCAGTCCAAGTACAACACGATTGCACTCCTTTAACACGACACGAAACGAACAAGGAATTGAAGCCGCGTGCGAAAGTAATGTGAAAGATATTTGTATAACGCCTTTAAGAACCAAGCTTCAGATTCTATCACCAGGTACATAGCGGCATCCTTATCCGATCTTTCCGTGCAAGTTCACTAAACGCATGCTACTCACTCATTCTACTTATTCATCATCGTGGGGCAAAATGGATTCTAGATAGCTTATCCTTGCCTAGAACAGGTCAAGTTATCAAATTATCTCAAGCTAGAAGTTTACTATGAATCTATATTTTTCACAGTGTAACAATCTATTGATAGTGCAATAAGCAGTCTTTGTCTCCGTGCATGTAATGCAGATATCCTATCGTTTGTTTGACCTATAAACAGATTACTGCCCGCGCGGGAGATGATGCTCACCCCAATGCACATGATCTATGCCAATAATGAGTGATCCTGTCCTACAATAACGTGGTCATTTTGCATTCGATTCACTTGAATTTTTGTATGCAGATGCAAAATACCCATAAGTTTTGTCTGCAAAGTTAGAAGTTTGAATATTGAATACTCTTAGAGAAAAACGGGTATAAGTTTAAATCATGTGTTTCCAATGGTGAAGTTCAAGATATCGGACATATTGATGTCCAATTTGCATCCATCGATCGTGATCATAGCAAGTTATTTGGCATGATCAAGTAAACATGAATATCAAAGATTGATTACACAGCGCATAGACTTTTTAATGTTTGTATCTGGATAAGAAACTTCTCTATAATCACTCTTAGATGGAAGTTGGAACCCTTGATAAACGCAAATGGGAATTATTATAGAACGATTGCCGATAATTGCTTTTGAAGAAGTACGTGTTGAAAGAAGCGTCAATTGGTGGTCTGATTTTAAATAACTCAGAAATATGATTGTAACAATGTGAAAAGGTGAATCCATTGCAAAAAGTAAGATGATGAGCTGAGAAGAATAATTAGAATGCTTAATTTTGGGCGTAAAATAATCGATTCGATAGTTCACTTCAGCTGAGCAGGCTTACTGAGACATCCCATTCAGACAGCCCTCTTTGGTTCTTTCGAAGTTTTTCATCCTCATTCCACTGTACATGGAAATCTCAAGAAATGACATTGATATCTACAATCCAATAACAAATAGAGGTAGATTTTTGACAGTTACAAGATTCTGATGGTCAAAGATTTTGAGAATCCTGTGAAATATAAAATTGCTTAAGCAACACGTGCAAAGATACTCGCCCCTCGGACTCGTGCATTGGTTATGTTGATCTTGAAAAATGCAGTTAAGATGGATACTTTTCACTTGTTGCCTAAATAACTATTGTTATCACGAAAGTGAAGCACGAGCGTGTTCATGTTGCGAACGCAGACGTATATACTACACCGTAAATGCATAGACTTTCTGACATTAGTGATACAATTAATTCGCAAGCTTGGCATATTGGCAGCTATGTGCCAGCGGGATATGAAAATCAAAATTTTGTACTCGTATCAGGCAACGATCGTCGAATCTAACTGCTTGGTGCCTCTAGATCGGAAGTGTAGTTTCATCAAATGCGGCGACGGAATATTCGCACGCATTTTCGTCCTTGTTAACCACTTTATGATTGGGATACAATCAGTCACATTTGTTATTCTAAACATTTCATTGGTTATTTATGCACGAACTTAGTTTATTCACGACCTTGATTCGATTTCCATTCTAGTCAACAATTCCATTCAATTGAACCTTAAGTTGATCATTAAAAAGTCCCTTTTTACTAACCAAACGGCGGTTGACGGACAAAGTCTATGGATTTTTACATTATCACTCGCAACGCTTGTTTGTCCATCGAGCAGGGTCGGACGATTGTCCCACTCTCATGCTATCATTTCATCACTTGATGCACTAGATCTGATAAGAATATTTATTTTGAAATTTTCCATTTCTGTTTTGCGACAGTCTATAACAAAATTATGACAATTCCGCGTTTCTTCAACAATTCTGATTTTTCGAATGAAGCTCTCTATGAAATCAGCTCTAAATAATATTGAATCGAAGAATTGGTGGTTGAAGCACACACGCACACACTCTCACTCGTAAACGGCGTATGAGTAAGTGAGAATAATTACTATTAATATAATTCAGCTGGTGCATTGGATTTTAATCGAATTTAAACAATAACTACTACATTGTTATAAGCAATAATTACAGAACAGTCTTTAACCGGAAGATACACAATCGGAAAAACTTGGCAAAACATCAACTATAATGATTCACATAATTTTCAGTGGAGAGCATTGATTTTGTGAGATTGAGATGTAACATAAAATGATCAGCTTTGACTACCTATTTTGCTTTTGGTTTATGAAAGAAAGAGGAATTGATTATGGAATTGATAAATTCATGTCCTATTCTAGTTGAGGATTTGTGTTCTGCAATAGAGAAGAGAATTGAAGACACGAACGGTTGTCAGGCTAGAAAGGGGATGCCATGGCAGACTATTAAATTCGTTGAAGAAACTTGAATTGCAGATGGATGGAGAACAAGTTCACAATCTGCTTTTATGCGCGCCTTGTAGTTTTGTAGTTATCTTTCGATTGTGATTGACTAAGTGAGGATGAATGATCTTTTTTCCATTTTTAATCGAACAAACAATTGCGTTGACTGCCGCACACGGAAAAGTTGGTTTGATCTTGTAATCCAATTTTATTGGCAAATTCCAAGAAACAACATGAAAAGAGAAATTTAATGATTCGACGTTCTATATCTGTGATCCAAAAAAGGCCAGAGAATTTTGAATTTCTTTCTGTGTCACTTTTGACTTCATAGTAAAAGTTTACTTGCAAACTTCGATAAAGAGATAATGAAACTCAGTCGTTTCGTTTGTAACATGGAACATTGATGGCTAAGTATGGAAAGCAACCCCAGTATCTTAATATTTCCAATTGACTTTAATTCTTGACATTCTATGCCATTTTATCGCAAAGTGCAATGAACAGTACGACCACTAGCTATATCTCAGCACACTTTAAAAGACATAAAGGAATTTTGAAATCAGTCACCAGATTTCTCAGTTCTTTTTGAAAAACTCATTTTAGAAGGAGAAAACAATTTTTCAAGAAACCTGATTTTTAGTTATTTCAATCACGTTTTTTCTTTCGAACGTTGACATTGGTATGACGAGTTATTGCATCATGCACTTATATGCAGAATATAAGTTGTATACAGTACATGAGTACGGGCAATATTTTGACATTTTTTGTTCTCCTGCACTCGGCAACCGGGTGCTATGATTCTTGTGGTGCGCATGCACGATACGTGTATTATTCTGCGTAGACATTTCTTAGAATTCTTAAAATGCTTTAACATTTCACAGTAAATTCGAAAAATATAAAGATTTGATTCTAAGAAGAATAAGATTATTTTATTTTAGAACTCTTTTCGATTTCTTGTGTTGATGGTTCCATTCCAAGCAATTGAGATAATTTGAAAAGACTACGTCTTCAATTTTATTTTTGCATTTTTTCCTATTTTCAATCCTGGTTGCAAAGCTTACACCTAGAGGATGCTATGGGAATTTTACAATCAGTGAATTTTAGGCATCTCGGCGTGACCTCCAGTGAGGGGGAATGGCTAAAAAAGGCAATCAGCGTCAGAGTGGAAACTGAACGGTAATGAGAAAAGAGAAAATGCCCTAGAAAATAGAAGAACTGAGTCAAAAGGTGTACAAGTATAAAGAGCGAAAATGACTATGTTTAGAAGAGTAAATGACTTACTTCCTAAGGATTATCTACCTGCACTGTGGTGATTTGGATCAAGTCATATCGACTTTACTTTGAAGTTGAATATACCTATCATTTGGTTACCTATGCATCAAAAAATTATATATTGAGAACCAGTCTTGACTGAAGACAGAAATGTAACTAATTTCATCAAATCAACATATCTAAATATCAGACAATCAGAAAAAGCAATGAATGTACGAGTATATCCAATGTGCGTTGTGCCTGTAAGTGCGAGTTGCAACCGCTCTATGTCAGACGGGATGCTGCTTCACTCAGTTTCTTCTGCAGATACTAATTCGGTAGAAGCAGCCCTGCAGTAAAATGAGTGCGTACCGAAACCTAAGATGTTCTCCAGAATCACACGCGGAGCTACTGTGCTCACATGCTATCATGTGAGCTTAGAACGCGCACGTACTGTAAGTCGCTCAAAAGGCTATTTTGTTCGCACGGCACAGCTTTGGAATAGCTTCCCCAGACCACATTCCCTGACCAATACAATCTTGATACTTTCAAGAGATGTGCGAACAGGCTTCTGATGGATGTGTTATTTTCAGATTAGAAGATCTGTTAATTTAGTTTCGTTTATTTTGAATAATGAAATTTATCACTTTTTCATTGAGTAATCCCTAGCTTCGTTCATGGCTCGTAGCCATGAAAATTCTGTAAAAAATGTCCTGTATCGGAATATCTAGTTGATCGGGCCTAAATAAGCGAACCGGGCCGGGCTTTGTACTTCGTTTACTTCAACTATGATAGGCATGTCTTGACCACCCGTAATAGTGGGGATTTATTTGTGTAAACAGCCTAATAAAAATTGCCTGTTTGCATAAATGTCATTTGATAGAATTTTTTCATTCGGTTTCAGTTGGAACCTCTGGTTGCCTAGACGAAAACACAAATGAATGAAGCACTGAACTCCTTGAATGACACTAGAGTTCTGCGTGAATCGTTGCAGAAAATATTTGAGACAATAAAAATAGACATCAAACAAAAGACAACAGTGACGATGAACATGTTTTGTAGGCAGCAATTCAGTCA
This sequence comes from Prostheceraeus crozeri, assembly GCA_907163375.1. Lineage (NCBI taxonomy): Eukaryota > Metazoa > Platyhelminthes > Polycladida > Euryleptidae > Prostheceraeus > Prostheceraeus crozeri. The sequence continues at coordinate 135,233 of CAJQUW010009052.1, read as the reverse complement.
ATAAGAATAAGGAAGAATTAGACTCCAACACAATGAAAATCCCAAAATATTTGAAAACGTAAATAGCCCTAGATCGCTCGTTCATATTCATTTTGACGTTCAACAGTGCCTTTTTGAGAATGGTCCAATACAGGGAAGTCAAAAGTCATGCAATCCAGTTCCCTGCTAGACGCTTCCGTGGTGCTAATGGTTTGCTTCTGTACAATTTGTTAAGGAAGTGTTGGTGCTAGCTCAATTCTGTGCGTCTGCTGTAGTGGATGAATACAAAGCAATGTAGTGTGAGAGTAATGGTCAACAACGTTTGTAGACAGTGTCGCGGCAACGTGTTCCGAACGACAGCTGATTCAGACGCTTATTGCTGACCTCAAGATCAATGATGAATAACTCCAAGTGGTCAAAAATTTTGCTTCCATGAAACCACACTCGACAAAGGTGGATATACAGTCCTTGAAGTGTCGAGTGTCGACTCGTATCTGAAAAGGTTGGAGAAGGTTCGGAGAACTCTTGCGTTTTCTAACAACTACAGGTCAAAATGTGCATGTATGAAAATTTCTTGAATGTAAAATCCGAATATCAGAAACAACTTACTTCATGACGGAAGAATGTGGGCCTTGACGAGTGAATAATTTATTGAAGAGACTTGAAGTTATGCCCCTACAATTTCAGCTGATGAAATAGTAATTATAGAAAATTTGAATATTCAAAGAAAGACATTTTTACAAGATTTTCCTTAAATTCTTCGATCATCACTGATACTCACCATGATGAATCTTCCGTAGAATTTCTTTTGGAACATAATTAATATCAGGACACGAAGCTGCATTCTGGTAACTTAGCGATATCAGTTTTTATAAAAAATAAATAAGAATAATAAAATAAATAAAGTAATAGAATAAATGATAAAATAAATAAATAATAAAATAATATTAAAATAATTATAATAAAAATAATAAAGATTTTTCTTTATCTGAAGTCCAATCTGGCTATTGGAATAACAAAGATAGTACAATTTTTTAAGAACAAGACTTTTCTGATTGCAATAATCGATGAGTTCCCCTGCGTTAAATGCGTTAGCTGTGCAACGATGCTACGTTTGAAACTTATACAAATAACATGCAAGTCGACAGATAATGATATGGGTGCTGTGCGGTCATACAGTGTTTAACTTTGCTCAGTAGCAAAATTGATATACAGCACAAAAACTAACCCCACTCAAATCCTCTATTTAATTTTGCTCAACAGTTGCATGGTTTAATTACAACTATCAGAAAGTTCATTCCTACGAAAAAAGCACTTGTACACAAAGTCCAAGTGATAAATACAACTTTATAATATATAGCCGCAAACTCAGGTGAAAAACAAAGCGACCCTCTCAGGTCACTTTTCTCAAATCTATCGGACGAGTCAGTGCAAGTCATTAGTAAAATGCTTCTCGTTTCGTTAAGGAAAGCTAAAGTCAATTGTATATATCAAATGCACAAATGCAACGGAGGATAAATTGACTTCATACCTTCGTGTTTAACAGATCAGAGACCCCATATTTCCCTTATTTACATTAGGGACCTGGAAAACTTTGAGATTTTATTTGAATCGTGAATCGGTTGCCGATTCGAGATTCGATTCGAAACTGTGATTCGAGAAAATTCGAATCGGTTCGCCTAGACCGACCAAAAGTTGCTTCAATTATTTTCTTTTGATTTATACATGTAGTCTCTTATGCCGCTTACTTGAATGGACATTGTAGTAAGCTGGAGATGTTGGATTCTAAATGGAAACGGTTGAAGATTCCGGTAGCTAAACAAGAGTTAGTAGAAGGCAGATATAGTAGGCACTACTTATTGATCAGATCAGGACTGCCGACTCGGTCTATTTTTAACGAGTGCGATATACACTTGCAACTACTGATTTAAAGCAGAATTGTGCATGACCCATTATTAGCAGACTCAGAATCTTATATCTTACAAGTGCTATAGGACGGACTTTCAGACTGTCTTTCGTCGGAAGCTGGTAGGCCTACGACACGAAGTTTACTAAAACACTGAATTATACTGCATCTCCTAAAATAGGAACCCTTACTAAGTGTAGTTCCGGAAGTCGGGAAGCAAGACTCATGCAGCGGAAGGAGTGTTTTATGCATTAATAATTCATCTGTTATGTTGACATCGCAGACTCTACTGAGGCTCCTCAAAAGTTAAGAACATTAACGGATCAGAACTTCCTTTTATATGTAGTCTTTTCGTATTTAGCTTATAACTTTTGAACTAGAAACACGACTGACTTAATCATTGAGGTACTGTTGCTTCAGAGTAAGTGGAACATTTCGTCTCACAAACCAAATAAAATATCAATAGGTATCAAGAGGAAAAAATCTAATCGCGTACCAGATTCCGAACATTGCTTAAAAAGCAACAACATTTATCCATTATTTGTCACGGACTAATTTTGGCACACTGACCAGATTCTTTCCTGTCGGGATTTTACCTCTGATATACTGAGACGAAACATTTCTCTTATCTTGAATCATAAGGATCTCAAAGATAAAATTAATTGGACGTCTGATGGAAAAGTTAAATGATTTAAGGTACAAAATAAGGCATACTGTCCGCTTGAAATTGCCCATAAATTAGTTTTTTCGCATATACTGGATTGCTGTCATTCACTAAACACGAACACTACCATCGCATCGATGAGGTTCATCACTTGAGGGAAGTCACAATTAAAATCTCAGTCTAGTCTTCTCTAAAATCTGCTACATGTATATAAGTGCTAGTTTGGACCCCACTGTATCTTGCATTGTATTGACATATCGGACATTATCCCATTTTGACAACGGTGAAAAAATTAGATGGACTTTACCGGGCTCGGACTATGTAGGATCTAGCGACTTAGTCAGAGTACGAATCATCAGCCTTGTTTCAGATTACTCTTGGTTGTAACCCCAGGCTCATGAAAAGTTTTAACTCACTCGGGATCATGAACCCGAGCTTTTATGATTTTCAATTTCCAAGTCCGGGCTATTCCGAGCATATACAATGACTAGTCATACATCATGCTGCTCAAAGTCTTTTACAATCCTTTTCTTGTATGAACTTGTACGACCTTTGAATGATGAATTTACGAAGAAGTTTACATGTGCTATTTAATATATTATGTTGACTTTGGTCTGAAAATTTTTAGATAGTCATTATGGACAGTGACACCAATAACATAGGAAGTTGTTGTAAAAGTTCTGTTATTTCTTTCTGAAAATTAAGATAGAAATGATGGAATGAAAGTTTATATTTTCCTTAACTCATGATTTAAAACTCATGATCTTGATGGAGATTACTTTTCCACTCCCGCATGGGATTCGAAGGACTTATTAGGTACCTTCGCGTCTTTGCGTGAACACGACAGCGAGCGACGTTGCCGAAATGCATCGCACTCAGTGCAACTTGGTTATGAATTTCGCCGATACTCAGGGCTGACCTCTATCCCTAAGAATTAAATTCAACATGAAAAAAATATTTTTAGTAAATCAAACAACTCAATCAAGTAAATAATTATTAAATAAAAAAAACTTAATTATGAACAATTTTATAAATAACTTGAAATGGTGTTACCATTCAGAAATGGCTTCATCAGAGGTTCTATATATCGTACATCGTGTTGCAGAGAGTTCTCCAAGGAAAGAGAAAAGGCGAAAAAGCGTGGCAAGTTCCAGAAACAACGCGAGCGTATGCAGTTTGAAGAAGATTACAATGGTTATATGCAATGGATCCTCACAGCAGGTAAGAATGAACAAGTTCATTATTACAACAATGGCGCAGTGTGCAGTAATTCTTAATTGACAGAGATGCTATCTCGTAAGAAATAAAACTACACTTCAAAGAATTTTGCACCATGTTCAATGTACTCTCTTTACAAGTGCCACATTGAGCGGATATATTCTAAAGGCCAACATAGATTTTAGTATCGATTGTTAGCGATCACAATTGTCAGTGCTATAGACGATGTTAAAATGCGGTCAAACGTGAAAGTGAAAGCCAAGATGCCTGTTCAAGGTGCATTCAAGCCTTCTGTAGTAAAAGATAGTTTGCGAATATTGAATAACTCCCCCAACTGCTATCCCTTACGAAGAATGGATAATGGGCGTAAAACGAGAAGTAAGCAACCATATCGGCAGGGTTGTCAGTCATGTAATGGAGCATTTCATTGAACTTTCAAGATCTTTGAGCACTTGACAAATATACTATCAAATTAGAACAGGATAAAGTACAATAAAATGACAAAATGATTCAAGAGAGAGAGAGAGAAATGTTTATACTGTATCTTCGAATAGAAATCAGAAATAGAGTACACAGATAAAAGTAGCAGAATGACAGTTTTGTTTAGTCGAAACTAAGAACACGTTCGTATACGCGTACAAAAGCAAGTATAAAGCTAATAGTCACGTGCATTTAGTGTCTCGTAGATGACCTTGAAAGGGTGCTACAAATGCGTGGAACAAAAGAATTTTGACGACGCAAAGTTCTACAGAATCGTACGGCGAGACGCCTACTTGGTAAATAACTGGGGAACAATTCTCTGATGGAAGTCTCTAATCTTTCCAGGCTGTTGAAGGTGTTGATAGCTTGCGACCATCTTCTAGCTTCAATGTCATCCAGCTTCAGATCACGCGATTTGATTTTCAGACAGCGCCTCTGAATCTTCTCCAGTCGGTTTGAGTCTGTTGAGGAGATTCCCACAAATGCTGGGCAGCAGTACTCTATCAGCGACCGAACCAATGCTTGATAAATGGTAGTGAAGTCATCAATACTAGTGACAGATCTGACCCGCCTCAGAATGTACATGCGTTGAGCACACCTTTTCTCGATGAACTTAACATGGCCTCTCCATCCAAGGTTCGCATCCAAATGAACCCCAAGAAACCGAATGCTGTCTTGGAACTTCACAGTTGGGATGGCACCCTCGATACTGCAAATCTCTTGAATCCACCGCGGTAATTCACTAGACCAGTGGTTTTCTCCGTATTCAAGGTCAATTCATTTGACGCAACCCAATCTGAAATATTGTTAAGATCACTTTCGATCTCAGCAAGATCCTTTGGAATGCTGGACTTTCGGACTCTTGATAAGAAACAAATGTCGTCAACATACTTGATTATGTGGTTCGAGGGGAAAATATTCTGAAGCGATGAAATATATATGCCGAACAAATAAGGTCCTAGGAGGGACCCCTGTGGCACTCCTCCTGTGACCTTCATCAATTCACTCTTCTGTCCATCAATGCGTACTCTCTGTTGCCTGTCCGATAAGTAGCTCTTCAATAACAACAGAAATCCCACAGGAAGATTCATCTGACTGGCCTTGGAAAGCAGCTTTGAGTGACAAACTCTGTCAAAGGCCTTGGAGAGGTCAAAGCTGATCAGAATAGCGGCTCCCGTCTGTGGGTCATCGGCAAATCTGGTTAGGACATCGTGAGCATAGATGACAGCGTGAGTTGTTGATGATTTCTTCCTAATCCCGTATTGATTAGCACCAAGGTGAGCTGTTAGCTATGGACGGATGCTTGATAGGATGACAACGGAACGTTCGGATTAAAGAGCACAAATATGATATTCGCAATCATAACATGAACAATGCTTTATATGTGCATTCTGTAAATAATGACCACTCCTTTAATTTTGATAGCGCCCGCTTGATTTATCCCTGCAATGACCTCCATGCAAGAAAAGTGTTAGAATCATCTGTAATAAGATCGCATCCCGACAATGTTGTCAATCTCAATTCCGGCCTCATTAATGTAAATACTCATGTTAGTGTGGTTTTTACTTTATTCATTTAACTACGGGTGATAGTGCCTTAACATTACAACACGCTCTGCAATCTTGGCTGGAATTGGCAAGAGGCTAATCGGTCTGGATTTTTCTATTACATTCTCCGAGGCTTTGGGGATCGGGATTATGTCACCAATTTTCCAGATCAGTGGAAAACGTCTTTGGCGCAGGCATTCACTGATGAGGTGATGGATCGGCTCAGCGAGGACCAGAGAGCACTTCTTGTAAACTGCAGTAGGCACAGAATCACTTCCAGTTGCCTTTGGTGGGAGTCGTGAAAGAATGCTCCAGTTGCCCTCAACACTTAACTCGGGTAACCAGCAGTCGTCTGGAGACCCGTCGACGAAGTCAAAACTGGAGTTGTTGGCAATGCTACAGTAATAGTCATTGATCGTATTGAGCACCTCGGATGGATTACTGGAGTTTCTGAGCCAATCACTGGGATCTCTTCCAGATTTTCCCCTCTCCATGTTGACGAATGACCATAGACCCCTTGCGGAATCCGAGCATTTAGAGCGAAAGTAGTACTGCTTGGCCTTCAGAATTTCTTGTTTTACCTTGACTTTCAAACCATTGAACAACGGCCAGTTTCGAGCACGATAAGCCTCCCATCGGCGGTTTATCAGGATCTTTAAAAGAGGTGAGATCCATGGAGCATCATTGTCAGTCAAATAGACTGTTGTTTGCGGAATTAACTTCAGTGCATCATACATGAATCCATAAAAAATATCTCATTTGGTGTCGATATCATTCGGAGCATACAAGCGTGAAAAGTCATTGTCAAGGAAAGATCTTTCAAATGCAAGAATGTTCGACAAGCGTAAGTCATAGAAGATATGTTTCTTCACCACACGCTGCTTCACCAATACTTTTGTCTTAGCAAGAACAGTAGCATGATCTGAGCCGGCTATTGGAGCACCAATTGAGACGTTTTCGGGAAGATAGTCATTTGACAAGCTCTTGTCCACGAAAATGAGGTCGAGGTTGGCAGTCTGTCGAGTCAGATGAGCAATGCCAAATGAAGAAATTAAGATACTTCTAGTTTAAGAAATCACGAAGAGATGGCTGGATTAGTGAAAAGCATCGGTATGGAATTTCTAGCACAAGTTTTCGATAGACCTCTAAAAATTTTAAAATTAGCCGTCCTAGCTCTCAGTGGAGGTGTAGTGACGGTTAAGCCTAATTTTTCATTATGATTGTATGAGTCGCACTATATAAATGATATAAAGAAGAATATTTGGTGAACACGAAAAATGATGATCAAAAGAAATCTGAGCGAGAAAAGTCGGACTAGGAATTGAAAATACTGAGGATATTTTTCGATTTCCAGCACGAGACCGGAAAATTAATTGGGTCAAGAATAAAAAGATTGATTTTGATTTATGCTGCACATTCTGAGAAGAACATATTTGATATTAATCTAGAACTACATTAACAAATGAATGATTGAATCTTTATATGATAAAGAATAGAATTTTCTGCTTCAGAGGATCTCAGCGATGACGAAGATGATGAAGAGGAGGAAGAAGATCATAAAAGTGAGTTTCAGAAAACTCCTTGTGTTGGATAAGGAAATATTTTCTCTCTACCACTGTGTTAACCTGATGATGATAGTAACACATCTCAGCACACAGAAACATGCTACAGTATGATATATGCTTGTTTGTTCTCGCAATTCCAGTTGCGTCTATTTTGTTTGGTCACTCACTCATTCACTCACTGCACGTTTAACGTCTTCTTTTAACCACTGCAATGTCTGGACGATGTCGAATGTTGGTCACCGCTTCTCCTTGTGGGGTCTTGTGGGTTGATGTTATGTAGATTAATCTTTCGCCCATCCTCCTTGATTATTCATTTCAACGTAGCAAAGTGCGTCAAGGCAACAAAATTAAAAAAAAAACAAGCTGACGACTAGTTAATTTTTTAAAAGGTGCAAAAACGCTGTTAGCGTTCTGTCAACAATAATAGGACAATATGCTGTCGATATCACTTAGAGATGACTTCTGCCTTCACTCGCATTCCTTTTGAACCGTCAGCGTGGCCTAGTGAAGAAGGTGCGAGCTCGTCTCCACCGCGGACTTCGGTTCGATTCCTAGATCAGGCGAGTGCGGTCGGGGAATCAAGGGTGTTGGTGTCTTGTATTGACTTAATAGCTGTCATTCTCTTTCGATATTCGATGTGCAAAATATGATTTAAAAGAAAAGTGAGGTCATCAACAGGAACTTGGTCAGGACGATCGCGTTTCGACCGCTAATCCTGGACGCTCAAACCCGACCAAGCGCGGTTCTGTACATTTAAGATACACAACCTCAAAAGTTAAATTTATAGTAGAGAAAAATTAGCATCTATCAAAAAAAAATAGAGTCACTATTGACTGAAATGTACCTCAGGCATTTGAAAGAAGGACAGAGTCCAGCCAGTAGAGGTCATGGTATTCAGTTTGGTTCTAGAAACCATTCAATTATTCATTTTAGCGAACTGACCATGCTAATGTTGCATTTTGACATGCTCCTAAATGTTTGCGTATTTAGGAGCATGAAACAGGACAATCTATTGATGAACACTGGTGTTGGTTATTAACCGACTCTCACGTTAGCGGTTTCAAAACTTTCCCATCTTTTACAGTATGTTTTCAGGATCTGTAATCATTTGGACGCTAGAAAATATCTTCAGCTTGGCTTCGAAATCCGCTCTGATTCATAAAACATTTCTGCTTCTTCATTTCATTCATCATATACATTCATTCAATAACATACATGTCCCTGTGTCAATTGTTGAATAAAATTAATAACAACTGGCACTTTAAGCAACTGTTCCGTTTTCGAAAAGCTACAAATAACCCAAACTAAGCCACCAGGCTGAACCGAAATTTTCTGTAGTCTACTTTTTGCTTCTTCATTTTCATTTCCTTTCTTATAGGTGATGCATTTCTCAAAGTGTTTCAGCATTCTGTCATTGTAGAGCTGTAAAGTCTCTTATGTGAGCGGTTATACAAATATACTTTCGTCCGTTAGGTCAGCTTGTGTCCTTGCGTAATAAAATGTTCTATTCTTTTATGTAAGAGTGTTGAAATTTTGGATAATGTCTTCGTTTGATTAGAACTTCACGAAGCACCGTAATGCTACAATAATCGTTTTCAGTTAGTATAGATGCTCTTCAGCTAATTCAACTAAGCAGATCGATGCCTAATTAAAAGGTGAGTATCATAGCGATGTCAAGCCATGGATATCGAAATCATACTTTCTCTCGTCAGCTGCGTAGATGGATGAAAAAAACTGAAAAGTGCGCCACAATTTAGGAAATTTGAAAACGACAAAGAAGCTGATGTCATTGCTATTAGTAAAGCGATATTGTTGTGTTGATGATTTCTACAATTACTAACAAAAAGTGCCCAATACAATACCAAAAATGCAATATTGCGCCGTGCAGTTTTCGATATTGTCATGGACTCTGTGACAAGAGACATATACCAATAGCAATGCGTTGTTGTACTCAAAATTCACACAGCTAACGCGGACTCGATCGCTGTGTTCATTTTTCGTACAACAAATCTACATTGTAATATGATATCTGTGTATTGTATACTCCCTATGTATCATGTAATCCTGATCGCAATGACTACTATGCAACTGTGAGCATGTTTGAATTCGGACAGCAATGACTATCAGCCTCAACTGTTAACTGTCCTCTCAAACCTGCTCGCAGTTATACAATATTACCCTTTGTATGAACTAGACATGCATATGTACTGTAAATGTATTTTAATCACGCTTTCGAATATAACAATATGTCAAGTTCAATGTAGCTGTCGAACGCTTTAAGAAACATATAAAGAAAGGGTTTTCAATTAATTGAAAATCTTCTCATTGCTGTATACTGTTAGTGCAATCGATTATAGGTTGATTAGCTTCGTTAGTTTTGAAGAAGCAAATGCATTGAAGAAACTTTGACTTCAGCAAGTAAAAAGATTGAGAAAAAGCAAGCCTGGAATCATTCGTGAAATATCGTTGTTATTGTAGTTCTGACTCATTACCGGTCTGAAGACAGAAAATCATTGTGTAAAACATTGAGTGAAGCGCTTCCTTGTTAACATGCGCATGAGTCTACTATTTACCAGTGCGTAAATATTGTGGTTTCCATGCATTTCCTTCGATCCTTAACCCTTCGGCCGCAAATCAGTCGATCTTTCACTCCCCACATCTCCACTTCAACGTACATGTATATCAACGACGAAATTTTAGCGTCACCGTACTTCTCGTCTCAACTGTTTCTGACTACAGACACGCATCTCTGAAACAAATTGCAACTTTAACGAATTTGATATTTTCAGATTTTTATGTCAGAGTTCAGCGCGTACAAATTGGAAGTATTAATTAGTATATGCGTATACTGTGCATGTGCCAATAACGTGATCATTCGATTTTATAAACTTCACAAGTTAAATGACAATTTCCGGTAGGACGAATAGCAAGAAGTGTCGATCGAATAAATCCAGAAAAATTGATGGCTAATTTCACTCGTATTTCATTGATAAGAACATTAACATTGTCGAAATTGAGAGAAATCTGACCTAAGGAAGCGAGGCACATCGATTTTCTGCGATTCCTTATTTTTCAAGTCGTTAGCTTGTTATACTACTTTCATTTGGTGACTGATTAATGCACGCTGCGCTGGCGGTGGAATCATCTCGTTATTGAGATATCATCGTTATCATTGACATCATCGTCCGCTATCAAAACTCGAACTACTTAGTATGATAGCGGACGACTAACAAGCATGTCATTTTCCTGATTTTGTAATGTGCAATACATGTTTAAAAACTTTAGCATAGATAAATAACATCTAAGGCAACTTCACTTTCAATGCAGGCAATCATCTACTAGTCATATGTGCACTATTTGAGATAAGGCGTAAGGATGATAGTCCTTGACAAGTTATGAAGAATCTCTATAGCTCTACCACACCTCTATTGCAACACATGCCATCAACATTAGCATGAATATCAAATTTTGCATTATTGATTTCAGGCAAATGAAATGGCTTATATGTTACTTTTACATGCTACTAACTGATGCCAATGTATAGGTCTAGTCCAGCCCTACACTATAGCCACAATTGTCCATAATTATCGTGCCCATTATTTTATATCTACCTCCCTTACATGAGGCTTCGAAGATGCTGACATATTCATACTTAAGATTGATCGCTGTGATAACTTCCGTACAGATGCCCTGTCCGCCGATTTCCAATGACGATATTTCAATCCACGGCGAGGCGAGGAACCGCGACTCCAATCAGCTGAGAGAAATGAAGCTGAACTCAGCCTTGGGCTAATTGTTTCAAGCCGAGCCGAGCACACATTGCCGTCTGCTCGGTTCGGCTCAAGCTGCAAGTACATCTATGAACCGAAAGTCAACTGTAACTGGGGCGTGGGAGGTTGTGGCATAGAAGGACTCTGATTCAACCACGGGATACAACCCTATCATACCTAAGGCTGGGGTTCCGCATCTGTTGATTTCCAAGGACATTTTCAGCACGCAAACAAAACGTTCAGAAGACCAAATACAATGCCACAGTTTCAGTCTCGGAGATAGGCAAAATAAATAAGTGAATGTTTTTTTAATTTAGGAGTTTTACATCATCCCATTTCGTGGGGAAAATATACAAAGATGAGAAAATAGTCCTTTTGACTAATGAATCGGCCAGTAGTCATTATAGGAGTTTTGTTACGACGGCGACATTAGTGAAATTTTCAAATAGCTCGTGAGAAATCATGTCAGAACAACTTCACATGTATTTCCCAAAGTGTTAGCTATAGTCAAGAAAGAAAATGTTTAGCGTACAAATACACTGAGTTTTTCGGTTGCTGAAGTTCTTCCATCCCTATGAAATCCTTCACAGCCTTGTTAATGTACACACTGACTGGCAGTCTCCTGGCGACATGATATCGTGTTTTTAAGAACCTTCATATTGACGTAACTTTGTAATTACCACCGTGACAGATTCAAACTCGTCGATTTTAACGCAAACAAAAGCCACCATTATCTTTTTTGAATGCGAAATTATGTAATGCTTCTTCATCATCACATACACCACGCAATATATAAGATGAGGCAACATACATGTGAATTTGTCTTCATAACTTCATTGTATTTGCTCCTAGAAATGATGTAATGCTAATTGTCTTGATAAGGGTGTATGATACGGGGAAATATGAATATATCATTTTGATCAGGTAGCTTGTTGCAGAGATTTCTATCATACAACAATAACTGTACCAATGTGAACAGTAAAGCGCCTAGAAAATGATTTTGAATGTTATATTATAGAACAGGTGACCGCGACTCCGCTCTCAATTTATCATGGCTCACATTGCTCATACGTTTTCAATTGTTTGTTTTTATGAGATGCGTAAGATTGATTGGATTTTTGATTAATTTGACGGTGATTACTTGCATTTTGAGAGGCTTTATTATTATTATTACTATTTCAACAGTTTGATGCACTTTGTTATGTTTACTACTATTTTGTTAAGTGAAAATGTTACTTCAGTGATGGTTTTACATCATGCTAGGAAAGGGGCATTAACATGAATGAGTTTCTTCATGTGATTGTTTTGATGATATCCTCCAGATGATTTTTTTGGAAGGATAGATGGAAGAAATATGAACTCATTTATAGATTCTATTGGTATTTCTTACGCTTAATTGAAGTGAATTTATGTTTCAATAGGGAATTTCATCAAGTCAACCGGCAACTTCGACCGCGAAAAATCGGGAAATTGACACTGAGATTGGCGCGGTCACCCTGCATAATATAGTTGACCTTCCATCAACAACAATGAATCACTCGAATAAGAAATTAAAGAATTACATATATTTGCGGAAAGAAGCGTCCTTGCTTCCCCCTTGAGAGTCTAATGTTCTTCCCTTTGTCCTATGTGGACTGAAATCGTTATTTGCGTGGTTCCGATATGCAAGATGGACGGCATCTAAACATTATACGTATGTTTCATTATTCCTGACTATGTTATTGAATTCTTTGTTGCGTCAATAAAAGGAGTGGTATGAGCGCAATGCCACGATTAATTAACTAACTTCAGTTACTCATGTGTAAATAGAATATTTGAACTACGAACATATTGTTATTGTACATCGCGTCTGAAAGATTTTTATATGAAGAAATTGTGAGAAAAGATAGTAGTCTCTGTGTCAAGTTGTTTTTCGATGATATTTAGTACAAATACGAATTTAATTCAACTAAAAACATGGATTCTGTGAGTCCAGCTTATCACTGCAATCAATGTCACGTTTCTTATTTGTATTCGCAGCCTGTTAGGCCTGTGAAATAGCAGAATAAGTAGATAATGTAGACCTGTAAAATAACAGAATTCAATGATAATATTGACCTACCAAATAACAGAATGCGAAGATAATGTAGTTAGACCTCCGCCAAATTACAGAATACAGGGATAATGCAAGCCTTTTCTTATAGCAGAATACGATAACAGAGTAAACCTACGAAATAATCGAAGCCAAATGGCTATAGTCACTTTAAAGTTTGAAAGTGTATTGGAGTAATTTTGCACTTTCTCAAAAGAATCATTGTCTCATTATTGTCATCTTCTCTTCGATTTTTGCCTCAAATCCTTCGGTGTACTATTTGGCCTCACTGCGGAGTCTGTCCATTCAGCTATTTTTTGATAGAATGAAGTTGATACTTCTGCTTTCCCTGTCGATATGCATCTAGCCCTTCTTTACTCTTCGTCGAATTCCTGTGGAGACTCACGTCACTCGGTTTCATGTCATACTAGAAAACGTATTCTTCTATTTGTATCATGCACTTTCTAAACATTCATGTTATACTATATTGAATTCAATCTCTTTCAGAGCCAGTTCCCGGAGGCTTCTCCCAGATGGATTCAGTGGAGTCTGGGACAATGGACACCGGAGAATTGGGGGAAGGAGTGGCAACCGCTCCTGCCACAGAGGGTCACATGTCGTGGTGGCGTAAGCGAAGTCGAAGAATGAGAAAGATGAACCGACGCGGCCGTCGCTGGTGCCGACGCTTGGTGAAGTCTCAGGGCTTTTACTGGGCTGTTATAATTCTCGTCTTGCTTAACACTTTAGTCCTTACTTCAGAGTATTACAAGCAGCCCGAGTGGCTCGACAAATTCCAAGGTAAGATTTTGCATTTATACGATAACTTACCCTCACATTTATTTTGCTTACTTTCCATTCAGATATCGCCAATAACGTCTTCCTGTGTTTTTTCGCCATCGAGATGTTTATCAAAATGTACAGTTTGGGTATCCGTACCTACTTCGACTTCCTCTTCAACATCTTCGACTTCATCGTTGTCATTTTCTCCGTTATTGAAGTAATTCTCAAACATACCAATGTCCTCCCGCCTCTGGGCGTCTCTGTGCTTCGCTGTGCGCGTCTTCTGCGTGTTTTCAAAGTGACCAGGTGAGCGAAAGACATCTCATTACTGTGATTTCAGTAATCTTGCTTGCAAGATGATATCTCTTACTTTAATATTGTACTTGTACCAAATTCATGCATTCGATATTATGCTTGACTAGCAGATCTCTGGCCTAGGTTGGAATTTTCAATTTGATGACATATCAGAACATCGGCAGCATGTGTGCTGCTTCATAGGTTAGTGGCTGCCGTCATGAAAAAGAAACAATCATGGACGGTTCTATTCCGACGAATGGCAATTTTTGCAAAATGTTTGAGTCGTTATCAGGCTCTTGAAAGTCAAACGCCGTCAGCTATAGCCATCTTTCGTACTTCTGATGCATCACAAGCCAAAACCATTAGATTTTTATGTGCCATCGCAATCAAGAGCATCAATCAATTATGACTCGTTCAATGCACCACCTATCATTGAAGCGTGTGTTTAAATTTAATGAAAATCATCCTGCCTCTAGGAATCTCAGTTAACTACTATATCAAATAAGCTAAGATAAAGCCTACTGTACAAAATAATGAATCTGCAAATAGTCAGGTAGACGTCGATCACGCTGGGGATATCTTCGAACTCCACTTTCAAATTCTGATATACATGTGGTTTTTTTTATCTGAAGCCCTGGTTGAATCACTAGTAGGCCTAGATGTAGTGGATGTAGGCTCTGGTGAATTTCCAGTTTCTTCATTGGCAGGAGTTTCCATATCATCATTTACATCAAATCTTTTTGGTATCTTGATCTGGTCCAAGTATCTTGTTTGAGGAACATTCTCAGAATCTCTAATATTAGCCAAGGATTTGCCAGATGTAGAAACGACAGTACCAGGCTCGTAAGTTGGAAGTCGATTGTTTTGAATGCGTTGGAAAAGCGCAGGCTGGTTTGGTTCCACCAAAAATTATCGGTAACCTTGGATTAAAATTAAATACTTTTTCTGACGGTGTCTTTCCATTCTTCACCACTGCGTTCATGATGATGCATGTTGTAACATGATTTCATAATATGATAGATTGTCCAATGGAATGTTGACTTTTTGATACTCCGTACACCACAAATTTTGAAGAAAAGAAAAGAAAATGCATGCGAAACTACACTATAAGTACTGAACTTGCTAGAATTGACCTACAGCGTCTCACCTGGAACTACTCCATGAAGAAAATGAAATAGGGAATATTAATATATAACAAAATATTGTCATTGTGAAAAGAAAAATATTCTTTCCGGACTAGTTTCAAGACTAGTTTATTGCCTCATATTCAGCGGTACAACAAAGAATTCAATAAAATCCACAATAAAATTTATATATACAAGTTT
Organism: Prostheceraeus crozeri; assembly: GCA_907163375.1. Lineage (NCBI taxonomy): Eukaryota > Metazoa > Platyhelminthes > Polycladida > Euryleptidae > Prostheceraeus > Prostheceraeus crozeri. The sequence continues at coordinate 119,631 of CAJQUW010009052.1, read as the reverse complement.
GCTTCAAACAGAAACATTTTCATTAACTAAAATCTCAAATAAAATGCGTCAAAAAATACAGAGAGCGTTGAACTACATAGCTATTGCGCTAAACATGACATAAAATATATATCTATATAATAATATAATTATATAATAATTACATTATGATATATAATAGACTTGCTATTTGTGGACCAATTGGTGACTAACAATTCATAAAATTTAATCTACCTCTCAAGAGGACCGGCCTGTACCCCATCCTATCTAGTCTTAATTCGCAGAGAAATATGACAAGTTTAATCTATACACGACGACTATCAATTACCTATTTCACTGCAGATGGGAAAGGAGATTATATGAATTAAGAAAATCTTTCACGTTGCTACATAACTTAATATAGAAAATAATCTAACCAAGTAGATATCAAAGTATGGATGGTACTAACAATTTAAGTAAAGGGTAATAAATTCTGAAAGATTAACTACTGAAAATGATTAGTAAAATACGATTGTGTCTTTTTTCCATGTAACCAAGTTTTATTCATTCGCAGTCATTTTTTGTACAGGGTATAGCTGTTTTAGAAGTTTTAAGTTCGACCCGACCAATAATTGATCCGAGGTCTCCCGGACATCGAGCGAACACTCTACCACAAGGCCACAGCGCCTATTGATATACTTTTCATTAATGTGTCATGTTCTTTAATGACTCAGTGACTCAGTCATGCATTGTTAGCACATTTTGAAAAAACTTCTTGAATAAAATTGAACGGCTCTGCTAGATTTATTTTGATTGAATCAAACTTTTGTTTTACTGATGATCAGCTGTTGAGCTGACAAATGACATTTCATCCTGAGTGCAATCATTCTTCAATTACGTGTACTAAACTTGTTTATTCAAATTAATTTCTAAAAAATTTCAAGGCTTCAATCAATATTGAGAAAATTCGTTGTGAAAGTCAGTAGTCAACTATACTCAGGATGTCAGCATTGTGTAAGATGGATTATTTTCATTGCAAGAAAATATGCGTGAAGCTGGTGACGACACTATGATGTATACATTTTAAACGTTCATTTTTCTTTTCAGATACTGGTCGAGCTTGCGGAATTTAGTAGCTAGTCTCTTAGCTTCGATGAAATCCATTGCCAGTTTACTGGTGTTGATCTTCCTTTTCATTGTCATATTTGCCTTATTGGGCATGCAACTTTTTGGAGGCCGCTTTAACTTCGTAGCGAAGGACAAACCAAGATCCAACTATGATACTTTCATTCAATCTCTTATTACTGTCTTCCAGGTGAGTGGTGCTGTATTTTTGCGATGATTGTGTGGCAATTATCGAGTAAATCATCTGATTTAACATTCGAATATTATTGATAAACCCATCTTTTGATAATAGGCAGGCGGGATGCGTTATTAAAAAATTCCAAAATACTGAAGTTATCTGCACCAAATTTGTGAAGATAAAGAACTTTGCAGGATTCTAACAAATAATTAAAATGTGATGCTATCTGCTAATCTTGGACTCGATTGCATTCAGTACCCATGTTGCGATAAAATAATTTCTAATTCTCTATTCATCTAGGAAGCTCATGTTGTGAGTCATTATGCTTGATTAGCTGTTTCATGCATCTGTAATTCACCCGAGACACATCTCTGCATGTATTTACTCAATGATAGTTGCGTTGCAATAGTGATACAATAGACAAGCCAAAACACGGAGATAAGCGCAATAGGAAACAAATATTGACCGCTACCTGGGCACATGCATGGTCGAACAAGTATTCGATTATTTCCCGGCCTCAGCTTATATCAGATCACGTATTCAATCACTATCACCGGGCTGAGGAAATTTCTGACCATGGATTTATCTATTGCTCTTCATGCAAGTATATAGTTGATAAGTTATTGACTTCTTTATTTCAATGCAATAAAATTTTGTATTTCGTAGTCAAATCTTCAGAAACATGAAATATTTGCGAGTAATGCGAGTATCATGTGTACATTTAGAAAGCTATCAATCTGGAATGAATCATGGGCTCTAAGTTACAAAAAGCGCAACGTTGCACTGCAGAGATCATTGCTAGAAAAGTTCTTTTGTGTTGTTAAATGCATTGATATTTTATAGCTAGCTTCAAAAATTATTCAATTATTCAATTAAGTAGTAATTTCATTATGCGAGTAGATGTCAGAGATGCTTCAGTCGATGTGACCATCATCAGTTACAAATAAACAGTGAGCTAATGAACAAATCTCAAATTTTAGACTCAAACATATGATCTCGCAGATGTTCTGTGATTTAGCCATATACAACACTTAATAGAAATACGAGTATGTGTATTGAATAGCTACTATGTAACTATGTAGTATCTACTATGCTACTAATGTATTGTAGCTACTAGAGATTTTAGGCTATGTTCATTAATTTGCTGTAAATTTGCGGCTGACGACGGTCATATTAACTGAAACATGTGTGGTATCTACGTGGTGACGTTAATAAGTCCGTAGACTCGTACGGATGAAAAACAATTGACATCCTCCAATGAAAGTATATTGAACTTATGGGAACTTAGGTAATTTAAATCTATAAAGCAAATAAATTATGACATTGCAATAATTTTGACAATTATTTTTCTATATAGGCCCAATTATTGCCAATGCACAATTTTCAAATTCTTAATAGCTCATCAAAAGCTGTCCTCAACCAGCTTTCCGGACGTCCGGAGAAGAAATTTTTGAATTCCTCCTTCAATTCTTCTTTGCGAGAAAATTTCTTAACTCTGAGGGGCTTTTTTAGATGCGAGAAGAGGAAAAAATCGCTTGGGGCCAGGTCCGGGCTTGAATCGGGCCAGGTTCGGGAGTTGAAAGAATCCAGCACTTTCCAAAGAGGATTGAACCCATAGCCACTTTGGTGCACAGGAGCACCACCATGCAGTAGATGCAAATTGACACCTGCAAGCCTTCTTAGCTTTCAGGTTTCCGATACAAGCTGTGCGTAGCTTTGTCCCGGTGTTTTAGTGTCATTGTCCTCGAAGTCCAAATTGTTCATTCCTTTGTGGTCCAAACAAAAATTTGCTGATGAAGGCCCTTTACAGTGATGTTACAGGTTTCAACTTTCGTCTCGCTCTTTCACCAGGGAATTTCCATTCCATTGAGGCACGTTTGCTGTCTGGTACGAAAAGTGAGAGCAGTGCTTCATCTTCGGTAACGATGTTTTTCAATAGCTGATCACCGAGCTCTTCATGATGTCTAACATTTCTTAAGCAGTAGCCTAGTCTGCGAGAGCACTTGTCAGCACTCAGAAAGTATGGAACAAATCCTGAGGCAACTTTTTGAGGCCAATTCCCTTGAGTATATTATACACTGATCCACAGCTGATGTTGAGTAGCTGTGATGGCCATGTTTTGTTATTCGCCGCTCTTCTGCCATAATTGAATTCAAATTCTCGACAACTTTACCGGCAAATTCAGAGGTCCTATCGGGTCATTTTTCATCTTCCATGGAACTGCGACCGCTCGGAAACTCTCTGATCATCCTGTAGACCGTTGACCAACCTGGCGCTTCTTCATGATAAGCCTCATTCAGTAGTACTAGCAATTCTTCCGGTTTTATCCGTTACAAATAAAGAAAAATTACGACACTCAGTTTTTCGATATCGGAAATAATTTTACAACCAAGAATTATGATGAAATTAGATAGACGCCTGTGACTGCTGAAGTGCAACATGATGACCGCTTACTCAATGACATTGGAGACCTGTATACACACGGATTCCACTGGTAAAACTTATGAGACAATAGAACTATTATTTCGTGTTGAGTCTACGGACTTATTGACGTCACCACGTATGTAAAATTCTCATAGCGTTATCTCTTCAGCGTTCTACAATTTGAATAAAAGATTTGCCATTTTTGAGTCAAATATTATGGCGTATCAAATCTTTACTGTGCATCATAGAACTTAATGGCAGTATCACTTTTCTTTCATCAAAGCATATTTGTCTGAGTTTATCATCTCTACTCTTACAGATTTTGACAGGTGAAGATTGGAACGAGGTGATGTACAATGGTATACACGCCTACGGAGGCATCAACAGTCCTGGCCTTCTTGTCAGCCTCTACTTCGTCATACTCTTCATCTGTGGCAACTGTATCCTTTACGAATATGAAAATTAGACAGCTAAACATTTATTTTTAATTTTTTCATTTGTGTCCATGTTGTGTTGTGACTAAACTATGAAGTTCATACACACCCAAACTTTCTCATTCCATTAATCAAAGATTTTTCCGCTGTAAAAAAAAAACAAAGTTGTATCTTTTGCCTTCTTTTCTTTATATACTTTTGTACGATTGAACAACGATGCGTTATATTTGAATTTATTCAGAAATCAGAAGTTTCATAGACTAATAATAATCTGCCTAATTGTCTTTTATGTCTCAATCCATTTGATGTTTGCGTAAATGATAATGAAATGGATTTTGTTTTGAATTATTTAACATGGAATCAATCCTGATAGCTGTGCTACTTCATGGACAAGAAGTAGTCATTTTCTATCTCTTTCCATCATTGTCAATGTTTAATATGCGATATAACCAGTGTTAGAAACGATAATGTTTTAGTCAGTGATGAATTTCATGACTGTACGATTAATCGCACGATTATTTATTCCGATCTGTTACACTAATCTAGTGCTGATAATAGTTACAAATGACCTCTAAGCCATTCAGTTCGCGATAAATTATTATGTAATCTCTCACCAATTTTCAATGGTCAGATTTCCTAAAATGTGACCAAATTTTTCACTGTCATGAATGTTTTATGACTTTTTCCGTAGTGATGGCTTGAATAGTTGGAATATTTTTAGGATTCGTTTGCAGTTGAATAATAATGCAAGGCAAGTATTTTTCTGAAAAACACATGTTATTATGAAATATTTGATTAACGCGAGTTTTCAGCGACTGCTTGTTGTGCGAAGTGAATTTTGCGGTTTCAACAGGTATGCATTCAAGAATGACTGTTACAGTGTACCTCATAACGTGATATTAAAAAAGCTGGTTTGCTTAGTTATATATCGAGATGTATTCGGTCTTGAAGGCATGCTTTATTGTATATATAAATGCACTATACATGGTTAAGACAGCAGTGGTCGAAAGTTCGGGCAAGCACCATGCACTATGCACAGTCTGCTTGGAAATCGTGCATTTGGTTACATAGGATTAACAATATTTCTACACGTATGTATAATAAAGACGGGATGATAATGATTTCAGTTTCATTAATATTTACATCTCAGGAAATTAGCAGTCATGCGTCGCATTACAATATAGACAGGTGTAATTCGTATTTAGAGTGCATGTCAATGTGGATCAATATGAAAGGGAGTTATGTATCAATTCCATTTGCCTAGCTTAATTGCCAATCCAAACAGTTGTCTGTAGAGGTCAATTTGAAATTGGAAGCATTTCCTTGACAAAAAAGTATTTTCATTATAGAACATCATCACTGTCTCAATTTAGAAAACGCTTGCGCGAACTGATTTCAAATTTTGAAATCGAAATTTTTTTTTATCGCACTGTGAAATAATCGACACATTAATCACACACAGGGGAAAACAGGTCTTCATGTATCATGCATTCATGAAAATGACTACAAATGGTGATTCACGAATCGATTATACTTCCTTAGCTATACAACAGATATCCTCTTGAACGTCTTCTTGGCTATCGCTGTCGATAATTTAGCAGATGCAGAACAGATGGACCAGATCCAGAAAGAACAGGAGGAAAGCAGAGAACAACGTAAGTCACTTGGTCAGTCTGAAGTGAATCTTGCACTTTCCGCCAATGGTAGTAAATTGGGATCCGACGAGCAGACCAATGAGGTGGGCTATCCCACCACAGACGACCATTATCTTAACAACGACATCTCTAGAATCAATCGTGTCGAGAAAACAGTGAATAATTCGACAGATTCTGACAAGGAAACTATTCACAAAATCCACATCGAATTCAAGGACAGACGTGAGTATGATGTGTGGAGCAGGTAGTTAGACTAATGGTCTTTAGCATGCCCCTAGATGTCTGGTATTTGGTGATGGTGTCGTTGTTTCTGGACTGATTTCTACTCATCACATTATTAAGACTTTGATCTCGTGTTTTAGAGACGATGTCTAAAGAATTGTCTTCAATAGACATCATTTTTCCTGAGAGATAATATCTAGGCATTGGTCCTTACTTTCGGCATGGTTATCGTGAGTCTTGATAACAATGGTTGCTCTTGTAGATATCACGTTGAATCTTTAAGCAGAGAATGAGTTGTCTATCACATCATGCATTCAATAACTTGTAAACGTAGGTGTTTGATTTAAGACTGATGGGCGATGCAATGATGTGCCTCTCAAATGGCGATGATGAAATTGGTGGATTAGTTGGAGGCAACTGGCAATTTTTCAATTTTAAAATAGTGGCTTGCTTTTGGTAAAAAATTGTCGCATATTTTGGCTGGGTAGTTTTCACCAACGAAGTTAACGTTTTTGTTTAACAGTGACGCATGCGCGTATCCAATGCGGTTAAGGAGATTGGACGTCAAGATCCTGCTAATGAATTTACAATGCACTGCCATGAATTCTGATATCAGCTCGTCTAGTTTGTTTTCACCGTATGTTTAAATTTGAATCAGAATCTTTCTGGCATTTGAAAAACGAGGAAAAATCAGTCTTCTTCAAGCTACATAGATTATAATTGAATTCCATAACGAGATAGCCTACGTCTGAGAGAGTCGAAAGATTCATTTGGACCATGCCTTATATGAAGACTCCATCACATCATTACTCCTTCATTTTACCACTAGTTTTGTATGATGTTTTACAATCCTATATTTACATTGTTGTAGTTTATAGTAGTCACTGCATTTTCTGTAGTTGTCCCTAGTAGATTACTTCTGTCTGCTTCATATTGTGACGAATGTGCTTACCTTAAACAATCCCAAGGCAAAAAAGGTACACATGTTTCTCTTCTTTGTTTCGTTTTTCCCTATCAGAATGCCGAGTAATATGCTGATTGAATATGGTTAAAGTAACATGTTTGGAACAAGTACTTTATCAATCACGCAATCAATGGAGGTGTTTTGAACGCGGCCGTGCGTCTAACAGGGGTGTGATTTTTCCGCCTTTTGACGGAATTCTTGTGTTTCAACAGTTGTTGACTGAACAACTTCTCTATTGTATGGATTTTTCTGTCGTCCACAAACCTGACAGCGCATTCCTTCGAATCGGTTTCCTGCTTAGGGTTACAGTGGTGATGTAACCATGTATCTACAAGACTTCGAGAGATAATCCGAATGAAGAGATTTCGGGACAATAGTAATTCAACATGAATGTTTTTTGAAGTAACCCTCAGTTTGAACGTAGACAATGCCATTTTTTGGTTTGTAATGTAATCAAATTAAAACCCTGTTCTGACAGGCTATGACGTAATTTGACACTACGAACAGATGACTGAGTAAACATCATTTTTCAGTGAAGCACTAATCTGTAGAACGTTACCTCAAATCCTCTAATCTATAATTATGCGAAATAGTGTGTATAATTTGTGCACTACACCCATTGAGACTGCCAGTGTGATTCGATTTTGATGCCTACATCCAACAAAGGCTTGGTATCTGTGATGCTGCTATTCATGCAGACCTTACGATACTGACCAAGCGATTGCAGCTATATTTTGATTGGAAAGTGTTATGAAAATTTTCCATGAATAGTTGTAGAAAAGTTTTCGCATTGTATTTCACAGAATAAGGATATTTTTTAGTTGTCTTTGTGATATTCTGCTTACATCATGTGCGAGCATACTTTTGTGACAACATTATTGTCTCTTTAATTTAAGGCGTTCATACATCACACTAAAGCTGTAAAAGTTCTTTGCACTTGATTTCTTTCTCTTATTCATGTATGCTATGAGTAGCCTTTATTTCAGATCAAATTGTCAGGAAATATTAGTCTAGTAACCGTAAAATCTGTTATAGACCGTCACGGCGGTCTATGTTTCAGGCCTATGTTCCATTAGACGGTGGCTGTCTATTTTTCAACATCACCGAGTCTAAAACTAAAAAATATCGCTTCAATTAAGTTTGTATTAACGCGCATGTTCCATTTATAAAACTTTCAAATAACTGAATGTTTACTAAATACCTGACATACTATCTTTAGTGCGAGTTATTGTCTTGTGATTGAAAGTTAACATTGTGCAAAAGCATGTTTCTCTGATATCGATATTCAAAAAAATTGATAAATATAATCAATAAATTTTGCCACTGTTAAAGCGGCTGGTACGCGAAACGTTTAGCGCATAAGATCTGCATTTTCAACATGTTCGTACACTGGAATATTTTATAGGGAGAGATAATCAACATTTTTTGTCTATTCACAATAAATGGATACACATGTTTTATTACCAACAGTCATTTTGGCCCAATTCACCCGCGTAGAAAGTCCCAACATTTAGCAAGATGGTGTACTACGGTGCATCTAGTATATCATACGCGCAAGATTGCAAACTATAAAGAAAACAGGATGATCAGCAACACAAATCGTGATTAGCATTACAGGCGTTTACTGATCAATTTAAGACAATGGATGATACTGAAGAAATCAGTTTTGTTGTCCGAATTTCCGATGATACCCTCTTATAGCAGCAATTTCAAATAACATATCTGACAGGCCTTACTCAAGCAAATATCTTAGTGCTCACTGCGTATTGGCGACTCATTGTAGGTAACGTTCTATCCTTCTATTTATAGTGTGGAGGTCAATTTTTCAAGCACTTTGTCAGAGTTACAGGTTTTACAGAAGCATACACAGCTTGCTTTGAAATAGCCAACTGCGTAACCAAAGTGTTTGTAAAGTATCGAAGAATTGTTTTTTCATACTGGAATTTAATTTTGACACTGATGGGCAATGAAACTAAGCAAGTTTTTCACTTTCAATGATTTTAACTTTTTATTGCGTTTCGAGCATCTTGCAAGGACATTTGAAGAGCTGCGAAATGCATCTTATTCAATTCCAATAGAACGTTTGCACTTGCTGGATTCTCTAAATTCAATGTAATTGTGTTCAATTGTCTTAGTTAATCTCGCAGTATCAATAAAACTGTTTGTATGAGGGCACTGTTGACTAGAAAATATTGTAAATCACCTTTCTATTTCGATCAATTGCTCTTGTGTAAATCCGGTTGCTGTTGTTTAGTTTGTCAAGTTCATGTAAATATTTTGATGGTGTGCATTTGTTATGTAATATGTTTTTAAGGGTGTCGTTCAGTCAATTTTGTGTTCTATATCACGATTCGAACACATGTTCGATCATCTGAGATTTGTTCAGAGAACTGAAGCGCGCCAAGTGGCATGGTGCGAGCATCGTCGAATATTGTCAAACTCAGTGGATTGGATAGTCCTTTGCTAGTGTACTCAATGCTGAGAAGAGTGACACTCTATTCCTTAATGCTTTGCATGTGGTGTTTATGAGTTGAGGCAAAGTTTTTGATGCTCAAGAATCTCTTCAGTTGACGCAAGATAAAAAGCTTAGTCGAGGTTTCTTGCAGATAAACACGACATGAGTATCCCACTTCAACCTTTGAATCTCGCGCGAAATTCCTGTTTCAGATTTCACAGGAGTGTTTGCTAGATCCTTCGTTACCTTAAAGTTTCTTGCGCTTTTTTTCTTTTCTGAGCAACTAGCTGCTGTGTTTTTCGTGACCTATTATTGCAAGGTATGTTGATACAGGAGCGCGTTCCGTTTACCGGCATAGGAACAATTTTTCACGAAACTGCAACAGCTTGCATAATTCTTATGATTCTTATGAAATTTTGATACTGTAAGGCTACAACAGTGCTGGGGAAACTGCTATGTAGAAAAGGACTTAAACTTATAATATATTCAAATTCTTTACCAAATTATACTAATTACCTAACGACATATGCATCGCATTTGTGGAATGATTTATTCCAGCAGTCAAATTTTCTATTGACACATTACTATGTGTCAACGATTACTGTGATTCATAGAATGATCACTGTGATCACTAGATTACTGTGATTCCTGATTTCGATCTGTGTTTTGCTGCAGTTTCACAGAACAAATTCGCATGCAAATGATACATAGAAGTCGAATATCAAAGCTATCTAAGCCTAGAGAGGACATTAGATAACTATGATGGCACCAGTCCGGACTCTGACAGCGGATATAGTTCAGAACCTTGCTGCCTTTACCTCGAGATAACTTCTGATGTTAATGTCGCATAATCTAACATTTTTACACAGAGTCAGATCAACCTTAGAGATGTCACTTGTCTGAGCATTAATGAAAATGACCTGTTTACGAAATCTGTAGACCGCATAAAAGAAAATTCTAAAAGTTGATCCTGTGAACGCAGATTCACAAATTTCGTTCCAATATTTTTGCAGGCTTGATCTTCTTTAGCCATTGCAAACTATCCTGAATAGCATGATATTCCAGCACGATTTTGTGATTTCATCTTCAATGGCCAGCCATGTTGTTGCTTTTTAAAAATTGATATTTCTATTAAATAAGATTTCTTTCTTGAACACAGAAGATTCCGTCCTCATGCAATAAAACACTCATTTTTCATTGCTTATCAGTTTATCGGGTTTAATGTCATTAAACGCCCAGGTCAAATTACCCACAATAACTGATGCTGAATATCATTTTAGTTACAGGTCACAGATACGATGATGCAAAATAAATGAAAGAAATTTTGCAGATCGGTCAGATTAGAACATGCGCCACCCACTAAAAGTTTTGATCACAGTATTACAAGTTTTTCCTTCTCTAATCAGTCCTCCAACAGATAAGCAAAAACTTTCACCACTATTGTCACGGATGATTTGAATTCAGCTTGTAGCATTTATAAACTCTTGTTAGAGATATCCTATGTTTTCTCCATGTCCTCCCATGGATATCTATCTAGTAAGGGGATGAGACACTCTACTCAAAATCAATTTAGCTCTATACCAACTTGGTGTTACTTAGCCAACATATTAACGAGAAAATAGTGGGTTTATTAGATGTTGATGATAAAAACGTTGCAGATACTTGATTTTTATTTCAATGCCTTCTTAGACAATTTTTTATCACGACCATTTCGTATTTGGACCACTTTGACTTGGCAAAATCGTCCAATCAAATATCTAATGCAGATGAAAGTGTGATTGTCTCATGCTCCTTGAAAGTCAATCGCTTAAAAAGAAAGAGGAAAAATTATTAGAAGAGTAATCATTTGAAAAATTTAGAGACGCGACGTTTCAATGACGATTAGGCTACTTATGTATCCAATCCATAGTGGTAAATAAAGATCAGTGTCATTTTGCAGAACATAGCCTAAGCATTTTTATCTTTAAATCAGGCCAAAATATCATTTCAAAATAAAGTGAGCATAAGATCAAATAATATAGTTATAATACTATAATTATATATAGTTAATAATATAATATAACTAATGTTAATATAATGTATAAAAATATTAATAATGTTATAATAATATAATATACTAGTTAATACTATAGTTATTATTTACATTCAAATGATATAATACCTGAAGTATTCAAATGAAGATCATTAAATTTGAATAAATTATAAAAATTGTGTAAAACCATGTTTGTAAATTTACTTAAGCCTCAATTCTTGACGACCTTGCTTTTCCTGGCTCTGACGCTCTGCCAGGATCCCCTCTAAATCTTCAGCAACTTCAACGTTATTCATCTCTAATTCCAACACAACTTGATCAGAGTTATAGATGATTTCAGGAAATATATCAACTGATTTTCACAAAGAAACTCCTGATTAGATCTCACTGAATCCACCGTAATTGAATACAAGATCCGCAAATATGAATGATCGAAGCGTTTTTGCAGAATCACAATCGGACACCAGGATAGAGGACGATATAAGGATTCCGCTGATATGTGCTTTTCCGATATAACGACGAATGTTTGCGATGTGATTGAAAAAATGACAAACTGCAACATCATGCTGCATTCTATTAGCGTTAGAGCTATTCGCAAGTAACACCAGGGATGTCTATGAATAATATGATATAGAACTCGGGATACACAACTCCCAAAGTGGAGAATTGACTGTGAGCTGAATTTTTTTATGACAGTGGAAATTTGTGTGTTTGATTTGAAATTATGTGCATTGCTGCAATGTTATTTTAGTCTGATCTCGTAAAATCCTTCCCAAATGTAGTGTTGTCAACCGTTGAGAGAATATGGATTATCTGTGCAGAAAATCAGAAAGTGGCTTGCATTGTTGCCAAATTTTGTCCTTCGAAAATTGTGCTACTCAAATCTCGGATGTTTTGCGCTCATTTCAATAACTTGGCGCAAGTTTTGCGTCATATCTTCTGAAACATGGTTCAGCATGGACTAGCTAGCTTTCAAGTGACAATAAGATTCCTTGCCCTGTCTAACGCAAATGGAGTTTCTAGATCTTCGATAAGACGTCGACAAGTTGAATTGACTGGTTTAATGACTAAAGATTCATTTCAATTTCTTAGTGAGGAACTTGACTGCAAAGTGTGTTAATATTGCAGTCGATTAATTCAACGTAGCTGTCAATTAATTAACAACATTTCTTTGATTTTCACAGAATATATCAATGCTGGCCAGTCATATATAACAATATTCAGGAAGTTATAATGAGTAGTTCAAGTGATTTCCAGTGACATTCTGAGTTAGTCTATTTGTGGAAAGCCATAGTTCTGCCAACTTTGGTTTTCGGTTGTGACATCGCTCCCTTGAGAGCTTTTGATGCTGGAGTGCTGGACAACTTCCAAGCAAGTTGCTTGAAGGCAGCTATTGATTTGCCTAAAAGATCCCATCATAATGCTCTAATACAAGCATTAAGCATTTTGCCCGCTTCAGAATACCTGCGTCTAAGATTATTGCGCGAATTCAAAAACATATTTGCCAGTGATCATCGACTTCGGCGCTTAATGCTTGGTCGTATTTCTGACGCAATGATCATGCTGCCATATCTATGCGGTTCCTTTTTATGCCAGATTGCTGATTGTGCGGGTTCTATCAGCAATATCATGAAGCTGATGTTGGGGAGAATTACTTATCAGCTGTCAACTCCTGGGCATGAACCTAATGGAATACGGGGCAGCATAAGGACTGTCATATATTACCAAGAGCCCTTGCGTTTGAAATTGTGTTGTTGTCATGTCTCTACCACTGACTTTTCATTTATTTTTATCTTGTCCGTTTTTGGATGCTGAATAAAGATATTATTATAATAATCACCATAAAATCAGCTCGATTTATTCTAATTTTCTGTGTGATGCGTAAGTGTATGGTAAACATCACATCGATGCCGACATTACTTAACTACATGTATTTCCATGAGGTCTTACAGTTCCAATTAGGCTCAAAACATGGATAAAATTGTCCACGTAAGTGTTGCGATTTGCAAAACTTCGGCCCACAGTGTTTCTCCACACTTTGGGAATTGTGTATCCCGAGTTCTATATCATATTATTCACAGACATCCCTGGTAACACCAAGTTGGTATGATGAAGATATATTGCCTTTCATGACAGCCTAAATCGTCGGCGCGTAGCGCCAGACCGCCAGACGATCTAGGCTGTTTGAAAGGTAATATATACATGTAAATGCATTGTTACTGAACCTAAAATCTATGACATCAAAAGTCCAAGATTTTGATCTGTAAAAGACTTAAATCTATGATAATTTTCTACATAGCCCATAACAGCTCAGAACATCAAAGCATGCAAGCTTGAGATATCTACGAGTCCAAATTGTGAACCATAGGAATCACCTGAAAATGGACGGTGAAGTGCTCCAACCCATGGATATCTAGATGTCCATGTCCAACCTCAATGGCATTACACAGAAAAGTAGACAGCCTTAATCATGCAATTAAGGCCGTCCAATTCCGTCAAGAAAGGAAAGCGAAGAATATTCCAAAGTCATGGCTTTCATAAGAACAAAGTTGTCATTTGAGATACTAAAAGCCGCTGTTCTATGCGTTCGTGGATCACGTGTCCCTTTTCAGAAAAAAGATGATCTTCCCTCAACCATTGATGACTTTGAGTTCCGAGCTACAAATGCAGATATTCATTGACTTTTATAAGGGATTACAATAAAATGCAGAGACTCACGTCTTCCATTTTCTTCCTTCGTGATAATTGTATAACTTACCTGATTTTTTCTAACTTACCTGCACTTTTTGGAACTACCTTGTTTGTATGTTGACTTACCTTTTGTATATTTGTTATAATTGATGTTAAATATATCTTCATTAAGGCCGTCCAATTGAGCATTGGAGATATAAGCGACTTTCTTAGAAAAATGACAGGTGAAATATCGGCTGACCATAGAAGTAGATAATAGTACATTTTCTATGGTAAGTAGACTTTCTATGGTATTGTAATTGAAATATATTTGATTCGTAAATAGACAAGAAGAAAATGCAACGATAAAAAGGAAACATAGCATACAGAGGACGAGACACTAGAAGAAAACTTTACAAGTAATTCACTTCGGATAGTTCTTTGAATGCGGTGAAGCAGGAAGTCACACTGATCGCGTTTCCTCTTTGGATGGCGAGACTAAGTCTTTGCTTCAAGAAGGTATTGTTAATTTCCATGCGGCTGATAGACCTACTCACTCAATGACAATTCAGAAAAGAGTGTATCATCCCATGGACTCCTAGATATATAACACATGGACTGAAAGCTGAAATTCATTTGTACACTAGACGGCCGGCTTGACTCAACAGCTGTCGATGGTGGAAAGCAATTAATCAAGTGAAAACGACTAAGTGTCTAAAGAAAAATAAGCTGAAGTTTCTGTAAAACGGAAGAACATGGAGTTGCAACTAACTTATCATCGTTATCACTGAATATGGAATATTTACTATATCAAATGATACAATGGTTTGACAGTACGAAGTGAGCAAGCTTGTGGTCTATAGAAAAGTTTCAGGAACAACAGCTAAAAATCCACATCGGTCATCTAAAACGTGGAACATTTGGGTGTGGAAATAATTCGAAGACGCCGATTCAAATGAATAGAGCTCTATGAATCTCAATGACAAATCAATGAGTGTGATACGATGAAAAAGCATTCCATCCAAATTTTGACAAAATTTTAATATGCAAAAATTAACTTGTATACTTTATTACTAATCAGATATTCCAAAGACAAAGACATATTTGATCATTCACTATTTCGGTAATCGTCGACGATGTAACTTTGCAGAATTGAACAATTGTGACATTGTTCCTGATCAGTAATTTTCGCATTTTGATACTTTACAATAAAGGTCAGATATCCGCTTAAATCCAAGAATTCACTTGGTCATGAGGTTAGGTTGCAAATATGCCCGAAAAATGATGAAATCATTTCCGATTAGATCAGATGTTTGGGTCAACTGTTTAATCGAGCAAGTTTAACTGTTGAGAAAAGTAAAATTTGAAGCTTCTTCACAGACGATGATAATTAAGCAGATTGATACGTGCATAGCCGTCATCCTGCAACTTTTTGTAAGACCCGCTACTGTTGTCATTCCATTCTACGAGTTGTGCATCTCATAAAGTGAATCAAATAAAAATCTCCCTGAGATAACAGTACCAAACCATGATGCCGTCATACCTCTCTTTTTATTTCTCTTGCAGATATTAACGAGGCAATTCTTTTGTAAAGTAAATTAGCCAAAGGACCTGATCAATCATTTGTGTAATATGCGAGAGGCGTGAATGTCCCTTTCTCTGCTTCCAAAATTCTCTCTTCCTACTGCCGCATCTTTTCATTCTAGTGTTCTTTATACATGCACAATGTTGCAAAGAGGATTTTTTATTCTTGCATAAATAAATGATGTCCCATTCTCCCCAACAGCCCTCTTGCAGTAATATCTAATCTCGCCTGGTCGTCAGTATTACCACCTTTGATAAAGTCATGTGATCCAATTAGTAATAATTTGCAGGTCCGTGATTACTCCTCAAATTCTTCAAATTTGTTTATTACTCCTCAAATCCTCAAAAATTCCTCAAATACGACACACTACAGACTAAATGTCGGATAATGTTTTGTTTTTTGACGAATGGCGATGATATGTAAACTTCCAAACAAGAAGCTAAGATAGAATCCTGTAACATGTACCCTACATCCATGCTGCTAATCATGAATCACTGATGATTTATCTTTTCTTTTTCTTCTCATGATTTATAACTTAATGATTTTTCTCTCTCACACACTTGGTAGATTTTAGATAGCGTAATCCCGCTGTGCTAGCTAGATCTGATATTTTTATTGGAAACAGACCTGTCCTTTTATCATCTGAATGGGCAGACTGTTAGATAGAATCTTTTCAATATATAAGTGATAAACATAATTTTGAAAAGAGCGACTTACTCACCAATTCATTCCACATGAGGAGAGGAGAACCGTTGCTTGTCCTTCTGGTAAGTATTTTTAAATTTGTAGACATTATAGGATATAATGATTTTCTTTTAGCCGTCATATTTAGCACATCAAAAATTAACCAGTCGTTAGCTTGTTTTTTTAATTTTGTTACCTTGACGCACTTTGTTACGTTGAATGTCGTTTTCAGTTCTGCAAGCTACAGGCATGCAGATGTTCCGGTTCGTCTGGACTTATTTTGCTAAGCAGAGAAGTTGTCCGAAGTTATTGTCTGTCGAACTCACTCATTAAATGCTTTCACGTATTTAATGAGTGAAACACTGCGATCAACCTACAGAAATTGTATATTTGAACACTGCAATTTTTTACTTCTAACTTAGAATTCTAACGATAAAATGCACATTCAATTATTTTCATTAATTATCTTGACCTTTATCACAACCTTCTTTATGTGTTTCTGCGACTATATGGCTGCTAAATAATAATAAATCGTATATTTGTAAAGCTCTCTCCCCGAGCTGGCTCAGAGCGCAATTATAATAAATGCATGCCTGTACTTCTTAAAAAACTTAAGGATATCGATCTTCCATATCCATTATATGATAACATATAGGTAGCCCAGCCCACTTGGATTTCAGTGCTCTTATCAACTGAAGCGTTTGTTTCACTCACTCTCTTCCATTTTATTTCCGCTCAACATGAACACATCCGACGGGGTAAAGCGGATGGTCCCTAGATTTAGTGTCTACATGCCTCCTGGTCACTAGCGTGCGGGGGTTGGAAGCGTATGAAGCTCTGCTATCTCATGAGTCTTTTTGCAGCTACATTTTCCAGGGTCTGCCGACCGACATTTATCCTGGATGAATTATTCACGTACAGATCGTTTTCATAATTTGCTGAACACAGGTTGGTGTGAAATTAGTGCACACATTGCCTATCGTTGTATGTGAACATGTGGACGTCAATATCTCGGCGCAACTTCATGCGAATAGAGGTGATAATCTTTCACTCTTTGCCTGTATTAGACCAACAACTCAACTGGCAAGCCTGTTCCCGGCACTTGTTTTGTGTTGTATGAGAGAATTCATGTTCATTTGAATGTAGATCGGAGTGATATGATCAAACGCTAACAAGTAAACAAAACCCACCTAAACTTATGTAGCATAAAGTAAAATTAATAAATTGGTGTGTAATGTGGCGTATCCTTCATGATAAATTACTGACTTTTTTTAAGTCACAGGCATTCCGTCAACGATTTTAAGCTTTCTATACTTATGGGCTACTCTCCTCCCAAATTTGTCTAAAGTCCGTAAAAATTAATCGTTGCAAAGTCCCAGATGCATGTGGTTGAGGATATATCCTACATTCAAAAAATTACAGTATACAAATCTGACAAGCATCATTGAATTGGAGACGATAGCGTGAAGCAGAGCGATATCAGCAGCTTGATCTGACATCCTCTGTTCGATACATTCTATGCAGATAATACTTGAGGCAACAAATTGATTTCGTAACAACGCGGGAAGTGATTATGACCAAGTCAGTATTCCTTTGCAATATACACAACTTCAAAAAGTGGGGTGTAGTCAACCCTTGGGTTACCTTCTTCGTTGTGACTTTCATAATTTGAAGTTTGGCCCAAAATCCGTGCTAAAATTTGTAGTTTTTCTTGCAATTATCATATTAGGCTCCGTTTCCATTCCTCAAATTTTTCACAAAAAATCCTCAATTTTTTTCATAGGCTAATCACAGGCCTGAATTTGGGCTCAATGCGAACATCTTTACAGACTTCACTCAAAAAAAGACTCTCCGTGTCAAAAATACTATTGTGCCGAAGATTGACAAAACCATCAATTTTGCAGTT
Source organism: Prostheceraeus crozeri (assembly GCA_907163375.1). NCBI lineage: Eukaryota > Metazoa > Platyhelminthes > Polycladida > Euryleptidae > Prostheceraeus > Prostheceraeus crozeri. The sequence continues at coordinate 101,339 of CAJQUW010009052.1, read as the reverse complement.
AACAGTATGATTTAAATCATTTTTCTCACCACAAACACAATTTGTCGAAAGATGACCGGCCAGTTGTAGCGCAATTTGATCGCATCTTGGAATTCTTTTTGTTTAGAGAATATCCCAATGCTTCTATGGGTAATGATGTTACTCATGAACTAGAGCCTTTCTCCTTCGCAGAAGTCAATGCCTTCTTCATCTCATCGGCATCAAGATTCATGATATAGTCATGAAAAAAGTTTCTTCTTCTCTTTTCACATGTGCGATGCACCTCTTATTTCCGTTCTGTCAAGTCGAACTACCAGTAGATTGCTTTCCTGGTCATAAATTACATTTGTCAAACATTCTGTAATTTTCACCATAAACTCGCGTTTTGAAGTTATATAAGAGGCTCAGCATTTTCCAGACCATACCTGCATTTCTAAAAGGATGAATTTCTGACGTATAACTTCTTCCTACCTCTGAACGTTATTACAAAGTTATTACTGATGTCATCAACTGTTTGCTGCATGAAGGTCCTCCTGTGACAGAGACTTGTTGTGCACTCTGAAAAAGCAGCTTGTGGATCTTCAGACGCTTATATCACTGAGATATTCAATGTCTTTTATACATTTCTCGATCTTCGAATCAACATACTAGAATTTGAATTCATCGCTTCCTATCACTGCACCATTCATTCTAATCGTCATACATTCATTAGATGTTCCAGGAAGTGATTTTGTTTTGTAAATGCATCGGCATTTTTGCAATCAAAATGGGAATGTGCCTGTCCTTTCTTTGATAAATCAAACCAACCGTGTCTACTTTATGAGTGTTAATAGTTAGTATTTCGTATTTTCACTGTCCAAAAGAATATAGTAGTAAAAGGCTTTCCACTAAAAAGCGATGACAACAGTCAAGTTATTCTAATTCATTTGCTTCATTTGATATAGTCAATATTCCATATTCATTGATAATGATGACAAGTTAGTTGCAATCCCATGTTCTTCCGTTTTCTAGAAACTTCAGCTTAATTTTCTTTAGACACTTCGTTTTCACTTGATCAATTGCTTTCCACCATCGACAGCTGTTGAGTCAAGCCGGCCGTCTAGTGTATAAATGAATTTCAGCTTTTAGTTCAGGTGTTATATATCTAGGAGTCCATGATCATCCCCTTACTGCATACATTAGATATCCATGGTCCTATTTATACTGAGATAGCAAAGATCATGGACTCCTAGATATATAACACCTGGACTCAAGGAGGTCTAGATATCTATAATTGTACAATTATTGATATCTAGACCTCCTTGCCTGGACTGAGTTAAAATGCAAGGTGCACATGAGTGAGCTAATCTCTCGTGCATTATGTTATAAAACTATTACCGTATCGTCTTTTTAATTGCCAAGTGCATGATGAGTAAAATTTACATTTTGGCCAGTAATGGCAAATATTCAAGATCAAGAATATATTTCCTCACTTCTGTGTATTCGGTAAATATTCGAGGTTATATGTAATAACATAGGCACTCTAGATACTTCTAAGTGTATTCATTTTGAGATTGAAATGCTCTTTTGAAATAAAATATTTATATCTTATTTCATGAGCCATATGTTTAACCATACAATTCTCACAATTCATGCAATTCTCTGTTGATTTTGAATATCATCATAATGCGATGCTAGTCGCTCAGCTTTCTATTCCTTTTGTATGGAATTTCTGCATTGATTGACATGTTCAGAATGGGCGACACTTGGCTATCGGTTTTATTTTGGTCATCCTAAAGATGAGCTTCAGATGTTCAATTTGCCAAATGTCTTCTCAAATGGACAGTATAAGACATCAGGTCCTAACATTATTTGATAAATTGTCACATTCATGTGCTTAGCACTGCATAATTTAATCGCATATTCAAATTCAAGATAAGCGTCAAATTCAAAACAACGAAAGTCAGTTTCCAAGTTTTTAGCCATTTCTGACATTGGAAGATAAAATGAATTACAAGCGTTATAGCTGTTCATGAGCATGCTGCACATTCAGATAAATTTCATAATGGCGATTTGCTCAAGATGCGTAAAATCATCCTTAGCAAACTGTTTGCAATGTTTAAAACATTGTGATGAGCGCATATGGAAGATTGTTTGCTAAGAGTTTCCTCCAGGACCAAGTAATTTTTTGCCAGCATTTATATATCTAGAATATTAAAGACATCTTGTCATTAGTTTGTTTTCTAACCTATCTTAATCTGCATTTTCAAGTACTTGCAATTAAAGTGATGTAAATGGTTTTATGATATTCGCAAGCACTTATCTGATGCACAAGGTAAAATCTCACACCTTAGCACATTCATGTGGGCACACCTTTCTGATTACTGGCATTTATTTGTCACGTTTCACGGATCTATGTTTTTGCAACTGTTTGTTTTACGCTGGTAGCACAGGAGCAAGCCCGCTGAATTTAGGCGTACACTTTCACTTGTTGTAAACACTCCTCGGATTTGATTAGCACAAATCAAATTAATCCCCTAATCCAAATTTTAATCATAGTACTCTCACACATCAGCATCTGCATGAATTTAGAAAGGATAATTCCATAGTCTTATCTCATTCAGTTGAAATCGTATGATTGAATATCAAATGTTGAATGAAAAATCGCCTTCTTTCTGGACTTGGGCAGTGACTGATTGGATCGACCATTTTTAAGATCTTTGCTACACGGGAACTCATTAGATATCATCAGAACAAAAGATAGCAAAACATTCCGTAGAATGCACCCCAACAACTCCGTGAGGCGAGGACCACCCATTATTTCAGAACTTATGGGTGCTAGTTTGCTTCATGCCCCACATTTCTCGACAATTAACCTTGCCTATTTCATAAACATGCTATCTCATGAACTTTAATGGGTGACAGTTTCATGTGGTTAAAGCAGGGGTGCCCAACCTTTTGAAGCAAGAGTGCAACAGAAAGAAAAGTCGAAAGTTATCGGGCCGCACATCAGAATTATTTAGAAATACAATTATTATTATGACAACACAATTACAAGTGATGCGATTATCCTCAGAGCCCAGTGAGCGCTGGTTATATGACAGGGTAGAGGGAAACGTGTTGAGTAAAGCCAAGGAAGCTGCCATAAAGTTAAATTCATGTGGATGGAAAGGGTCGCACGCCACTGTAAGTGAGAGTCGGAGTTGAGGGACACGGCATATGACCAAAAGGGCAACATGCGGGCCACGGGTTGGGTACCGCTGGGTTAAAGAAATGCAAGTATCTAAGAAAATTTCGGTAAAGTACGACTGAATGAAGAATGAGGAAAGACAAGTAAAAATGCCGAGGTTGCTGTTAATCACATAACTACTGAAAACACTACGAACTACTTTGAAAATTAGAGTGATTAAATTATTTTTTTGCCAGAAGATGCTGACCGAAAAATTTTGTATTCTATATCAGTTATATAATAGTTTAACATGAAAATATTCCTGATTCTTTCCAACATCAAATCAAACAGTGCTTTGAAAATCTTTGATCTGTTGCCAAAAACTCATTAATATGCAACGCCACATTTTACCGAAGTTTCGTTGCGAATTTATGGGGAGGTTATTAGCGTGTGCGACTATAATGTGAGGCATTTGAGCCTATTTGATAAAATATTTACCCACAGTTTGGCTGATTTTGTCAACTTTTATTAGCGTGTTTATGCTGATGTACAGAATTTCACTATTAAACCACAGCTGCAACAGAAAGGCAGCGAATAATGTGCGTCAAATCCTGCACTCCAGCGCGCCGGTACACATACGCGTACTTGTGAGCAGACAGTTCATCGCGTTATTCGGGGTCTAAAATTGACCTTTAGGTGAGGTGCTCTGTCGGTGGCAACAATATATCTGTTTTGGGTAAAGCTGCGCATAAAACGCACGTGTGGTGGGATCGTGGATGATAATGACGAAAGATATTAAGGAAATCGGGACTTCAAAAAAAGAAGAATCAGGGAAGCGGTAAATAAGTGGTCTGTGTTGATTATTTCAATGAATCTCGGTTGAATTAAATAAATAGATAAATCTTGTCTATGCTTTGAAGCTCATTAGACGCAGAGGCTCTCTTCCATATGGCCGAGTTCTTATTCATCCCATTCTCATTCGTTTTGTGCCATGTGTTTAGCAAGAATGCAGAGTGCACCTATTTTAAATGTCTAAACTTTGGCCCGACCAAGGTTTGAACCAACTTCTCTCGGACGCAGAGCGACTACTCCACAGTGGCGGTATCAAATAAACAATGTGCATTGACGAGAAATCTGAGAGTTAGTCCTGTCCAGATTACGGGTTCCATTGTCATTTTTGCTTTCACGACTCTTCTCCGATCCTTTCTTTGTAGCTTCACTTCTCTCTGCTTTTTTTGCCTCGTAGAAGCTTAAGTGCATTATATTTTTTAATTCGTTTACAGAAGATAGAATGGACTTGGATTCGCAACCATACGAGGAAGGCTTGGAGGATGTAGAAGAAGAAGAGGAAGAGGAAGAAGAAGGCTATGAAGATTCATTGCCATCAGGAGCAAGACCGCGTAGGATGTCTGAATTGCATATCAAAACCAAAGTGAAACCTATTCCGAACTCTTCCGCCTTTTTCATCTTCTCACCTACCAACAAGTAAGCCAATGCATTCATAACAGAATAGAAAAAACCCAGTAAAGCGAAAAATTATGTTTTTTGAATGATCCTGTTTTTTCGTTTTGAAAAAAGCATCGACACCAGGAAAGTGTTTTTTTGAAAAGCTTGATTATTTTTCCCAGCTCCTTATGAATGTGTTGTAGTAAGCTCTCTTCGGCAAGTACTTGTTCATTCGAGATTTTCATTAAATGTCACTTTAAATACCCGTCGACTTTTAACTAATTTGCTAATTGCAAATCTCAAATTTAACCGGTAATGGCTGCAACTTCAAGTAAGGAGTTTTTCGATGCTGAGAGATGTGAACTTGGCCTGCTGATGATTCCTGATGTTGGATGAAATGGCATCTATTCAGGTCTGTTCCTATTATTCAATTGAGGATGCAACTCAATATGTAATTATTCTTTTTACATTGCCCATTCGAGAGCAATAGTTTCGTGACGGAAAACGTCATTATTTGGGGCACTACCTTCGATGCATTACTGACTAATGACGACAGAAATTGCAAATTATCAATCTCCTGGTTCCAATTCAATTTTCGTATTTTAAAATCTCCAAACATTTTGTGAAATATTTGAATGAAAGTTGATCCGTAAACATAGTAGCACCATAGGTAGCATGTATTAGCTTGCAATTACACGTATGTTCTAAACGTGTTCTAGAATTACGTTATACATGATGGTAAGGTGCCAAAGCCATTCTTAAACGTAATGAAGAAACATCTGGTTTGTATGACTGTTTCCCCCTATAAAATATGTGCTATATGACAGTTTTTTCGGTATATTTTTCGAGAGAACGTCCCGTCCCATCTTTGACCACAATATTTGTATTTTTGACTTAATGAGATGTCGCTGCGAGATAGCATTGAGGGCGACTTTAAATCATTCTAGCTTAATATAGAAGTTTGTTAAAGTAATACATGGATTTACAATGTTTTCCGACAGAAATATGAATTTTTACGATTGAAGTTGATTAAGGAAAAAGACGGGGAAAGGGGGAGCATGTCAAGTACACCGTCTTTTGTTTACTTATTTCTCGTTTTCCATCCCTAGATCATTGCTATTAGACGAACATGAAGTGATACGTAATTCTTCGCCTTGTAGATTCCGTGTATTTTGTCACAAATTCTGCAATCATCCATACTTCGGCAATGTCATTCTCGCTTGTATTCTCGTGAGCAGTGGCATGTTAGCAGCTGAAGATCCGGTCCATTCAGATTCCTTCCGGAACAGAGTGAGATTCGATTAGATTCGAATTGTAGCCATAAAATCATGTGTCCGTTTCCTCCTCCACAGGTGTTGAATTACTTCGATATTTTCTTCACGACTATATTCACCATTGAAATCACGCTGAAGGTAAGTGTCATTCGAGTTTTGTGGCCATTGTGGCGAGGGACTCGAGCCCAAACACCTTTGTCAACTGACTTCACTTTGCAGAGCCTCTCCTACGGCATGCTGCTCCACAAAGGAGCTTTCTGCCGATTCTGCTTCAACATTCTCGACCTTGTGGTCGTTGTTACTTCAGTCATTTCCTACGGTATCAAGTGAGTGACCTCCCACAGTGTTCTGCCATGTTCTGGCCAAGATACACGCCCCGCTGGACAGCCGATGTTCCCTCTCGTCACGACGTGCGTCTTGTGTTGGAGTTCATGATGGTCTTCGTCTCTTGGTATTGCTTCTTGTAGTCTTGGAGTTCACTTAAGAATGATCAAGTTGCCTGATGTGCATATAACAAATTTCTGATAGTCATGACTGTCATCAATAAATATGAAGATTCTTCTAAAAATTTAAAACAGTCTTTTCTTTCAATAAATTTAAGTAAATAGAATAAAATAAACTCATAATATCATAATATTTATATAATACATTATCTTAAGCGCTTTCGATGACTCTAATAATAAGATAGCGTCATATATATACAAAAGGATTCTAAATAATCTTGCACTGAACGTTATGGACATTCAAATTACATAGCTATATTAGGCATGGACTTCTATAACATAGTTGGTATGTAGTAGGTAAATTTTACACAAACACAGAATTTGCTCAGTGTTTTGCACTGTCTCCACGAACACATCGCTGATGATTTGAAATGCACTAATTAACAGCGCCTACAGAGCAAGAGTAACAAGTATACAATGCATGTAACTTCTGTGTGAATGACATGGATTCAAATAGTCGGCCTCATTTCGTATAGAAGGGTAAAGGATATCTGATCAGATTTCATTCCAGATTCTAGTTATAGATTTCCATGGATAAGGTAAGTAAAAATATGCAGACATATTAAAATCGAGACATAGGACTACAGAAAATTAACATAGATAAGATGAAAACAAAAAAGGGGCTAAGTCCACGGCAGGAGCGAATCGCTAACATAATCTTTCATGACACTTAATGAGGGCTTGAATCATTTTAATAAAATGGCTTTTGTGATCTTAACATATTGTACATTTCTACAGTATGCAGCACCAGATAAATAGAACTCGATCTTGTGTCCGGAGAAGAGATTGCAATCCCAGAGATGCTTGCATATGGAGCTACTTTGATCTTTTGGGCCTCTCAATCTTGTTGCTGCCCACTTGGGATAGTGCTCTTTGATGAGGATGCCAAGACATCTCGTTGTCCGACCAATGCATTATATATGGATAACACATTAAGATAATACATTATATTATGAGCTTATTTTTATTTTCTTTACATGAATTCATTGGAAGATTCTTCTGTTAATATTTACCGCAGTTTCTTTAATAGAACCCGCCCGATCATAAAATGGTTAGTTATTTTTTACTTGCATGAAACCACTATCGTTCAACAATTGAACTGTGAATTTCACTGCATTCACAGTAGTCATTATTTATAATATTGTTATTATGATGTCAGATGGCTCCATGAACTTCTTCAACCATTTTTGTCTTAAAAGTCGTTGAAGATATATTCCGCATGCTTTGGCATGCTAGAAACTGTCAAAAGAGTTTTATTCAAATTTTGTCTCCAAAACATTTTATGCCGATATTTCCGCTGAACATTCATCTAACATCGATAAAAAGAAAAAACAATGCCATTATCGTGTCATACAACAAAATCAGATAATAATTTTTTTGTTTAATCAATGTAAATTCTAAAAGAATTTATACAGAAGTAAATAAACAAACTATGTTTTTGCTCGGAAGAAAACGAGGCGAGCGCCTTTCTTCCATGTGGCTGAGGTTTTACTTATCCCACTCTCACTCTTTTGTGGTGAGTGCTCTGCATGAAAACAGAGTGTGTATGTTTTAAATATCAGGTTTGAATCCATGTCTCAGCTGCACCAGTCAGCTAATAACATAATGCTAGTCATTAAAGTCGTAATCGCGACCATCGTTGTACCGCTGAATAACAGAAAATATGAAAATACCGGAAAATCCATTGACTATCCATACAGTTCATCCAAGAAAAATTACATATGAATAGTATAAAAACGTTCTATAGTTGTGGATTTACAACTGAAACAGTTGTATATGAAAAAATGACTTGAAACTATATTTTCCATTGAGTTTTCCACCTTAGATTACAAACCGACTACGATCCGTGAATGTGAAAAAGTTGTGAATTAAATCCTAAGCCATGGGTTCTATTCAAGAAAATGCAGTATGGAAACCCTATTACAGACTGTAGTATGTTACATCTTATAAAAAATATACACGTATGTCAATTACTGACATTAGGATATAATACTAGACATGAATTAGTGAATTGCTGCATAATTTCATTACAAAAAAGAATATAGGTGTGGATTTTAGATGCATATAAAAGAATATTCACGCAATCAAAATATTGTTTCCTTTAATTGCTATCTTATGCTCATGCTGCACGTGCGTAGTACTGCATTTCTCAAAAGGTTCAAATTTTGCTCTATGCATATGTCAGCAGTAAAAAGTATACATGTGACTCGAGTAGTATGGCAAATTTTATAAATGATAAATCATGTAAATTTAATCAAGTGAGGAATTGTTGAGTCATCCTAGCCGTAAACAGATTCCTAAGAAACTTTTTAAACTCGCTTACGGTTTTTTGTTAGCTATCAAGGAAGTAGGCTGAGTAGCCAAAACAAATTGTGTATGATGCGTAGAAATGATCTGCAAATTTTATCGAATTTTGCTAAAATTAAGTGGACAGCGTGACGAACATATGGCTGTGTGAAGCTGTTTTTTAAGCATGAATGACAGATAAAGATGTGCTGGGTATAGGAAGGCTAAGACGCTATGGTCCCAAGCTTAAGATCCTAGCTTAAGTCGCAAAGAAATGTGAAGATAGAATTTCCCTCAGATTTTGTCAATAATTTCACCTACGTGCTGCGGCATTTGAATCGGTGAATCGGTAATATGTGCATTTTTTAAGTAGTCTTAATTTAGAATGAACCCAAGCTGAATTTTTCAACATATGCTGAAGTTATTTCCACAATTTCGAATTTTTTTAAGCATTTCAGCTAATGAAATATTTTGTTAGAAACACAGGGGCTTATGCATATGAATTTTGGTAATTGAGATAATGAAAGTCAAAAACGTTTTGTGGAAATGATATTTACAACTGCGAATAGCAAAATGAATCAACAACATGACGGTATTTCATGATATACTTCACGAATCAGGTTAGTGTCAAATGTATTCACCAGGATTACAATTTATTCATTTCTAGTTGTCTGCCATGAGAAAATGGTTTCAGAAACACCCGAAGGTATGAAGTAGAATCCAGAGTAGCAATTATCTAGCCGAATGCATCAAGCACCAAACTAGCAGCAGCCTTGAACCACCCTTGGAGGCCCTGGTATATTGCAATGAATGCAGGCACTAGGAATGCATGTACCTAGACATTGGACACTCAATTAGGCTGTGAAGGGACATAGCTGCTACCGATTTAGCTCCTTAACACAGGTTCGCTTGCACCTATGTCATGCTGACTTTCAGCGGAAACAGTCCTGTTAGTAGTTGTTCACGCTACCAGCTGACTCTGGTGTCTGAAGGACACATTGTTAGTTACAGGGGTATCTTCCCCAGTCATGAGCACGAGCTCGTAGTGGCCAGGAACCCAACGATAACCAACTGTGGCACCAAGTAATCTGCCAATTTAAGAAAAATGAATCAATAGCATGACGGATTTTAATGATATACTTCACGGAACATATTAACATCAAAACTTCTGTCTACAGTTTTGCTGGAAAAGGGAAGAAAATTGCAGGAGAGCACACGCCGTTATGTGTTTCGGATTGTTGGTTACTTCATATTTTTATATAAGATACATGTATTTCTATTGAAATCAATCAGAAAAAACTCTCTCCTGATGAGTAGCATTTTTGCCGATTCACCACCGACAAGTTATATGGCAGGTATAACATGATTGAGATTCATGAGAAGTTGATTTGGATGTATTTTTAACTACCTCTGTACATGATGATATCTACTGTTAATGAATAATTTGCCTTTGTTATATATAAATTTCAGAGATGAAAGCCGATTCGTGACAAAGAAGCTCGTAATTATTGATATCTGCCAAATTTAAATCAGATATCACGCAGTAGAGCTCATATTACGTCAGCTTAAACTATCCATTGATAGGCTCGGATTCTAGTCTCATTAAAAGCATTTTTCTTTCTGTATCTCTTCGTTTGTGTCAGTTTCGATTTTGAAGATTGTATCGTCGTGGTGGGAGGGATCTGTCTGTCGTACTGTGTCTTCTTCTGACCAAGTGTTGACCGCCTTTCGTCCTCTAAATCTCTCGAGCGTTAGTCGCCTATGTTGTCACTGTTATAGAGAGATGCATGTCAACACTGTCTCCTGTTTAGTATAGCTCAGTATAGCAATGTAGATGTAGATTTAATATTAACTATCGATGTTTCTGATATTTGACAACTTTTTGTGCGCGTCGATCAAGTCGACATTCACATTTTCTTCTAACAACTCAGCTTGAATTCCTACTCCTTTGTCCACCTTCTACAAATTGACATTCTCGCGTTCTTTCATAGGCTTTGTCTAAATCCTCACTCCTTCATCCGTCCTTATATCCTTAATCACAGACCCTTTCTAAATACATTTACCATTGCAGCACATTTACTAGACGGATTCCGACTTATCGATAATATTGCAATAAGTAAACAGATTTTTGACTGACCTAATCAAATGAGATTTCCAGCAAGGTTTACTTACTAGAAAATACTTCAATCTGTTCGCAGCCAACTGCCCCAATCTAAAACTTTTGGCCATCTTTGGGTCACCACGCTCCATGAAGTGGGTCACCTGATGTGATTACCATTATCTCCCGTGAAAATGGGAGATTGAGCTATTTTTAGTGTTGCTCTGTTCAACCTGGTTCAATGCTGAGAACGCCGTTTGATTCATTCTAAAAAAATATGCGGTAAATTTTGAAACTTGATTGGAAACTGGATGAGTTGATCAACCCTTTCAACAATTTTGTGTTCAACACTTTTGTGTCTACTTTTACGGGCACACTTAGCAGCCGATTAGTGAATGCTTTGTTGAGAGTTAACTCATTTGTGCCCATTGAACTGAAAGTTTTCGGATCAAATGTTCTCTTTTGGCTTTGAAGCTTGCTTGAGAACTACAGGGTTTATTGCAATATTATAAGTATCAACATGAAAATCGCACAGAGATACGCTTTGTTTCAAAGTCCTCTTGTTTGAAAGATTGGAAGCTAATCAATATATTTTATTACTATCAAAGCACTTAACTTTCCGCACTCAAATGTTAGAAATTCTGCATTTTCAGATTTCAAACACCACAAAAGTTCTCAAGATAATTTTTGCAAGCAAATGCACAGAATGAATCATGCATTGATCAACATGGTCGAATGCAAATTGCAAATTTTATGTGGAACCATATTTTGTAAATATTCGCCGGCCGTTGCAAAAAAATATATATAGTTCAAATGTTAATGCTTGGCCTTGGAGCCTTTCTTTCGCAATAAGATAAAGTAAAACAAATATTTTGCCCAAATTTTCGTATCTTGCTTGGCCAAGGTCATTATAACACCCTTGACAAAGCGAGACACGAAAGTTTGAGTAGAATATTTGTTTTACTTTATCTTGTTGCGGAAGAAAGGGCTCCTAGGCCGGACATCAACATTTGTATTAATGTGGACATTCACTTAATCAAACTTCGCCACAAATCCCGAATTTAGCTTTCACTTAATATTTCTCGTTAAATTAACATTCCCTGAATATGATAACAAGTCATTATAGCAGTAAATCTCACTTAAAAGCTTTAATTTGATTTCAAATGAATTAAATTAAAAGTAGACATTTTGTTATTTCATTTGAAATGGGTGTCAATTTATAAGTGCTATGAGTAAGGATTTTGATCGATATTGCGCTCAGACATTTGACTTACTAAATTGTAGGCAACATCATTCACTGTATCACAATTTGAAAACCATGGTTTAAAGATGAGTAAAGAAAACTGAGATAATGATCATGAAGAAAGAGCATGAGACACTGAAGAAAAAGGTGGGAAGCAGTGAGCTAAGATTAGTGGATGGATTTGTCTGTCTGGGTGGACTGATTGAGGCAGATTGTATGGCGGATAGAGAGTGTGACATCGAATCAAAACTGGTATTGGGCTTATAAGGAAGTAGTAGGTGTAATTGAAGACCTCAAGATCGGCAGAAATATAAAACTGAAAGTGCAGGAGTGATGTGTTATCCCAGCCTGCACTTAAGGACAGGAAACACTGCCGTTCACAAAGAAGCAGATGGCGAAATTTTAAATGGACGAGAACAACTGGATAAGGAGAATATGTGGAGCTCAGAAGATCGAAAGGAGAAATATGAATGATTTAAGACGAGAAGTAGCGTGTGGGTCTGCAGAAGACAAAGGCAAGAAAGATCAAGGACAACCGATTAAGGTGGACAGTTCACATACAGAGAACTGAATGTGAGAGACTACTAATGAGGGCAGAAGCAAAGCAAGTGGAAGACAGGTGAGAATGCGGACGTGGAGCAGAGAAAGGACATCGCCGAGTAGAAGAAGATTTCAAGACAAAGGTGAATGGAGAAGAATCGTGAACTGGATCTGTGACGAATTGTGTGTAACCTATTGTGACACTACTGTTTCTTTAAATGAAACAGTTTTGCCCCATCATACTGTTTTGATAGGGAGATAAACGATTAAAATAAATTATCTCTGACTTATTATTATCAAAATGTGAACATTAAGTAATTACTTGTTTCAAATGAAATCGATGAAGTTCTTAGATTTAACATCTCGTGTTTTTCGAACGGCATAAAAAGAAATATTATGAGATGAAAAGGTGTTTGCATTTGACTGAAAGTGAATGAGCTATTGATTTTGCATAAAATTCAAACTAGAAACAGTATAATCATCATGGCGTTTTTAAAAGCAGCGTCCTCAACTTGCGTTATATAGCATTTCCGATTGTTCTTTCGCGAATTTCATGACATCCGCACTTCTAACATTCAATGATAATCCTTCGAAAGTGCAGCGAACAAAGATGTTGCTGAACTATTATGCTATCAAAGGTGGTGCATGTTTATACATGTACACTAATATCTGCTCTTGTTTATTGAATATAGAACTACAATCAAATAAATTTCTTTTAACAGGTTGGTATGATAATTATGTATGATAATTTCATTTCTGATTGAAGCTTCTGACTACATTATGAAGGAAGTTCAACTCGCCTTTATAAATCGGCATATACATGTATATATCAATATCACAACATGATTGATGTTATATACAGGAAGTAAATGCGACTTAGTTCCCTTTTATTAATCAATAATCTGTTTCAAGCATTATTTTTAAGCACATACTAAAAATTTCCGGAACATATAAGGCGCAGCATATCCTTCCTGAAAGATTGGAATCAACATCCATAGTCATTAATATTGTAATATAATTTTTCTGACACACTGGTAATCGAACATTCATTCTGAAGGCATAGCATATTGTAATGTCTGTCTTTGCTGCATTCATTCTCTCTCCAATTTTGTTGCGATAGTGATTTGAAAGGGTTTGTCTGTTCTCTTTTCAATTGCTCTTTTCCCTTCTCTCCTTTCATTCATTTGAATTATTCCATCTACAAATCCTTGCTCATCTACAACCAACAGACCATTACTGATGGGAGGGTACATGTTTCTTCCGCACTCTTGACAGCGGTCACGAGCATTGTGAAACGGAGATCGCCGCGTCGACTCGAGATTGTAATCAGAACAGCCAAAACCTTCCTGAATAATTGATGTTGAAGGAGGAAACGACATGACACGAGGTGTGGTATCCGATATACGCCAAGTGTTGGCTGCTACCTCCGTGATACTGGCAGATGCGTTGATCGATGACAACATGGGAGACAGAATGGTGGGATGGATGGAGGGAAGGCGAACGGGGAGGGAGGAGATTGTGGAGGAAGAGTTCGTGCTTCTTGGAATGATCAACCGTAACTAATACGATTTAACGATAATAGGAACGATCAATTTTCGGCTTCCGGCGGTTTTGACGATGTAAAGTAGAGAACTGCTTGTGTGTTTCCCCCGTTAAATGAGCATAAAGCTGAGATTTACTTCAGTTTCCTTGAAAGCACAGAACCTCGTATTATATTCGGCGAAAGCAATGTTCTTGAGTGGACTTTTCATCTTCTAGACACCAAATGGCAGGGTTGGAACTAGCCGGGGTCGATCGACAATCGGTGTCATCATTACGTGAAGGCCAGCCGTCAGAAACAGGGTTTTTAATTTGATGAATTCAATGAATCTGTGTACGCCAAGCATTGATAAATGAAAGATGGTGTAGTTATTACATTTGAATGGATTTCTTATGCAGTATTGTATGAGTTTGCTTTCGCGAATGCATAAGTGTATGTAGTAGTCTCAATTGTTCAATATGAGACCCAGTTGCAGCAATATCATGTTCAAAATGACGCTGAAATTGTAGATACTGAGGTTGATTTGATCTGCACTTCGGCTCGTGGCTGTAGAAGATTCAAATAAGGCCATTCAGTCTGCCGCATTGAGTGCCCGTTCAGTCACGACAAAATGATGGGAAGTGGACATAAGGAAAACGTTTGTTTTTAATTCTTTTATATTGAGTGGCAAGGTCATGTAGCGGTATTAGGAGGAATATAAATGTGCGATAAGGTAACCTAAATTAAGCGGAAGAAATGTTCATCTTCATAAGTGAATCACAACTAAATAATACACTCGAGCAACCAACAATGTTTTACGGAATTGCTTATTTTCTTGGCTATTCACAAATTGCTTAGTCTTTGGATATTTCTTTCTCCTGCAATATCATCAAAAAGTTCTCACTTTAGTGGGCACATAATTGTACAGTTAAGTACTCAGTTAGACACCAGATCGGCATTGATCATGGGCAGAAATCTGGGGGATGAGGGTTGGAACTCCTTCGAAATCAATATTTATCTTATAAAATAGAAAAGTCGTCTAAATTGAGGGAGAGCTATATTTTTGCTTACATCGCGGAAAATTGAGAGGAAATCAATACATGTATTGATGGATTTTCGCTTTGCACGGCGAATCTAATAATCTAATATTTTCTGGCGTATATTAAATCAATCTTTTTAAGACTACCTTAAAAAATATTTTCATTTTTTATTGATGATTATGATAATTAAATGATACCATAAAAAGTAAATTCTCACAAAAGAGAAGTAATGATTGTAGTTGATGATCAATTCAAAGTTGTAAAGCTGCAATAATAAAGAAATTGTTAGACAATCCACTTGACGATACATGTACTTAATCTTGGAGGAATAGAACAACAGTTGATGTATGGATTCATTGCAGTTTTTAGTTCATAAGTCTATTCACTTCATGACTCGAGAGAATACTGGTTCATGATGTTATGGTAGAAGGCTTGTTTAACGAATTTTTCAGCGTCATAAGGTTCAGCTCGAATTTCTGGAAAAAAATTAGTGTGATTTCGTTGTCTCTGCAGAACTTCAGGACTTCTCTGCTGAAAATATCACGATATTGAAGAAGTCTTGAGTTCTTTGTTATCATCAGGTCGCAAATGTTGTAATGAAAAACATGTACTTTTAGTATTTGTATATGCCATGCATTACTACTAACTGTGATAATGCAGGATCATGTTTTAACCATGCAAACCGTGGAATGTAGGTCGCAAGCACCCAATAATAAGTAAAGAGTTAAAAAACATGACTTGCTATGGAATCGTTTTTTAGCTCATATAGACGTGCTCTTAGATTTTATCAAATAATGATACGCGATATAAGGTTAAACTATGCAAACTATTGATTTTGATGGCATTTCGCCTACCGTCAGAAAGTATCATTTGCCGGTTTTTCATGTGGATTTTATAGTCACTAACTTAAGATTTACGCATTAGTGTTCATGACATTCTACATCACAGCATTTAGTAAGACACAAATCTCTTGTTTAATTTTGCATAATGTTTTTTTAGATAGATTTATTGTTAACTAATGGAATTGCTTTGAAGCAGTGTTTTAAACATTTTTTATCAAATGTGATTCTAAATAAGTTACTTAAATGTTCTTTGATTATGTTTTTTAAAGCCATGTTTTAAAATAAGCCATTTAAGCAAAGCATGTTTTTAGGTCTCACAAATTATCACATAATTGATAAATATGATGTAGTCTTATTGATACACTAGAAAAGTAGGTGTCTGAAATTTTATTCAATGTGAATGCAGATTATGTGCAAATGAGCTAGCAATTCCACTGTATATCCACAGATTGCCAGAGTGACGGATTCTAATGCTTAAAATGTTATCAAGAAACATAGTCGATTAATATAAGTTGGATGATGCAAACAAGCGACACAGCAAATGTTGGTAGATTTTAATGAAGAATCAGTTTTAATTTTAAAAGGATTTTTTTAGATTTTTGATTCTATGGCTCACAGATTTATGCAAATATCTTTCCAAAAATTCTTTTCCTCAACTTTGATGAGATTCAACTATTCTTTAGTTATTGCCGATTATAGGGTATCTCAAAATCAAAATGTTAATGTTAAATCAAATTACTGAACTATTCCGCAACTACGAATTCAATCTTATTGCTGTCAAAAATGCAATCCATCATATCATCTATTTTTCCACTGACCAGTTTTCCTGTATTAGATGTCTTTGATTGTATTAAACTTTATATGAATCCTACAACAATTAATGCGAATTATTGAGTGCCGTATGGATTCCTGTGGCAGAAAGATCGCTGCAGGGCATCTGGCATGGGAATAAGTACTTTGGTGGTACTTTCCGGACTGCTGATAAACATCAGTACTAAAAAGAATATATCCTTCAACATTGTAATTGAATTGACGAATGAGTAGTGAAGCATTTAGATGTATTAGATGTGTTCCTGAGGGAAAGTTTTGATTTTCATTCTATGTTTTGTATTTGAAAATATAGACATTGTTCGATGCTTCATTTCCCCTCGTAAATGAGGATCATGTCAGTTATTCGATCACTGGAAGAACTAAGTGGTGAGATCGGAGGGGAAGAATGATGGGATGGTGGGATTAGATATCTAGTATGGGAAATAGATATCAATGCAGCGGTAATGTCGGAAATTCAATCATTCACTGTAGTTCAAATTTCTCTTTGATGTATTTTCTATGGAAGAGATTGTTATTTTCGAAATATTGGATTGATGCAGATGAAGAACTGATGGAGAATTTTCAGAGCAAGTGGAAGTCCGTTTCTGCCCGTGTTGTTTCGTTGTCGTGACTGCTTGGTAAGGCAGCCGTCTCCACGTCGTGTCTGGTGTTGTGTTTCAGATGGTTGCCTACGGGTTCATCGCCCATAAGGGCTCCTTCTGTCGCAGCCCGTTCAACATGTTAGACCTGCTGGTCGTCAGTGTCGCCCTCATCTCCTACGTATTTCAGTAAGTAGCGCTTCCTTTGCCTGCCTTGTAGTCGCTATGCTTGCATGTTCCTTGCTTTATCACCATAACCAGGTATATTCATTTGAATGTAATGCGGTGCATTTCCCTAACATCCTCGGACTATTGAGTGCATATTTATCACATTTTCCTCCACATGTATTTATCATATTTTTACCGCACATTTACATATCCTTTGAAACTGTTAGGAGACGGAAAGCAGGAATTGGAGTGGTTGCTATTTTTGATCGACTTTTTCACCGACTGTTTTTTCATTCGACTCGAATCATATCAGACAGTGGTAATGGGCTTCATAACACATGGAAATTAGTTCTTGTAAATGTAATAAGGACTTAGCACAAAAATGATAAGGAATACAACTTATCTGATAATTTATTAGCAGTCTGCATAACATAAAACGGTTTTGCGAAGAACGAATATTTAAGTTATGTTTTATAATTCATTCGATATGATTGATGATATCAAACCATTCAAGGAATCAATGATTTATCAGAACTTTCCTTGTAATTTATGTGGCATTAATAACACCATATCGACTAAAGGCGTCAAAAGACAACACTATATAATAACAGTCAATGAAAAAATTATGTTTGGTTATTCTGTGAAACTTGTACTGTTCAGCACTCATCCATCATATAATTGGCCTAACTTTTTGGAACTGTCAATTATGATGCAGTAAATGCATGAACCTATTTCAATGTTCGATGCCGAATGCACATACATGTAGCATACTATATGGGCAAGCATGAGTTGAGTCGAAAAAATGCATGTAATTTAATTTTCTTAAAATTATTATACTGACACTTGAGATTCATACTCTATCTTAGATAGCATTTTAGATTTTTCTGAGTTGTAATAGGTGGTCATGAAATGCAACGCCAGTGGATTATGTGGAATTGGATGCTGCTTACACACTTACAGTTTCATGCATAGACTTCACCTTATGGTATCGAAAATAAAAAATGAAGGTGCGTCCTATCGGTGCATTTTACACCTAGTTAATTGCTTCATACAGGAGGTTTTTCATAGCTATGTACAAGTAAAAGTATGCTCCCCCTTCAGTTTTTGCAAGAGTTAAATTTTTTCTCGTAGATAAAGGGTCAGGACCCGAAACGTCAGAGACAAAAACGCCTGTAAACATTGCTTTAACTCTTGCAAAAACTGAATGGAGAGCATACTTTTACTTGAATATCGCATTTTACACGGACTCCACACAACAGAACGTGCAATGTATAGACAATTTCCCTGATCTGAATTTCTCCACGTTAAGAAGGAAGATTCCTAAGTCGTATTGTAATTTATTGACTTCATCAATGTGTCGCTGAATTTAGATTTATGAACAAATCAATAAAGTACAGTACATAAATTAGAGATCACTAAACGACATTTCACATCAAAAGAATATTTGGATACATATCAGAAGAATTTCAGAAAAACAGGAAAATAGAATTTTTGCAAGAATAAGTAATTGCCTCAATTATCCAAGAGTTGGTTTCATCCTCAAAAACACAGTTACACAGTAGCTTCATCGCTTAGTGATGCAACTGATCATCAATCTACAGTTGACTAAAGGGGAAATTCTGCATAAATGGGAATGAATGATCCATAATCATCAGAGAACATTCTCAGTGATGTAAACGGTCAATTATTTGGTGAATAGAGTCGAACTTGCTACTAGATGTTTCTGTGTATGCTTCCGATTATCACTGTCATCTATTTACTTTCTCTCTTATAAGAATGTCACTAATCAAAATATTTACTTTCTACTGCATTTCTTATTTATTTGAATAGCACATTCACTGTTCTTGAAGCATTGGTTTTAAGAAGAATCTGCTCACTTTAAACGGCCGGGAATAATTTTTGTTATGATTTAGGCAATGGAATCAGTTTTCCAAGTGTGAAATGTCGTATGTTTTTCTCTTGTAGAAATGACGCCATCTCAGTGGTGAAAATTCTGCGAGTATTGAGAGTGTTACGACCTCTCAGGGCCATAAATCGCGCCAAAGGTCTCAAGGTAATTCATTATTCGATAATACTAATTTATGCTCATTTGCGGAAACAATAGTTATTTTCTGAAGTGCCTGACAAAAGATAGCATTTGCTGTGATACTATAGCGAATCAAGAAGCAGGTTGACTAGATAGACCCACTACTCACCTTCGTTTATCCTAAGATATACTTTCCTTCTTGAAGATACGTGTACGATGCATCAGTAGCCTACTGATTTATACATGAGTACGATACATGAAGATGCGTGCACCATTTAAAACGCATAGTTTAGTGCAGATATCTCTGGTCCTCCAATGATCTCAGTGTATTATATGGAAAAATATCACACGGAGATCTGCATGAATTCTTAGATGACTAAATATCACATATATACAAAGTTTGAAGAGCTGGTATTCAGGAAGTTTGTCAAATGTGTCGCTATAGTAACATAAACTAATTGTTTCAAAATTTTGCGAAATGGAAACTTGGATTGGAGGCTTGTTTTTTTCTTGAGTCCGTCGACGAATTCCATCTTAATTGAGCGCATACTGTAATCTGCCACTGCACATTGGTGTTGATACCCTGTGCGGAATTTGCTTGGTGGCATGTAATGCTCCATAAACTCCGACAGCAATATTTCACGATTTCCGTCTTGTGTATTGATTAAATGGCGCATAATTCTCTTCAATTATTAAGAAACCCCGAAGGCCATGTTTGATTGTTGATGCTGTTACAAGTTCACTCACTCTTCTTCAGAGAGGAAGTCATAAATAAATGCACAATTTTTATTTTAGCACAAACTTAGAATGCCATCAGAATAAGACGGAACATTGAACCATTTATGCATTTTATCAAGTTGAGTCATGCCATCTTGAACATGATAATAT
The DNA here is from genome assembly GCA_907163375.1 of Prostheceraeus crozeri. Taxonomy (NCBI): domain Eukaryota; kingdom Metazoa; phylum Platyhelminthes; order Polycladida; family Euryleptidae; genus Prostheceraeus; species Prostheceraeus crozeri. The sequence goes on along the minus strand of CAJQUW010009052.1, from coordinate 80,930 downwards.
GTCATTCTACTTTTCAAGAATTTCGAGATTCAAAATTTTCTTCCTTTCCATGCTTTATTGGGATCTGAATAGTAAGCTAGAAAACAACAATTTGGCACCATTGATGAAGTGGTATAAACAGAATTGACGGAAATAAGTAAGGACTGTAATAATCTGCAAAGTAAGGACTATCTGCAGCAATATGCATTAAGCGCAAGTTCCCACCGTCTTGCAATGTTGATGTAATTTTATTCATGCAATGATATCCATGCTGTGGATCTTAGTAATTAAGTTTTCTGATGTGTATATTATCATGTCACTCCTGAATTTGTCTCACACACGTGCACATTACACTCCAAATTCTTTTTACGTGCATCAATAGATTAAGCATAGTCAGAGGGTTATGCCTCAGTCCCTTTCAACGTCTCCCTATCGAGGATAAATATCTCCAACCGCTCTATTACTTATTTTCGATTGACAGTGGACGACAGAGTTCGTTTTGTTGTGGGTTGGCTCTCAGTTTTAGTCGAGACTGCAACGGATATCAATTCAATCTTGTCCGATGCAATCTTTGATATAAATAGCTGCTGTTATGGGATAATGGAATTATCTGTCTTTAAAGTTCATCCGCTTGATGGATAGCACACCAAACCACTGAATGTGATCGGAATGAGTTGAGGATGAAATTCAATGCAATCTCATGACTGTCCGTTCGACCGAGACAGGTGGATGACAGCATTCGAGTTGTGCATTATTTTTCAAACATTGATTTTTCTTGCTCCAGCTCCAGATTTTTCTGTCTTTTGCTTGAATCCCCCAATGAAATTATTAAGTCTTAGCAGTTCCGGGTCAGTCTATTCAGCGTCGTCGTTTTGGGGTCGTTCACATACTGTACAACGCAAAATTCGGCAGTAAACCTCTCCTTAACCAATGACGCTAGCCTCCCTTGTTACATAGTTATTTCACACTCCTGTCTACCATCCGTCCAGTCGTTTGTGTATGAAAAATTGATATAAATTTATCATGTGTCATTGTAAGTGCATCAGTTAGATGCATGTTTGTGCTAGGCTATGTATGCGGTAAGTGCATAGCCCTGTCTTTTCCCATTAGTATGTACAATTGTACATAGTACATATAATATTACTAAGAAAGTATTTCTAAATTATAAAATCAGTGTATTGCCCAGAATTGGTGCAACAAGTGTTAACATGTTCTAGGAACAACTGCATTGAACTCTTATCAACCACAACTCCTAAAATTAGTGCAGATTGCTGTGAACAACTCTGGCACAAGTGGTGTTATGAACAAAACAGCACTCATTTCTCAAGAGTGATATGAACTTCAGTCAAAACTTTCATCCCAAGACTTCGTACGAAAGTGGTGTGTCACATGACGCTCGATCAAACCACATCCTGCCCCGTGTGCGTCATATAATATATGAGCAATCTCATATCATCAATTTTCTATTAATCTTCTATATTTCCCATTTGTCCCTAAGTTACCTGACTATGATTATCAAAGAAAATGCAGCGGTAAAGGAAATACAAGCACACCTTCTTACTGCATGCCTACGAACCATGCATGTGAAAGGCGGACTTTTCCGCAATTCATGCAGGAAATAAGAATTCAAAGCTTTCACCATTTACTTCTTTATCCTTTCATGTCAATGATGTTTGTTCATTTTTCATAGAACCTCTTTGTGGATATAAACATGACATTATGTGAATGAATTTTATAGACAAGGTATGGTCGAATCTCTCTAAAATACAGTGGAAATTTGCAGCATACTCTGATGTATTGTCTCGAAATCCTCTAGGCCCGAGAAACCATGAGCGGCCGCGGCCACGCGAGCAAAGCAAAGGGGAAATTATTCAAAAACAATTTCGGTAAATGTTCTTCATGAGGAAGTGATGAAAAATGTCATTACTTGTGATCATGTGACGTGAATAATTTTTTCCCATCAGTCATATACTTCTGAATTTTTTCATGAACAAAGACAGAAAACTAGATAATTAGAGACACCTACACGAAACATCTATCATTTGTTTCATCGAAAGGGAATGGGGAAAGAGTGTGAAAAGACGTTAGGATTTTCTACACTTTTCTTATAAGATCAGGTGCAACTTAACTTCTCAATTTGATATTCAAAAGGTGAATTTAGTGTTCAACTTGGAAATGCGCTTAAGAATACTTCTATAGTAAATTTATAACACTTCATGAAAACACTTAGAATTCACACTTATTGACACTGAATTTATTCATTCCGCGAATTTTATTATAAGAACCCTTTCTAATTTCTTAAGGTTGCAATATCTCAGCATTAACCTGCCTCTTTCTTTTTTTCAGCACGTTGTCCAGTGCGTCGTAGTCGCTGTGAAAAGTATTGGAAACATCATGATGGTCACCTTTCTTCTCATGTTTATGTTCGCTTGTATTGGCGTTCAACTGTTTAAAGGACGATTCATGTACTGCAGCGATCCCGGAATTACACTCATGAATGAATGCAGGTATGTATTTGATTCGATGCAAGCCGGATAAAAATAAATTCTCATAATCATTAAATTCATTCAGAGGGCAATATATTGACGACAGCGACGTAGTTCAAACTCGAGTATGGGAGGAATACGAACTGCATTTCAACAATGTGGGAAACGCATTGCTATCTCTCTTTGCGGTTGCTACATTCGAAGGCTGGCCTGGGTGAGTTTTTCTATTCTGACAAATGGTGAGGAATGCTCCTTCACGTTTATTGATTCCATTTTACAGACTTTTGTATCGTTCTATTGATTCTAATGAAGAGGGTCATGGTAGCCGCTATAATTCCCGTCTTCCCGTCGCTTTCTTCTACATCGTTTACATAGTCGTTATCGCTTTCTTCATGGTGAATATCTTCGTGGGTTTTGTTATCGTTACTTTCCAACAAGAGGGAGAACAGGAGTATAGAAATTGCGAATTGGACAAGAATCAGGTGAGACAAGAATTAATCGTACTAATTAGCTTTTGCATAGTATCTATTGCACATGTACTATATGAATTGATGTGTTGGGGAAGCTGTCCTCTTAATTTCTTTTGGGTGTTTTTCATCTTAAGTCGATAAGTAAATCAATAAATGTGAACAGTTTACCTCTATTAAATATTTCAACAACACCAAACAAAGTGACAGAAAAAAGACAAAAGCAACGAAGAAAATTGCGGGATAAAAGAGAGATACAAAAGTGCGAAAAAAGTCAAGTGTCAAAATTGTTGTCGAAACAATAGACGTGGAATTTCCTCGGACGATGGCAACTGAGGCAAACTGGCGGCCGTCACCCGTATTGTCAGACATGCGTCTTCCAATGTCACTCAAAAGTCTGGTTGCTTCAGTACCCCAAGCTCCGGAGGTTTCAAAGTCAAGAGGATGAAACAGATATTGATTGGCGAGATTGGAGTACTTTCGCACCTTCAATTCCTCGGTTTCGGTAGCAGCAAAGGAACTTTAAACGCACGCGTTGTTAATATGCGATTTTGAGTATCGACAACCGTTGCGTCAATCATAGTATGTTATATTACATCATAATCACATATACGTCGTATTATCAATAAATGTTAATATTGAGACACCCCAGTATATTTAGAACAACAGTAGGCTTGCTGAAAAATATAAATTCCAAATCGATGGAAGTCATAGAGAGATCGTGAAGACAATATCATATATGCTCATTTTACGGCTAACAAATATGGCAAAATCAGAGGAATTGGGGACTTCTAGGGATTGAAAGAAACTCCTTACTAATAAGCTCAACAATGTACTGCCACTATATTGCAATACCAGTGCATGGAGGCAAGCATCCTTTCTCGTTTTGTGTGGTCTTGGGATGCATAGCACAAAAAATGCTATCGATACCAGCATAATTGCCCTCAACCTCACGATGCTGCGCCTATCACCATCACGAGATATCTAGCGGAAAACATAGAAATACAGACAGTGATGACTCATAACTAGGGCAGTTTTTTTGGACCTATAAAAAGCAAATTTTGACCTTGAAAACGAGAAAATTTGACAAATTTTGACCTTAAAGAAAACGCGAATTTTCCAATCTAGAATCATATTCCATTGCAGTTTATTGTAGTACATACACAAATAGTTGCATACATTTTCAGGCAAGAAAGGTCTGTCCTTGCGCAAAAGCTTACCCAGCATAGAAAAGGATCGTTCAACTGCAGCAGAAGTTGGCTGACAGCACCGAAGTTCAGCTTACACGGCTGGAGACACGTTCACTTGTTTTCATTTGATAATGTTGTCAACGTCACAGTTCTTGATCATGCGTTTTTTATGTAAGCACCGATGCCCACACAGTCCTGCTTCAAGTTTAGTGTCGCTATATCGTCGTGGGCTTCTTTGAGAGTGTATTTCGAGCTCTCCATTTTCTCGATCAGTTTCGGAAGTTCCTGGTAGTCGCGCTGAATCTTCACGAGGGACTGTTCGACTGTGGCATCATTGACAGCAGCTTTAGCACGACTAACAAGGATGTCCGTTCCTTCGAAAGAATTGACGATTTCACGTACCTCAATTTGTGTCATTCTTTTAGCTAAAATCCTGCAGTCATAAATTTTGACTTTTTTTTACCGAACCCATATTTTTGACAAAATTTTGACTTTTTTTGACAAGTCAACAAAAAAACTGCCCTACTCATAACGATGGGGCGTATAGCCGTTGGAAAAATATGACAAGTTGCTTTTGTATTTCAAAATATCCAGAGAAAAAGAAGTAATGGAGCCTTCCAACATGAAACGCATGATCAAATTGAAAATATTTTTGACGCAGATAACAGCGGTCAAACTCGTCCTTTATCAGTGTCATCAAAAGAATCTGATCAGTGGTTAAATGCGCATGTGCGTGCATTCCTCTTGCCTCTATCTTAGCAATCTGCTAGTATCAATCTTTCTTGATAACCTTTTTGACCCCCTCCCCCGTTAACATATTTCTCAGTACTTATAGAGAGAATGTATTCTTTCATTTTCTTGCTGTTTTCAATGTTTATATAGAACTCTGACTGGTATTGGCATTTCTTCGAATGAATGACTAGTCATGTGCAGTCATGTGTAGGGCTAAAACATAATGGCATATTTTCTAACTTTTCTTTGAAATTTTAAAATAAAGATATATGATAGACATTTGAAGATTTGCTGATGCATGCGAATGAGAATTGTCTTCAATAACCTTCTCTGAGCTTCTATAAGTCAAAAGTCAAAAGTCAAAAATGTTTATTTCCAAGAACATTGGAAAACAGGAGCATGTGTGCTCACATACATAAAAAACATAACTGTCCTTTTGGTGTTTAGATGGATTTGAATGTCAAAATTTGTGCATTTATTGTACATTCATGCTATTGTAACTGGTACCTAATGCACACATACGCGTAAGGCGATATGTGTATTTTAACAAATAGTTAAAGGTTTTTAATATCAATCACATCTAATTTTATGCTGCTGTCTAACCCTGGTTTACTGCAGAGGCGAGTGAGAAGGATACTTTTAAGAAATTGAGCTTCTGTGTAAGCAAATGTGCGTAGCATGATATAAACATGCATCTTAGAAAACTCACGAATAACATGTCGACATTACAGGTGTTGCATTTGAAACATCAAAAAATCGTTTGCATTTTGCAGGTTCACATTAATAGGCTGTTCAATTGAAAAAAAGCGATGCAGCGTTTTTTTGTTTTAAAGCATTTCCAATAACATGTTTTTCAAGCCCTAGCAATGTAGATTGAAGAAAGCCTAATTTGATGGCTTCGATAAAATATAAAATCAGACAGATTGCCTGCTTGCTCCTTCTCCTTGTTTATTGTCTCTTCTTCCCCAGGCTTGAGGGTTGGACAGTCGGTTGTCGTTGGGATGGATGCACCTTCTCTATTCTGGTCGGTCTTGCGCGCGTCAGTTGAGTGTGCAGCTGCTGAGCTCAAGATCTCTCTTAACATTGTGCCACCATCTCTTCCTCTGTCCACCTCTAATCTTCGGTCCAGCTACTTCATAACTTGAAATTCTCTTTGGCCACTTACAGTCAGGCATCCGTTGCAGGTGATTCCAGGTCATGTAGATGAAGCATGCCTATCAGCTCGCGCATGGAGTGGCGTTCATAAAATTTGATGGAAAACATCCATCCCGGATCATGTTCTCATTTCTCACCAGGCGAGTTAGGTCATCCACTTTTATGGGCCATGTCTCTGATGCATGTAGCAAGACACTCCTGATACAGGCATTGCATACATGACCCATGCGCTTCAGCGTGATATTCTTATTGGTAATGATAGGCAATATGTCGTGAAAGTTCTTTCAAACGCTTCTTGCACGTGCTGCTATAACCTCACAACAACCTCTAGAATTACCTAGTCTTTCTCCCAAGTAACAGAAGTCAACGACCGCTTCGAAGGAGTCTTCGTCTATTTTTATCTCACTGGCCATTGCTTGAAACACCGGAAGCTCTCCCCTACATCCCCGCACTTGAACTTTGGATCTTCACGTAGAACGGCCATATTCGTACACCTCTTGTGAACCCACAACTTACAGTCTGAACATGTGGTCGCGTTCCGTCCAACTCCCTTCCTGCAAACAGCACATGGGAACTTTCCTTGGCCCTTTTGCGGGACTTGGGTACCTCGACTACACTCTGATCTTGCCGACGTTGACTCGCAAGCCCTTGGCCTCCAGATTTGTCTTCCAGCACATCCAGCGCTCTGTTAGAACTTCAACGGAGTCGGATATTATGACAAGGTCATTGGTGTGGAGCATTTCTTGAGGGCATTCTCGTCTAGAGTCCTGTGAAATGGTCTCCATGACGATCATGAGTAGAAGTGGGCTCAGAACCGAACCTTGATACAGTCCAACATTGACCGCGAACTCCTCACTCCTTCCCTTGTCACAGCACGAGACTTCGAGTGTTCGTACATCGCTTGGACGACAGAAGCATTTCATTCGTCAGCTCCTAGTTTCCGCATTGACCATCATAACACACATGATTCTGTGATATTGTGTTGTGGTCCTCAAACTTATTATTTATTCTTATAATTGGTTTTAACAAGCTACGCTCGTACAGTTCTGCTTGGGAACGAACTATCACAATGATGTTACTCATCTATTACAATAGCAATACTTCGTTTTGATACTTGACGTTCAGTTCTATTGCCATAGATTCCATTAACACTTGATTACACTTTCTATACCCAGGTTTGAAGACTATTAGAGATTTTCTCATCGCTACCCCCACCCAAGGCACAAAGCTATGGTAGTCAGCTTGGTGTGGGCAGTCGTCACACACTCTCAGCCGTCACGTTCCACCAGGTTAGGGTTGGTGACCGCCAGTGTGAGTGGTGGTACTTCCCGAGACGGGCAGACTCAGACTCTTGACCCTCTTTACCTCCGTGCCGAAGCGCGACCTTTAACCAACTGTGCTGTCCTACCACTTATGCAGAAATTCAAGTCAATCTGATTTTGTCACTTTCTAATCTTACATGTAAGAAAATGTTGCACCAATAACAATCACATAGCTTCGGGTAACTTGTTCCTTGCCGATATAATCACATTGCAACCCATGCCTAAATTAACTTTATGCTGTAATAGCTGAATTGTAATTATGATTATCTAACTTTTCATCAACACCGATGCCTTCAATTTGTGTATACCTGGTAGGCCTACCGTCCTTTACAACATTATTATGGAAGGTCATAATTATCATAGGTCACTTGAAAGTCGACCATCATGATTACGGAAATATCATTTCTTTTGTCTACGCGTCAACCGATAATCCAATTTTCAATAGGTCTTCCATCAAAACTGTCTTCTTAAATTTTCAAGCAAGTAATTGTGATCATTTTGCTAATCTTTGCACACGACTAATTGAATTGCGAGCATTTGGTATACCATCCATCCACCTAAAGAAAATTTCAAATCGTCTACCATTAGTATCAATTATTATCAATTTGATAATTGATTGCATATGTCACACGGGTTATTCATGCTTTTAATTAGATACGATTGTTTCGGAAGATTGCTTCTTACTTGATCTAATTGAATGTTCATTGCTGTTTACTCCAAGCATCGATTAGTGCTCGCAAGGTGTGAAAATTGAGAATACAAAAACTTCTTTCAAATCGTGGCCCATGAAACATGATCAGTTAATGTGCATCGCATGAAAATGTTCGGTTATTAATGAATCACTCATAGTGTTTCGCATAATCACTTTAGAATGCGCAATCTTAAATTTGACGGGTAGAGAGAACCATCGTCCTCTTTTTTGTATTAACTTAGCTGTACCTGAATTGCGTGTGCAAAGTGTCGAGACGGTGTCACTAAAAATGCAGGCACAGTGAGGACATCGTGGTTAATGTAGCCTACATTGCGCAGACTAATATGAAGCATGAAGTTCTGCTGATTGCCAGCATGATATTGTGGTTCTTTGCATTTTTACTAGTGCATCAAAAAAGTTGTTCTTCCATAGAAAATCTATGTATTAAATGCATTGAGATATCATTTTAGTTCCTCGCACTAAAGCAAGAACTCAATATCATGCGGGAAATATAGTACCGCATAGCTTGTCGTGCTTCCACCTGTAATTGAACTCACTGTCTATGTTACTTAAAAATTTCGTCTTCCGGAATTCCGGAGAATTCCGGAATTCTCGTATTTCAAATGACACAGACAGTTCGCTGTAAACTATGCGGTAATATACAAATCTTGAAATGAGCTATCAGGTTTCTAATTAAAGCTGCATAGATAATTGCACCAAAAATTACGGAAATCTATGTATCAGTTATTAGTCAGATGCGGAATCTGAAAATCCAACTATGAGTGCGGCGTTCAATGTAACTATAACTGAAGTGGTAGCTCTGCATTTTTAAAATCTTCAGTTAGTAAGAAAGAAAACAGTTGTTGATGAAAAATAAGATGATAATATCAAGACATTCATAGAATTCGGTCTATGATAAAAAAAGGAGTGTGAGATTCCAGCTGATACTAGCCTATGTTTTGTCAATCTTTCAAAGAAAGCTTGTAGAATCATTTACGTAACTATTCTACACATTGAATACATCACATGGAAAAATGTTCTTTGCATCATAACATTGAGTTTTAATTTTTTTTGTCAAAAACTAGCTGCACAAGCTGAACCAAAAGTAACAATGAAAATACTCCAATTATCACGAAGAAGGTATACTACTCTCTTGTGACTCTCCCTTTGCCAAAAAGTACGGATTCTGATTGAGTCCATGTTCTCTTTCTGAACTAAGCAAATGCCACATGATATTGAACAATAAAATGCTTTTATATCCTTTCTCCCCCAATGCGAAGCTTGGACGTACTGGCATAGGCAGACTGCAGGAGTGTTGTGATACTTCGAGCCCGGAAAAGATCGCTAGGTCAATCGCTTAACCATCGTGGCACGGAGACCACGATATGATATTGATATTATGAAATAAGAAACAGATAACACCATTAACATACCGGAGAAGAAAGCCATTTATGTTGCATAATTGGGAATCGTCATGATGTATTTTAGTTGCAATTAAACTGAGCAGCTCATCTTCAAGTGCAGTAAAATTCGATGGTTGCCAACTTCTCATTGATGTACTTTCACTTCTAGTTTGCAGAAAAGTTGACATACAAAGCAAAAATTACAATCTAGCAGTATGTTGCTGTTTGAGAAAATAATGAGCTACGAGCTGCTCGCGTAGTTGCACTTTTTAAAGTCGTTTCCTTGACAACTCAGTTATACTGTAAGTGTGTGCGACGGAGAAATCTTCTCCGAAAAATTCCGAAGTATGTTAAGTTGATAACTTTCGTAGAAGGTTCTACACGAGGTTACTGGTGATCGATTTCAAATCACATATGATGAAGAGCTGTGATGTCAGCGGTTCGACGTGAGTGAGTAAAGCGTCATTAGTTCCATGTGACGAACAAAAGGCATATCACAATGTCTGGAAAAGTTTTTATCTCAACATCACAGCTAACGTTTGATCCCCACTGAGCGTCAAATTTGTAGGGAATGTCAGTGGTTTGTTTCCGTCTGCTCTTATGTATCCTTTCATTCCATGCGCATGCAGTAAATCACGAAGTATGCACTCTATGATAGAGGAACTTGACTGGTGCCAGTTTATGTTCTCAGAAAACTTCACGCAAGTTAAAGTTCTACTTCTAATTTCTCTCAGGAATTTAACAGAATTGAAGAGATTAAACTATTGTGAATAGGCAATGATCTCCGTGATAATGCACGGTCGTGCTGATGAATCTTCCCGAATATGTTATAAGGAAGTCTGAGAATTCATCCGGGCTGAAACTGTCACAAGAGATATCGGGTGCATTTCGTACATAGAGATTACTCTAGAGGAGGGCGCTTCATCTGTCACTGGGTTGAATAAACACACCATCCGTCAATAAGTATGCTGAAAATGTCCGTATAACATGGGACAGATATCAGAAGAGCACAAAATCCGCATGCACCTAATTTTTGAGCAAGCAGAATTTGATTCACAAATTCATTGAAAATTTCACGTACTTGCGGCTACTGACGGTCACAAGCATACTCACAGGTCATTAATGTTGACAGACAATTCAAATTGATTTCTGATAATTTGTGGTATATATAGATACTTCTTGATATTAGTGGTCTCCGTGGTCCAGTGATTACGTGCTTGGCCTAGCGATCTTCTGATTAAGAGGTCGAACCCCCAAAGTGTCATTGGAAGTCGTCAGGAAGGCCATCCGGACTAAAATATCACAACGCTCCAGATTAAAGTCGATGTCAGCACTACCCAAGCCCCCAGTATGGGGAGCAGTGACGTTAAACCATTCATTCATTTATGTCTGTCGATATTAGTGTGATTAACGTGTTTCTGAATTAATTGAACTTATTGAAATCCTATTATTGTATTCAAATATATTTTTCGTCAACACGCTCGTAGTTATAGTGTAGCATCTGATTTCGAAATGTGTCTGGTTAATCGCACTACATCTAAATCTTATAGACATGGGTCGGCAACCTCAAGCCCGCGAACCTTTCTGATGCGTTGTGTGCAACCCAAGAGGTGTACAGTAACACATTGGATTATATGAAAAATGATTGTATTTTGTTTTTATGCAGTCTTTGATTGTCACAGTCATGCTTTGATCTTGTTTAAATCATGTGGTAATCATGTTTTCAATGCCTTCACTATTATTTTGCAATTACCTCCTAACTTGCTTGTTCTCTGCCTTTTGTAATTTCAATGTATTGTTTACATGACTTGCAATAATGTATTGTTCTCTGCCTTTTGTAATTTCAATGTATTGCTTACATCACTTGCAATAATGTATTGTTGTTATCACGTTTTGATTACTTGCATTTTTTTTGCTAGACTCAATGCTTTATCAGTTCATTTTGAAGTATTTTGTTCTGTGCATTCCTTCTCTATTGAATACAATCTATTCTAATACAGTAGAGCAAAGTTATGATACAGAATTGTATGATTTCTTCCTGAACATAATTGCAAAGAGGATTTTTCACTTAAAGAAATTGCAATTTAATATACATCATATTCAGTTATGTTTCGCATCATGTTGATAAAAGTCACATTAAAGATTCATTTTGTTTTGATTGACTGCTTCTTGGCTTGCTGTCGCGAATATGTTGAGCCTGATCCATTGGCGCGAGGGCTGGTTTAGGTTGCTAATCCCTACTTCAAAAGAATATAAGTGAATTTTTTACCATGAAAATACGAGCATCTAAAGATTGACTTTATGGAACTGTGAGCCATTAATGTCAACTCCCTCCCACTCTGTGCTTTCGGCGGTGCTGACTGCTGACATAGTCAGACTCGGGTGTGCTGGTGTGATGCTTTCACTTCGGATGTCCTTCTTTACCATTTCTCGTGACAAGTCACTTAACACACGCCACACAACCTGATGCCACAAGTACAAGTCCCTAGCCACTGAGATCTCTATAAAACTACCTTTGAAAAGTCTTGATAATTAGTTAGAAAACAGCTCTCTGCATGGTCATAATGATGGCAAATACGTCCAATTTGCAAGTCTATCCTGAAGACGAAACAGAATATGAACGTTTTACTGTACTGGACTTCGATCCACCTGCTGAGTTTGATATAACTCCTTTCGGAGTTCAGATAAGATGAAGGCGTCCTATTGCGTCCAAATAGAAACAAAGCTATGAAATTGCGAAATGCATGATAAGAATGCGTCATAGTAACATCTTTGTATTTGATCTCACAATATTCGAAATGGGAAATAGACAGGGAAAATTAATTATTTTCGAAAATTCTTAATTATACGTAATGGTAGGGATGATGGTATGAAATCTGCCTCAGAAATCTGCTTTCAATACGCTAGCATCGTCCGCCTGAAATTAGAGTCTATGGGACAGCGACTTCCTGTATTCCGGTCTTCCTGTCTGAGTAGTAAATTGGAGACAAGGAATAAAACATCTGCATAGATTTTAATTCATGAAAACTTAGGCAGTTCCCATCTACGAATGCAGAGCGGCCAACTAATAGCTTTCAATATCGTTTCTATGTAGAGTATATTTTGGGAAAACATGATAAGCCTTCTATTTTTCAGATTCATTACCTTGCAATTCGTTTTCAATCCTAATATGATGATCACATCATTATTCAACACAATTGTCATTTTTGCAGTTTCAGCTGATATATCAGACGATTACTTATCTACTTGAAATCATGAACAGACAGTAAATTGACAAAATCATCCAAAACAATATAACCGGCGGAAAATTAAAGTAATTGAAGCCAATCATAGTCTAGCATCCAGTTTTTATAATTTCTACAATGACAGCATTTTATTCTTGAAATAAAAATCATTCAACGCTTCTTAGTTGGACGCACATAATGATTCACAAGTAGATGAGATCGTTTATCCAACAAGCAACTTTATGACGAATAAAATGGTAGAATATTCAAATGTCTATACATGAAATAGAAAAGTAATTCGCCTAGATGCTGCACCGACAGGGAAGAATGCGAATCTTCTTTGGAAGTCGGAATACATGAGGCCATAGACATCCGGGATTCTAGCTGTGCATGAAGACACACAGCAGCTGGGCGGATGAAAGTCTTGATAGCGAATGTGAGCACAGTGAGTAATCAGGTGCACAGTGATGCGAACTGGCGGTTGCAAGGATTGCTGGACTACAAAAGCAGACCAATTAAGAATATCTCAGTCCTTGCAAATGATCTGATGTGCATGATTATAAGTTTCTCTTAGCCTTCTTTTAGTCTTTCTTGCTTTTCAGTAAAGGGACATTTTTCAAAATACGCTTACTACGGGCCTACGAGTTGATATAAACTTATTTTGTGTTGCTGAAAGCTGTTGTAAAGATACTTGTTATGCATTGTTTTGAAAATCACACCAAATTTTCTTTTCATTACATAGTCATTTTGATTTTAGATGCTCTTAGTCGAAATGATGAACCTCTTCATGTCGTCCAGGTAAATGTGCAGTAGTCGTGTTCTCATTCTTCTTAAACAACTGATTTCGTTCGTTGTTATGTAGATTTGACCGATCAAGAAGCTAATCATCCGTTTCATTCAACTGCAGAATGACATGACCGTTCGCAACATTAACTCTTCGAGTTCATCGCTGACATTCCAACAGCAGAATTGCCGAAATAAGGTTCACGTTTCAACTGCAAATTGCAAGATCAACAGCACAATGGAAACAAAATCTAACGTAATTTCATTCTAATCAATGGTGATCTGCAGCTGCAGATGTAAAGCTTCCAAATCAAGTTCAACATTGTTGCTTCAAGGAAAATTTTTATAACTAGGATTCGAATATATCATGCAGATTAATCATGGTTGTAAATGTACTTGCAAGCCCACGAGATAGCAGGCAAGCATGGCAAATTCAAAGAAAATCAGAAAAAGAATAACAAATTCTTGATTTTGCTCGGAAATTGCCGCCAAACAAGGCTGTTTCTATTTAAATTATGGAGGAGCCGTCAAGATTGCTGTTTAGACAGAAAGCAACAGTTGATGCATTCATACCGACAAAAATGCACTTGAAGCGGCAATGAGATAAACTCTTCAACTGCTACACTTTGAAGTATAATTGTCAATCTTGAAGGGACAAAACTCACAGAATTAGACAGGTCGTCTCTTCTTCTGTTTGACTAGAAGGGAAGCATTGGAACATGTAACGCTAATGAAATGGCACAATCTTCTGACTAAATACCATAGCAATCGAACAATAAGCAGCCAGTTCAACATTAAACACGCCAAATTGTGCAAAGTTTCAGTGACTGTTATCAACCGGATCACACGGCCAAGAGACAGACAATGTCAAGTTCTACAGAGAAGTTTGTGAACGTTTTTTCATGCGCCTGCTAACTTTTTTTAAAATGATTGGAGGGCCCAACATTATCGAGAAAACTTTAGCGCAATGATCTGAATTCTTCGAATCTGAAAGAATCGTGGCGATCGGAGCATTTTGAAGGAATTCAGAGCAATCCGCAAGCGACGCACGACTCTTTCCTATCTCTGCAAGGTATTGAAAATTTATTTTTGCCCACTTATTAAGTTCCTGCATGTGCAATTTGTTTGAATCAGTTTGCACTTCTAGCAAAGTGATACGATTAGACAATCTAATTCTGTGACAAAACTCGTTCTTGACGGGTCAAACCTATGGAGCATCGATTAGCCGCCTGACGATGGTCAGCGTCGCTGGTCGTATAAGAGCTAACGTAATATACATCGACTAACATCAGTCTGTCTTCTGACCTATTCTTGATCAAACAGCCTACCTGTCGTTATTTCAACACAGAGAATAATCAACTATTCTTGAACGTCATTTCTGTGTTATAATTGGAACAATCGATTCTGACCACTATCTGTCTGACAGACGTCGGTATATCAAATTCTGCATACTGAAAAACATTTGCATGTATTGCACGTAACCGTCTCAGACATATCAATGACTGTATTGTCCGATGTCTATACTGTGTGTTGCTTTATAGAAAATGGATTCTTTTGCTTCCAATCAGTAGATAACGCTCGTTTCTAAACTGTTTATGTGGCAACAATAACTTCGATGAATGAGCAATTTTCATAATAGCGAAGACATCTACAATACATGAATGTATTTTAATTCGCGTTCGGTGACGTCGAACGCCGTTGCGAGGGGTCACTTCAACTCGCCTACACTTGCATCAACGTCTCACGCTGGTAATCATTTACATACTACTGCGCTTGCGATGAATGTGTCCAACTATACCTGTGGTCTTGACTGTATAACGGAACGGACATCATTTTCTGCCGGTCTTATATCTGTGATACCAATAATTTTTCTGTTTTTCTCAATCATTTCTTTTCTCATCTTTCGACGATTGCGCCTCGTGAGGGCTAGGACTGGTATCTACAAGCCAAATGTGGCTGAGCACAATGAGCCAGGACTACGTCTACGTTGCGTTGTCGCGCATGTGCATCCTGAACGTCTAATATAAAGATTGGAGATTTGCAGCGTCTTGCGTGTGTCATGAACAACTATTCTTCTGCTCTGAATTAATCTTCGATGTGTCGTTTAAACCATGAAATATCTGTCAATCTGTCAAGGTTTTGAGTTGTATTGAATTACATTTGGACGAATCTCTTTGCGATTCTCTCAGAATATCTTTGCGATTAATTCTGGATTATAGACATTTTTATCTCGTGATCGATTATGTTCTTCAAACTTGAAATTATTCTTGTTAGTTGTGCTCATGAATGTGCCAACTGCGTCATTATTGTAAAGAGGAGGACTGCGACGCAATAGTATCTAATTATTTCAATAATCACAAACCATCTCTAATTTTAGCATTGGAGCATCTTGAACCAGTTGAACTTGAATAAAGGAGTGCAAGAGTGATCTGTTATCTCGCCTGTTATGAAAATCTAATGCAATGGTCTACACTGGTACACACAACTTGATAGCAGAATGATTTCAGGGATTTCAATGCAAAATCTCCTTTGATTTTATCTTGACATCAATGTCGAAATGATCGTCATTTTAAAATAAACTCAATATTATTTCACAGGATTTCTACAATTAAAGAATATAATAATTTTAAGAAGATGTGAGCTTTTTGAAAGATAGGTAGAAGTCTGAGGAATGTGGGGTTAAGTATTTTAACTACTATCAATGCGCTTGGTGTTGATAAGGATACGACGCATGCATGCATAATGCTATTCATCATAAAACTCGAAGAAGGAGACTAGTATATCCTACAGCGGAAAATCAAGAATGGCAACGGAACGGACCTCAATTTCTTCAGATCTTATGGCTGCGATACCGCGAAGTCTATCTTCATCATATTCCCATGAATGTGATGAGACGACTTTTACACGCTCGTACCAGGGCGTTCACCGAAATGTTTTATGTGCATTATCTATCAGACATGCAATTAGTCACCAGCATACTGGTGCCGTACCGTTCGCCGGTGTGAAAAATTTCGGACTGGTTGGTAAGTCATGGGAACTCATGGCTTGCCACATCAGCTCCCAGAATCCAGAGATGGCTTGTTTGTTTTACGAAGAATGGTATGCATAGGGACTGTGTAAAGAAAAATTGCATTTTGGCTTTTGAAGTGGAATTCGGCAAGTTGGTACACCAATTGTATTATAAGTATGAACGTCTCGATTATTCTTTCAGGAAACTGATGTCAACTTATCACATTCTACTTGTCCAATAACATTGGAAAATAACTTTCTAACCAAGATATCTAGTTCGAAGAAGTTGTGAAGAAGAGGCCTAGTTTGCATCATCATAATAGAAGATAATCGAGAATTTCTAGCTTCATTTGATCTGCTATTACGCATGCCGCGAGAATGAATCCATGACACAATCTTCCCGGACATGATCATTCTTGAGCGATGTTGAATTCATATAGGCTTATCAAGAATTCTTCTATTTTACCATACAGGGCACATTCTCTTTCTGGGCTGCCGTTTCTAATGCTTAACATTTGAAATGCATCCTAACAATTACCAGTATGTGATTTTTGTCCTCAATAGCATAAAAATTTTAGTTATCCAACGTGCGTGATGACAAAAATGAGATGTCTGCAGCCTGCATTGTCCAGCTTGTTGACTTGGAAATATGGTCAACTAAGTTTTGACAGACATCGTACTTTAAGTCAGTTTCAAAGAGCGGATCCCCCTTTGTCAATTACTACGAGTAAGTCTGCTACTCATCAATGCGTTAGAAGTTGAGAGCTCTCAGACCAGGAGAGTAACAGGCACAATCGCCTGAATTTCTGTCTAGCGTAAGGCTGTGTTGAAGTTTACTTTTCAACTTCTTTAGGACAGTATCATCAACTTGTATCGAGTGTGAATCTCAGAAATGTACATTTTGTTATCTTTAGAAGTTGTTGTAGACTTTCTTCCTTGTAGAATACAGATTTTTTTCCATTAAAAAAACAATGAGTTCAAGAAATCTTTTTCTTTTATTGAATATTTCACACCGGGTAAAAGTGAGTATCTAGGCATCTCAATAATAGCTTTCATCATATATATATATATATATATATATATATATATATATATATATTGATAACTTAAATCAAATAATCTTATAAGCTGCTTACTTTTGTCAAGAAATTTAGAGACTTTTTTAAACTTAAAGTGAACTTTGTCCGAGGTGAATATTGTCCGGGGAGATTATGTCCGTTATGAGAATGACATAATCTGAGGGTTCTGTCGGGATTTTGCAGAATGATTGATGTTCTCTTCAAAAATTGATCAGCAGTTCTGCTTGTGTGCATACACGAACAACAAAAAACTTAGAATGTGGTCGTTATAAGAGTTTCTTAATTTCAGATTGAGTTCAGTGCAAACACAGCACTGCAAATCTATTTTTTATGATCACTATCAGTCTGAGTGATCAATCTTTCTTCGCTTGAGATGCTCAAGAAAAGTAATCAACATGGGAAATATCCCTCCCCCCGACTCAGTTAACTAAACTCATTGAATTCGTCGCGAATAACAGAGAATAAATCCAATGCATTGGATGGTTGAGATTGAGGGTGTAAAGTTCCCACTACAGACTTGGGCCCACCATGTTCTCCGAGATCATCCTTATAACTGCGCACCCAGTTAAAAGTATGACTTTTGCTTATTTTTTGCATCAAATTCTCTCATGATTTTGCGAGATGTCACGGCATTTTAGAAGCAAGTGTTTGAGTGTTCCCACAAGAAGTTATTTCAATCAGTTCTTTGGGCAATAATTGAAGAGCATAACTCCAAGTAATAAAATAATAAATGACCAATTTGTCAATGTTCATCGTTTTTTTAGATATTCGCATGTTCTGGATAGCTGTGTACTAGCTTCTCTTTTTATTTTGCAGCGAAAGTGTATCGAATTTGCATTGAAAGCTCGTCCGCGAAGGCGTTACATTCCTAAAGGTCGGATACAGTACAAAATTTGGTGGTTTGTTACTTCACAGCCGTTCGAATATGCCATCTTCGGTCTTATTGTCGGCAATACAATCTGCTTGGCTATGCAGGTAATTATTCAAGATGTTTTACTTGAGATCTGAAATTGATATCGATGTAGTTGATGCCAGAGGAATTCTTTATGAATAATGCGGATTTTATGTCATTTTCGTCTCCCTCAACTGGAGACTCGACCGATGCTGACACGTGTGGCATCCTAAAACTTTCAGACTGGATGCCTTCCTGACAAATTACAAGTACGCTGGAAGAGAGGTTCCTCGACTGCGCGACCAACAGATCGGTTGAGGCCTGGCATGCCCTCAAAAATCCAGGTTGCTGCGATGCATTGATCGAATTTGAAATCAAAATCTTCTACAATAGTTTGTCTTCATTTCAGAACATCAGTGTGAAATTCTATGCTATTACATATGATGGTTGTGGTATTGAAGGTTATAAAATATTGCAGAGTGCCAGTTCTCCTGGGTTTGAAAAGATACTCGTAGGCTTTAGGCATTTAAACATTGATTTTACGTAGTCGCCGTAGGTGCTGCGCTTCTTCCTTCAAGGACTCTTCAGCACGCCTCAGAAACTCGAATTTCTGAGCTGTATGGATGATTCCATGTAGGAAGAAACGTAGAATCAAAAATGTTTTTGACCACATTCTCGTATCGTGTCACCGATCAGAAGCATAATAACGCAGATAATAACACATGAACATGATAGAGGATGACCTACAGAGAGTCTATGCCAAAAATTAAGCCTCAAGATATACATGTTGTGTTTCTGTTTCAATCCGAGAAAGAATAGTCAGATCTCATTTTACTGAAAACCTTAGTCTGCTCCCCATTAGATTTAAGTGTGGTTTCTTTGACACTGTCTGACAAGAAGAGGAACCTGGTAGAACGCGGCCATTGGGTGCACATCATTCCGTGAAAGTCTCGTTTTTGGCGTCGTTCCCTGCAAAAACTCATGATGGCGGCCGAGTTATATCAATGCATGTTTTACGAATTTTGATGCTTCAATGAGAGCAGTAGGAATCAGATGACTTGAAAGACATTACCGACAAGTCAGCTCTGATACGGATTGTCCTCCTCATTAACTCCATCAACCACTCAGGCATCAGTTTATCTGACAGGATTTTAGGCATCATTATATTTCGAAGTACGCAAATGCTGACGGAATTTCCTTAGTTGTTGAGTTTTGAACCTTTTCAAGAAATTCGTTCTATGTAGCATATTTCAAATATAATCAAATATAGATGTATAGTATCAATCGATCATCATGCCCAACCTCGACAGAAGTTTGTTTGAGATCTTTACAGTGTTTTAGTACGAGGGAGTAAAAATTGGAAGATTTCGCATACCTTTCCCGTCTTTTGTTTGCAGCATTACTTAAAACAAATTGTGACAAAATTTAGGCGAATTTCTTTCATCTGATATTTTCTGAATTTGTCTGCTAATACTGAAGATGCATTCGACACTTCAAACTGATTATTTTAGTATTTTAGCGAAGAAGAAAATTAATTTACACTCAATTGAATTCTAATTAGAGGGAAGCCGCAGAACAGAATTAAGGTAACTGGGTCTTTAGTCAATTATTTTACAGTACATTAACTCTTGTAATTGTCGGGTTTTCCCCTTTCGACATGAAAGCAGCTTCCATCAAATGATGCAGAAAACATTGATTAGATTTGGGTAATTAGAAATGGAAAGATAATTTCATTGCATAAACTAATATCGTTAAACATATGAACTACTTTTCATTGTTTATATAGTAGTGTGTTATGAAATGAGTGCTTTAAATATATAAGTAGATTTATATGATAACTTGCAAACAAGGCACGATCAGCTTGTGGAATTAATTAATTTTAATCAATCTCGCCTACTTTCAGTACGAGAATCAAGGACCGGAGTATACACAAGCTTTGGATTATCTCAACATGTTCTTCACTGCCGTCTTTACACTTGAATTTCTTTTCAAACTGGCAGCATTTGGATTTAAGGTAACTTCACTTGAACTTATTTCATTCGAAATGAGGAATTTCATTAGCGATTATACTTTCAGAATTACTTCAGTGACCGATGGAATCTCTTCGACTTCATTATCGTGATCGGAAGCTACGTAGACATCATTGTTACTCGTGTCGTGGTGAGTTTGAAATTCAAGAAGAATGAATAGAGGTTATTATAAAGTGAATTCTAATGAGCTTCTCAACTGCAATGTTGACAGTTTATTTTTAAATTTACAAAATTAAAATTACATTGAGAGATATGAAATCTAAATAAGGACATTTTATAAGGTACTCCATGTTCAATAATCCCAATATGCATAATTTCCTCTTAAAATTGGCTTCAGTGACAGCCATACTATAGCTTTTACATTGCTCTTCATATTCCTGAATGAATTCGAACAAACAATGATTCGCGCAATGTTCAGTTCAAATGTAAATTTGGATTTCAAATGACAGTCAAAAATACGAGCACACGTTCTGAAATTAGATATGTCAGATACAAATGGGTTAGCAATAGGATCACAATTGCATTCAAAGAACATGTATATAGCTGACATACATACTGGGCATGTATATAAAAGAACAGTCGTAACAACGTGAATTATATCCATCACATTTAGTTATATTGTGCTGTGCATCATCATGGCTCAGATTGAGTTGATAAGCAAGTCACAGACTCGCATTCTATAATCTGTAGAAATAAATAATATGGATATGATTATTCTTCTATGGTTTTCCTGTTTTAAGGATCATTAAAAAAATTAAGGAACCTCTCTGTTGACTTAATATGTAAATACTACTTCATGCTCAACTGAGGATAAAAGTAGTACTGTAAAGTACACTGTAAACTTTGACATAATTAGAAATTATTTCAATTCGTGTTTTCTCTCTACAGGGAAACTTCTTCAGCATCAACTTTTGCCGTCTTTTCCGTGTGATGCGTCTGATCAAGCTATTAAGTCGTGGAGAAGGTATTCGCACTTTGTTATGGACATTTGTTAAATCCTTCCAGGCGTTGCCATACGTCGCTTTGCTGATTGTTATGCTCTTCTTTATTTATGCTGTTATCGGTATGCAAATATTCGGGAAGATCGCACTGGATAACTCCAACGAAATCAACCGTAATAACAACTTCCAGAATTTTCCTCAGGCGGTGCAGGTAAGAGAGATCAATTCGTTGTTATAATTAACCTTTCTATAGGATGGTGCTTGAAAGGGAGATGGCATGACCCGTCTTTGCTTTGAATATGTTAATGGACTTAGAGAATGTCCACACGCTGAATAATCTTAGAAGTGTTCCTACACCCTGCGATATTTATCGCTCAGCGATATTTCGGCAAAATCCTGCTGTATGCGAGAATATCTAGATTTTCTGCGATATTTTCAAACTTTTGTTTTTTTTTGGATTTTTTAATGAATTTCTTTTGAATCCGGTCGCTATTGTATAAAAGTAAGAAATTTTACGTGAATTTTAATATGAGCGTATGACACAACTAAAACGAATGAGCGATGGTATCAGCACACACTGAACAATCTAAAGCACGGATTTCTATCGCTGCCATAGATGCTGCATTTCGTCCAATAAGGAAAGGTTTCCAAGTATGACGGAGCGCAACGTCTATACCTGTCTAGGAATTTCATGCTTAATTTAACAGATGGAAAATAACTGCGCGTCTTGGTGGATTTGAGCCACCGACCTCTGGCTTTCTAGGCCAACGCTCTACCAACTGAGCTGTCGACGAGCGACAGAACGACATAAGTCCTCAATTGAAGAACCCGCGTAGGAGAATCCGATAGCTTCATCCCCAAGACAACATAGCATTATTCATGGTGGGTTATACATTTTCTATTTCACTTTAAGCATTTGACCGCATTTTCCTATGTACAACTTTGGTGTGATTTTTCAGCATTAGGAATGCGGAATCAGCTCAACCATACCGACTCAGACTATGTCCCAGAAATGAATTTCTCCAAAAAGGTGTATCTTCAAAATGTGTACCAAAACACTTCTACCAAATCATCCTCTGCTCGTACCATTATATCACAAAATAAAGGTTTCCTAACCTGAAGCCACACACCCACCCTTTCTTGACAATGTGCCTCATACTCGAATAATTTCTGAACTACCCGTAAAATAGGCGGACATCATTCTATCAAAATATCTTTGAATAGCGAATTCATAATAGAAACTTGTGAAGATGTTTGCTGTTTTGTTTTGCATGCTTGAATTGTATTGTCATCTAATTTAATGAAAGATGTTATCCCTTTCCAGGTACTGTTCCGATCAGCTACCGGAGAAGCGTGGCAAAAGATTATGTTGAACTGTGTGGGCAGCAATGTGCCTTGTGTAGAGACGTCGGACGTCGTAGACAAGAATAAGTCTTGTGGAAGTGCCGTAGCCTATCCTTATTTCATTTCCTTCTATATATTTTGCTCGTTCTTGGTAAGTGAGACAGAAACTTTAACTGGAGAAATATTGAAAACAGTTCTGATGTCTATATATTCCTTTTAGATTCTTAACCTTTTCTTAGCTGTCATTATGGACAACTTCGATTATCTCACGCGGGACTGGTCTATATTAGGTCCTCATCACCTCGATGAATTTGTCCGGCTTTGGTCTGAGTACGATCCGGATGCCAAGTAAGTGCTAATTAATGATCTCACTCAAATGCATTATCCGCAATTGAAAAGTAGTATGTACGTAATATGTCAAAACATTTGATTTAATAAAAAGTCATCAACGCGTGAGAGGGGTAGTGACGTTTCTGTAGTATGTTGCGTTAATATGCACTTGCTTGACCTTGAAAAGGTGTCTTGGCTCGACATGATTTGAATGTATTTCGGATAGCCAAGAAATTTGTCATTATCTTCTATTTCATTTTTGATTTACTGCGACATATGTCAATCTCATAACTAATCGCTATCTTCAGTTCTAATTGTGAAGATATTCTTGACTTTTAGGCTGAAGTGCATATCGACGTAATGAAACAGATAAACTAGGATCTCCCAACTATATTTTAAATTATGTAAATACTTGAAATTCTATTTGAAATGGATTTCTGGCCGACTAGTTTATTTGTTCGGTACATACTCGTAGATATATTAACCCTTTCGCGACCATCGTGAAGTTCATTGCATTGTTCGAAGTCACCATGACGTGCTCTGCACGCACAATATGCATATGCTCTATTGATGGCTTCCCAATCGTGGTGACTTTAAGCAATTCATGTATGACGTGCTCCGCACGCATTGGTCGCGAAAGGGTTAATAGCATTCGAATCAGTAATGAATCTATGAATTTGGCTTATAGTTGCGATGCGGCTTGAAAGACCTCAGCCCATTTTGTTTACTCTTTTTCTTTACATGATTTATATTCTATCATAAAGTATATAGGGAAAAATACATGGATCGTTTTCCAATTTTCAATACATCATTCGCCTACATTTTCGATTTGTTCTATTCCGCATACATAACATTATATTATGTTCTTGATATTGTGAGTATTTTTTTCATTATCTGAAAGCGATATTCACTCAGATTGGCAAAAGGCTTGCTGTAATCTCACATGTTAATTTTCTATCTCTGTAGAGGCCGTATCAAGCATTTAGACGTCGTTACCTTACTCAGGAAGATATCTCCACCTTTGGGCTTTGGAAAGCTTTGTCCGCATCGGACAGCCTGTGTGGTAAGTTGTTACGTCCTTTCTTTATCAAGACAACTAAACTCAGAGTTATTATTTGATGATTTTAGACATTGGTTAGGATGAACATGCCTTTAAATAGCGACGGCACTGTGATGTTCAACGCGACGCTGTTCGCTCTTGTCAGGACCAACTTGAAAATCAAAACAGATGGTAAGAGCCGATGATTTTCCATTGCTTCCACGTTAATCGATCTTTTCATAGTTATGTGATTTTATAAACAGTTATATGTAGACTTCAGTCACTTCCCGAGTACGTTATAGGTTGAAATTATAGTTTCCGTTTGTATTATAGACTTACTGTCTGTCTAGCGACATGACGGGTAGTCAGCTATCTGGAATATGTGTTTATGATGATGACGAACTGAATTTCGTCATCGATGAATGCAGCAAAAAGTGAAAGTTTTTCATTTACTTAAACAGTTCAACATGATGATGAAATGGGCACAAGGGCTTCTATGTGATCAACGTACAATCACATTTTTCACCCGTGTATTAGAAATGAAATGATATTTTTAAATGGTTTCAGAAAGATGACTTTGAGCAACCTAAAAGAACTGCACCTGCTTTTTTTAAGCTTTGCAATATCAAGAGAATCTCGACTTACTCATTTTGAATCGTTTTTATTTGAGTGTTGGATTTCATTTAAAAAAATGCACAACGCGCCTGGGTAGAAAGGGATTTATTCATTTTTACAAATGGCATAATTTCAAGGCATAGTTCAAAGTAGTCGATTAATCGATGAATCGTTTAAGATAGTGCATCGAAATAAAAAGAATTGCATTATAATGAGATGCTATCACAGACTTTTGGCACAGAATTAGTTGTAGAACTGTTGGTATGAATTATTCTCAAATATTCATAAAGAGATTCCATCCCCCAAGAGAACCAGTATAGAAAATTGGCGTAAATTTATTGTAACTTGATATAAAGTGTCGTCTGCAAAAACTTAACACTTAGCGGAGATAGAGCTTGTCTTTAATCTAATTTGATGTGTGTTGTTATCATGACAAGCAAATAGAGACCACAAAATGAAAAGGTTCAAGATATAGCAAAAATATTCGATTTAATCAAACCCTGTTCACATCTCTTAAGTGTTGATTGTTTTGAAAGACCATTGATAAAATAGCATCATGGAAATGTGGAATTCAAATTGTTGTATTTTAAAAGTGATTATGATTATATAATTGAATGCGGTTACACTCACCACATTTTCTTGAATCAAACACGAGTCATTGACTTTTTTCTTCAGGGGCCTCGCCTGACACTCTAAATGAAGAACTTCGCGTTGTCATCAAGAAAATCTGGAAACGGACAAGTCCGAAGTTGTTGGACCAGGTTGTTCCACCAGCAGACAATGATTTCGTGACTGTTGGACAATTCTACGCTACCTTCCTGATTCAGGACTGGTTCCGGCGTTGGAGAAAACGACGTGAGAATCAACAAAAACTGAGTCAATTAGGTGTGAAAGAAACCGGCACAGCTGTCCTTCAAGCCGGTCTCAGGGCAGTTCATGACCTTGGGCCTGAAATCCGCCGCGCCATCTCCGGTGAACTAGATGAAGACACTCTAACCAAAAGTTTGGCTGCGGATGAACCCACACATAGGGTAAGACGATTCTAAATTGATTTTCGAATGTCAACATAAAATCCACCATTTACATGAGTGTTGAAAACTTTTTCTATCCCCTGTGAACAAATTTAATAACTGAAATGTTTATTGTAGAAACGATGATGTAGTTTACCTTACTTGATAAGTTGAGATTGGAAATATCGCATTTTCAACTGATCCATGTTTTTGCCGACGCTTACTTGACTGTCGTGGAGAAGCCATGCAACTACGACATTTTGCAGATTCTTTGGAGAGTTAGAGTTTGGACAGCAACTGTTCCATGACCATCAATGGAAATATCCATGTCCTCCCATTAGTAAACTATTGTCACTTTGTGGAGAGATCATGCAACTCTGCAGCTTCATGGAAGGGTAAAATACTAAAATACGAATTTCATAATCAAGTAATAACAATTGCTTTATGATTGTCAATAATAGTGCAGAGTTCAAATCTACGTTGTTGATCATCCTCACATTGATGTATAAGTGTTTAAAGTTTTTCAAATGTGATGCACCCTAAAATAAATGTGCATTTCAAACCTGGCATGAAAGCGTCATCAGACGGAATGATTTGCTATATTTTAGCTCCGTCAAGTTCATTATAATGTAACTCGAACAATGCATATCAATGCAAATTCATCTACGAAACACAGATAAAAACTCATGATTTCTATTGATGGTTATAGAATAGTTGCTATGACTCCATTGCTAAATTTCATTAAGAAATTCATCTTCGTAGTATTGCCATAGTTGCGTTGTTGCCCTGCAAAAGTTGAGCATGCCTTGCTTCTAACTCCATTCTTATCGTTTCTGCAGTCGTTGTAGCCCGTGTCTCGCTTCCGTAAGTCATGCAGGCGCTCCCGCACGAGACTATTCCTCATACATGTATTTTTCTTCAATGATGCACACAAATCACTTAAATTTGATAGATGATTGATCATTCTTTTAGTTTTGCCTTATTTTACACGGTAAATATGAAAGCAGACTTTCAGTTCGAGGTAGATCACTTTATTGATCACATTATTCTATAATTTTCGCGTAACAGTTATCTTCAATATACATTGCGTCAGCCACTTTCTCTTACGCAATTCCTATTGAGAGTCAGATGATTGGAACCTCTATGTGGTCTTGGTCGCATCAGACACTAAGACAACCTTTTTTGATTTCGAGAAAATAGTTCAATTATCTGCATACGTGCATGTAGTGTTGTCTTTGCTGTTGGGATGTACTCACTTTCGGGAATACACTTGCCTCCAAAATTCCCAATACTATAGGCCATTGACTCCAATAGCCCACAAAATTGAAATCCAAACTGGCCCTCCTCATTTTCGCAACTGCGACACTTGCACATCAACCCCTGAACCTCATTCTCGACTTCTCAAACTCCATGACTTTTCCATATCTCTTCTCTGAAACCCTTCAAACTTTTCAAACACTAACTCAGCCATATTTCTTCTGTGAATCACTCCGCCAATGCCACGGTGTTGAGCCCTTCCCCAGTACACTAAACCGCATCTATCGTACCACTACTACCTCTTTCTACCCCACCATCACCTCCAAGCAAGGCGATTCATCCTGGTCTGCCAGCAGCCTTTACTTCTTCACTTGTTCTTGACCACCACACGGTGCCGTGGGACCCTGATGGACCACACTCGCTTGCCAATCTACCCAACATCTTCCTTATCTGTCAGCGCTGATCGCCAACACTTCATCCAGCCATCTTCTTCCAATCCCATGGAGAATCATTAAGGCGATTGAATGTAAAGACCATTAGCGTTCAGGATCGCCACAGAATGTACACACAACTCAAATACCGAACACCTACACGACGAAATGCACTTTCTCCCCCATTGCTGAACAGCTTTTAAACAAAGCAAAATGTGAACACCACCCTCTTCATCTCCTGACGCAACAACAAAACAACTACTCAAGCAAACACACACCCAACAAGTCGGCACATACCTAGCGCCCTGATAAAACAACAAGATCATTAAGGCAATCCCCCGAAGTCCTAAAATCAGAACAAGCACTCGACAGACGCACACGCAGAAGACTGGCACAACTCCGCACCAACAAATCACTCATTAAAAGAATCCTTGCACATCATAGACCCTTCTGTCCACTCTTAACCTCCTTGCCCCCTTTGTAAATCTCAATTTCACAACATAAACACCTCGTCTGTTGGTTACATGCAGGTTAAAATACATGCTCTCCCGTTAAGCGTCGAAGGTAGAGCATATCCGCCAGCGAGAAGCCTTCTCGTTGGTAAAGGGTCGGGACCCGAAACGTTTGAGACATAAATTTCTCCTATATATTGTTTTTAACTTTGGCTTAACTAAAGGGATAGAATATATTTTAATCTGTTTATAACCATGAAAAAACTCCCGTCAAAAGCAATTTACCTCTTTTCTTGCACACACGTACTGGTACACACTCCGCTCACACCATGGAACCTGTTTGCTGCCGCCGTCAGGTGTGTGGAGCTCATCCTCCGCTAGCGGGTGATTGTTCCGTCGGACACCTGACGGCCCCCTGGACCACCTCCCAATAGCAGGGAGGGGTGGGTCGACACTTCCACCATAATGGCGATTTTCCCACTCTCACCATATCTCACTCTGAGAAATGGACACTACTACCTTGTCTGCGCATACCATGAAGTCTACCTTCATCAGCTTGACAGTAATCCTCCGTGGCATCCCTACTGGCGCCGCTCTATCCTACTCGTGTGTTGAATGCAATGGTCATTTCCTTCATTGGTCTCATTCTCCCCTTCCATGGTCTCTTCTCCTCTTCTTCATAGTATTCCACGCCACGTCCTCCACTATCCTTTCAACCAATAATGACCCATCAATATAGTCGTTACGCTATTAATTTGCGACATGGGCGGAGAGCATTGTCATTATTTTTCGTAGGATGATAGTGGAAATTTATTGTCCATCATGATATTAAGACGGGTTCCTTGGAATTACCTTATATTCAATTCCTATTGATTATTTTCGTCTTCTGAATTCATCATTAGATTATGTCTGTATGGTAGTTCTTTGTTCTAACAGCTTCCTTTATCACTAATGGAGTAAATAATATCACCAAGTAATTTTTATGAATATGAGATTGTGATGCAATGATAATGACTGTTGCTTTCCATTCAACTATCAAGAATCATATTGCCGACGACCCATCGCATCGGGTAAGGAGTTTGAACAGGTAAAGGGGCATAATTTTTTACGGTATGCTTTTGATCATTTATTGCTGTGTAGAAATAGATAAGAGAAATTTCATTCACTTACATTTTGCTCAAATATACTGTTTCGCTTGACTTTTGTTTCATATAATTCAAGAAATGTTCATAAAAACTGAAGCAAAGTTTTGTCTGATCTAATTAGTTAATACTACGAGCGTATATGCTTGTAATTGTAAGTCCTCTTGCTTATTCTTTAACTTCATGATAATATCATGTCAAATCATTATTGAAATGCACAGCTGGGCTTGGTTTAGGATTTCTTAGTGTGTTATTAATATCTAATTGCTATGCGAATCTAATTCTTTAACACAAACCTGAAAGCATGGTAATTTCAGCAATACGTTCCTTTTTGTAGTAATTAATTTATGAAAAAATGTGCCATCGACCAGAATTGAACAGTGCCATGAGTGCTTATGTGATCAGAGGCTTGCATAATTCGTGAGACTGGGTTATTATCGTTACTTAATGTGTATTTTAGTGATTGTCATCGACATAACTGTTGAAAAATCATAAAGTAGACGTGAGATTAAATTCATTTTAGAGCTTGTGGTTGAAATTGCGTCAAGGATATCATTTGATGAAGATCATATATCTGATGTTATTATAGCCATATTAGCTTTGAAATATGTAACATATTTGTTCATTGT
Source organism: Prostheceraeus crozeri (assembly GCA_907163375.1). NCBI lineage: Eukaryota > Metazoa > Platyhelminthes > Polycladida > Euryleptidae > Prostheceraeus > Prostheceraeus crozeri. The sequence continues at coordinate 51,298 of CAJQUW010009052.1, read as the reverse complement.
AAAGAAAAAAGGCGGTATTTTCTATCTTTTTCAATGTGCAGAAGTTTTGCTAGCTATCATTCATCTCACTAAAGTCGAGTTTCGTGAGGCTTCTCATGTACATACACACATTTTCGCTGTTAATTCCGATAAGTAATGCAGGTTACTGAAGTACTGAAATAAAAGTGTCAAGATGACATTGAAAAAATTAAAGTGTACCTGAAATTTAACTGAGTATGTAAGTATCTGGAAATCATGATATTTCACTATTTTAAGCATAAAACATGCGATAACTGTATAACATTCACACTTTGTGTCATGATTTCCCTTTATTAAAAGGATTTCCTGACGATCCCCACTTTTGTGACTTCTCTAAATGCATGGAATGTTTGTCGTAATGAAGTACAATCAGAAGATTTACTATATTTATTATATTTAGATTTATTATATTGGAAAACTCGATATGATCAAGATGAAATCTTTATAACAAGACTGTGCTAAAGCAATTGCAGTTTGATCAATTTCCAATGGTCTGCTCATAGATATGAGAAATCTTGTTATTCTTGACTCGTCGTCTAAAAGCTACCGGTATCTAATTGTAAATCAGTTGTAGTATAACGTAACTGGATTGCTGTTTAATGCGATCGTAGGTTGTGGATGTAGTGGTCGTTGATTGATGTGATTTAAATTCGAGAACTGGCTTGATGCGGCGTCAGACAAGACAGACAATCAGATATCTGCATTCTGAATTTCGAACAGCACCACCCAAAAAAAAATATCAAAACTCAATTCTCGCGAGGCACCTTTCGTCTGATCATTGAGACGAATTTTACATAATGGGTAAAAAATGTTTGCATAGTCATCCAAGGTGATTGAAAAGAGGAAATAGATAATCATATAGTTGGGTTGGGTAGCGTTATCAGTAACACAACCTTCAATTCAACTTCACAGCAGCCAGAAGTCAGATTTTCAAAATTTGGTAGACTTCGGTTGCCATCGGGTCGGTCATCTTCGATCAATTAATGTTTGTGGCCGAGTCACTCAGTTAGCTTCGCGCTACTATGCTTGCAGGAATGCTTCATCATGCTGTTGCCAGTGCTGAATCGTCGCTCAAGGTGGTAGTTCATGATTGAAATACTTTCATAACTAATTTATTATTTGACATGTTAACTTCATCAATAATCAAAATCCGCGTTGACATCGTTGATGAACTAAGCCTGTATATTTGGATTTTCAATTATCAGAGTAATGGAAACAGAGCCATAAAGAACAGAAGAAAGTTATATAAAAGTAATGCGAAAGTCTTTGGTTACCATAAAGCTTCACATGCATCTAAAAAGAAAAAAATGGTGCATGTAATATGTCACACAGTGATAAGTCCTGGGGCTAATGTCCTTCTCGACTTTCTCACCGAGCATGAAATGTGTATTTTTGTTTCCTCTTTAGATCTTTACTGATATTATTGTCAGCATTCATCGGAATGCGTCCAATTTCAAATGAATTTGGAAATCATGATCCGAAAATGTATAGTAGGAAATGCCAATTTTGAAGGAGAAACAGTCTCTTTTCAAGTAGATGCCCAATTCCCAAAGGCATAGATTGCTGAAGTACCATCACCAGCATCAGCCGTATTGTTCTGATATTCAGCATATAATAAAGTTTCGATGTAGTGATCGCCTTTTTAAGTCCTATTTTTGTCGTATTTTCTTATATGATACTTTCATTCCCTTTTACTCGGTCGAGTTGACAGAATTTTGTATTCTGATTGATCAAAAGTTTCAGCGATTTCTGTAAGATTGTGATGTAGGCCTACGTGTTCATTCCTTTCGACCAATTCCTGTTTCACAAAATTTCAATTTATAGTTAAACATATACTATTGAACCAAATTGTAATGAAAAATGCCTGATATTTTTGCTGGACGCCTATTAGTGATCGCCAAATTCGAATCGGGCATTTTTCATGCTCTCTTAATAGAACTCACATGGAGCCAATGGCGACAATTCAGAATAGACTGAGGGCTGAGTGAGCACAGCCTACTAAAAAGATTCGCGGAAATACACATCAACTAATTTCAATTTAGTATGAGGAAGCACAGTTGATAGAAATGATCCCCAAGAATCTACTGACGAATTGTAGCAATTCCACAAATAAATCAGCGTCTGGTTGACATTATGACTTGATGATAACGCATTTGCAATCTACGCGGTCAGCGATCATTGGCTTTTTAGATAATAGGCGGAAGAAATTATTAACGCCTTTGCCATGAAGCTATAACAAGCCTGTTCATGATTGATTATTCTTTGTCTATATTGAATATCGAGAGAATGACAACGATTAAATCAATAAAAGTCACCAACACCATTGATTCCCCGACCGCACTCACCTGACCAAGGAATCGAACCGTAGTCTGCGGTGGAGAAGAGCACGCACCTTCTTCACTAGGCCACGCTGACGCTACAAAAGGAATGCGACTGAAATCAGCAGTCATCTCCAAGTGATATCGACAGGTTATTATACCATCACAGAATTAGACACATTTTCGCTTCTTCTGTTCGACTAGAAAGGAAGCATTGGAACATGTAACGTTAATGAAATGGTACAATTTGCTGACATGATACCATAGCAATCGAACAGTCAGCATCCAGTTCAACATTAAACACGACAAACTGTGCGAATCAACGAGATCACACAGCAAAGAGACACAGTCGATGTCAAGCTCTACTGAGGAGTTTGTGAACGTTTTTCCGTGCGCTTGCTAACTTTTTTAATAATGATCAGAGGGCCCAGCGTTGTCGAGAAAACTTTTGCGCAATGATCTGAATTCTTCGAATCTGAAAGAATCGTGACAATCGGAGTATTTTGAAGGATTTCACAGCAATCCGCAAGCAACGCAAGACCATTTTCCCCATCTCTTTAAGGTATCAATATTTTCTCTTTGCCCACTTAGTAATTTCCTGCATGTGCCATCGTTTTTTAATCAGCTTGCACTTCTAGAAAAGTGATAAGCTTTAACAATCTAATTCTGTGGCTACCAGCATTCATTTTGTAGCGATACAACATATCAGCATGTCATTGGCCTACGTCACACTGTAGATTGACAACAAGATGTATAAGAGGACGATGAGCTGTCGATATCATTGGTGAAGAAGGTGCGAGCTCGTCTCCACCGCGGACTTCGGTATTATTCCTGGGTCAGGCGAGTGCGGTCGGGGAATCAAGGGTGTTGTTGTCTTTTATTGATTTAATCGTTGTCATTCCCTAGATCTTCATTGCCACGACGGACCACTGTTGTCAATCTTTGTCTATATGTACAGTCTGCCTTCGTCATCTCACTTTCCATTGGGATTGTGAATTTTTAGCCCTCAGAGTGGTGAATTGCTGTCTGTCTTTGATTGCCATACGAAGTGACTGCACAGCTCTGAAAATCATATTTTTTGTCTTACAAAATATCGTTTGTAATTCACTTTCTAAGGAGTAAATACGGGTAAATGTCACTTAGAACACATTGAAAACATATGTATTCCAAGTGAAAAAAAGATAGGGACCAATGGTGCAGTCTTTATAAAGGTCTACATCATGTCGTACAATAATATTAGCTGCATGTCATTATGACGACGAAAATCGGGAAACCAAACTACATAGCCCAGCACTTCACTCTGTTTTTCAGACATTTATTCGTGAACTTTAGTAATGAATAATGATGCAATATAAAGAGCTGCTCCCGATGCTTTTTGTTAATTAGAAGTGAAAAAACATTTCTCCGATGTTAATGAATGCATAAGTATGCTCCAAAATTTGACTGAGTTCCTTTTGGTGCTGTATTTCTTTTGTAGAGGGACCACAGCTTATTTGGTTCGGTTATGAGTGTCTTGGGTCGGGTGGGCAGCCTGCGACGTCGTCAAAGCTCAGTGCCCACCGGTGGTACCTCCGAGACTGTGATATCTCCCGCGGTGCGCGTCTGCCCACCGACCCCTCAACCCGGATTGGACTCACGCCGAGTCTCTGATCCCCCCGTTCTCAATGGCAGCGCCTTCCATAACTCAAAAGACAAATCACAACCCCCTACGCCTGTTCCTGAGCCGGCCCCGAGCCCACAAACACAAAGCGGCAGGTAAGATGACCCTGGTATTTTAGATTTTCAATTTGCACGCCTGCTTGTGGTGACGTTATGTTTTTATAGCCAGTTCGAGTGTGCACGACGCATTCTTAGGAGCAAAATCTGAGAGGACGAGTGTCTGTAACAGACGTCATGCCACCATGGACTAAATACAATTTTAAGAAATGAAAAATCATTTAGTATGACTGAAAAATGAATGCGCGATGTTTGAAGTGTTTCAGTTCCATGACGATCCAAGAATAAATCCAAATAGAAATGTGTGATCAGAAGATATCTTTTATGAAGTGTTCTACGCTCTTGACATCCTCACTTTAGCTCTTAATATATCCTTACTACTAGTTATCTCATTTGGAAATTTGCTGCGTTCTATTTGATGACAAGAAAATGGATCATTTGCTTATTAAGTCAATTTTTCATATATTATATTGTACGAGTACATTTGTTTCTTATATAAATCAGGAATTGCAAGACTCAACATTCATCATATTCAGTGAGCTTTCGTTTCTGAAACCGCCTATAATGCACATTTTTGCAACCAATCTTGTCGGATATATTAGACAGTCATTTACGCTATTGACATTTGTGGTCTCGCATTCTTGCTGCATCTAATAGCGTCTCGAATTATTGGAATTTCCCTTCATTCATACAAACGGTGAGAAATTTTAGAATAGAAATATTGCATCGATCTCTCTACACAACCATGTTGCAGTGCGTATTTGACTGTCTACCGGAGCCTGTCCTATTTACTGCTGTTCAAGTCAAATCTGGAAATACTCCTCGTCGTGTTTACATTGCAATGTATATTTTTAAAAGTGATCATCGTCATCGTATCGTCAATCAATGACATTCTACCAAGATCATTTATCTGCATCTTTCCGTGTACAGGACATCGCTATCTCTCTTCCATTGAGTCAGGTGACTGGTGAAGGTCACTCACTGATAATGCCAAGATCCTGTCAGTTCTAAAGCGTCTTCTTCTATGCCAAGTATTCATCAAAAAATCATAGTGCACCAATGTAATGCGAATTTGTGGATTTTGTCCGTCTTATGTTTGAACTGCAGTCTCTTTGACACGGAGCGAGCACTCTATCAGAGAGTCACTACCCTGTACACTTCTAGAATGCTCTAATTAGTATTCAGAAAAAGTTAGAAGTAAAACTTCAATTTTGCAATCCTTATACAGAAAATGCTTCCTTTTGTGCTAACTTTTTTAAGTGTACATCCCGTCATTTGTAATCAATTTGCTTGTAGAACAAGTTAAAAGCTTCATTCTGTTTCATATGAAAGCTGTAAAAACTCTTCATTGCGAGCATTGTATTTATTCCATAAATTTTGTCTCAAGAAAACGCTCATTATACGGTGTGTACTCTGTATAATAAATCGGTGTTTCCTAAAGGGCAGAATTCGTTTAAGATTATCACAAATCAAAAGCTATCCCAAAATGAAGTCAATATCAAACTTATCTTACGTTGTGCAATTATCATGCGAATATATGCGGATATATTGCCGATAAGTTGTTTTCATCAGTTTTCAATGCAGGCACGTGCTATCCAGCTGCATTTTCAGATTTACTCAAATATTTACTTTATCACTGGCTAATCAATGATCTGCTATATTATGCAGCAAGCCATTTAGTTTCACAATGAAAGTTCCAATTCCTAAACTATTACATAAATATTTGTTTTTTAAAAAGTTCTGAATTCTCTCACTGATCATCGATGCAACACAGATCATGCCTGTCACAACTAATGCTCGTGATAAGAGTGCGGTGCAAAAATGTGCAAAACGAGTGCTGTATCAAAATAAACATTTACAGAGTGCATTTAGATGCGAAATTTAGAATTAAATTTTCCATTCAGTTAAATCATTGCACCAGTGCTCGAAATGCAGCATCATTATTCAATTTCTGGGCTAGCTACTAAATCTTGTCAGACGGGCACAATGATATCGGGGAACGACCTCCATCTTTTTTCCATATACATGTATATATTGAATTACTCACATTCATGCGCTCGTCTTTTTTGCCAACACGCGTGTCGGACGAGAGGAGCCGAAACTTTTGCTACATGCAGTATGCTTGATAAAAACTTTTGCGCCCACATTGCTCTCGAGGTGCTGTAAATCCTTTTTATGACAGCAACATAAATAAATAGGAAGAATTTTGAAACGAATACCCTACCGTCAAATTATCTACAACGGTCTCATGGGCCATCATCGACAAAGACACAAAGACAATTTAAGTCAATAAATCTCACTATCAAAAGCAAATGTACCTCTCAGCTAAATGGAAATTTCTTAAGGAGAATCATGATACCAGTTATCTGCTTGTTAATGCTAAGTCGAGTCAATAAGTTTGAAGTTGGATTATAGGATTAACTACGTGTTATGTAAAATATTCAGAAAGATTTTCGATGAAAAATGCTTCACAACGTCTGTACACAAGGGAAAGTGAAAAGTAAAGAGATCATAGCAACTTACTCGGTCTTCAAGAGTGAAACAAGCGGAGCAAACGGCTCGATGATAGAACGGCTTAAGATTGATAAACATCATAGTGTTGTAGACATTGCGTTGGGAAGCAGAACCGACCGCATACAAGACTGTTTTCAACTATTAATAGCTGATTAATTGTTTTTTCGAAAATTAGAACTGCGTATTACCGTATTATCGCGCTTTTAGGTACCTGTGCTTATAAGCGAAAAAAGCTTGTTTTCACTGTGATGCAGATGTGCATTTTGTTCGCTTATAAGCACATGTGCTAATATCCGGATATAGGCACACCCCAGTCAGTGTGATTTTTCGTCTCTCTTTGTAGCCCACATGATTAATAGAACTTCAGGTGCATCAATATAACGAACATTAGCTAATTATTATGCGCGAAACATGTATTTTCACTTCACATGTTGAACTCTGATTCCTGTTCCATCAGCTTACAAATGAGGTTGAAAATCTCTGTCAATGCTAATGCACAGCTGTTCTTATTGAGTTGCATAAGCTGACCTCCTTTGACAGCATAACTTTCACAAGTCAAGGCGCTACTGACACAAGGGATGGGCTCCGCTCAATCGACCTCTTCCGACCTCCTTTGACAACATAATTTACACAACTCAAGGCGCTACTGCTACAAGGGATGGGCTCCGCTCCTTAGATACCAATAACTTTCTTCTTCGCTAATTAAAAGCAGCGTCTTGCTAGCAACTATTCGGAGTGGTAGTGACTCTGTGCCAATGGCAATTCTCCTATCAATAAAGTTGCTTGCGATCATATTTCAGTCTGAAAGCTTGGTGCGAGATGAGTAGACGCAGGTCATACACGATTTCATTTAAAAACGAAGTACTGGCCACTTTGGAGAACAATGGTGGGAATGTCTCAGCCACAGCAAAAGTACACAATGTCAACCGAAGACAAGTACAAGATTGGAGGGACAAGGCAAGTGAACTCAAGGCATGCAGCAGTCAAAGTCATCATGATTTTATCAGTCGTAAACGAAGGCGGCTGCCTTACAAATTGAAAGCTGTTTACCCTGAGCTTGAATCAGAAATGGTTGAATACATCAAACATCTTCGAAACCAAGGGATGGCTGTTCATGGCAATGCAATCCGTTCTGAAGCGAAGAGACGATTCCCAGTGACCTATCCGACAAAGGACCCGTCCAATTTCGGGCATCATATGGCTGGTTGAAGCGGTTTATGAGACGAAACAATCTTGTAGAGCGACGTGTTACATCTGTCGGACAAAAGATCCCCGAAAATGCCCAAGAATTAGCACGCAATTGGTTGAAGGACATAAAAGAAATTCGTGAGAAGTGTCATATTGTGGGTAACATGGATGAAACCCCGATGTGGTTTGATTTACCAAGCAACACTTCCATCGATTTCAAAGGAGTCAAGACAATTCAAAGTCGCACCACCGGCAAAGAAATGCTGCGGTACACGGTTGTGTTGACAGTGCTATCTACTGGACACAAATTGCCACCGATGATTATATTCCGAGGACTGAAAAAGCCTCGACGTGGCAATTTTGGTGATGTTGTTGTCTCAGCATCAAAAGGTGGCAGCATGACAAACGAGTTCATGAAGAGTGAGTATCTTCACAAAGTGTGGAAAGCACGCCCAGGATCGATCTGCAAGCCATCATGTGTGCTTACACTGGACACAGAGCGATGTCATACGCACGAAGATGTGAAAGCAGCATTCGAAAAGGAGAAAACGCGTTTGGCTTATATTCCAGGAGGAATGACGCCTTTGTTGCAACCATTGGATAGTCATTTGAATAAACCATTCAAGGATGCCATGCGAAGAAGGTGGGAAGAATGGCTCTTGAACGGTGACCGAGAATATACACGAACCGGCAAGCGCAAAGGTGCGAGTTACGAGATGGTAGCACAATGGGTTTCAGAGGCATGGCGTGAAATGTCCCGCGACATCATAAAGCGCTCATTCATTGAAACAGGTATCCAGGATTGTGATGGCGATGAAGTTCTTCATTCAAAGTTGCAATCTCTTCTTGCTGGAACAGACCCCAGTGAAGTGGACGATGACGTGGAGGACAGTGAAGCATCTGACTTGGAGAACTATACAGGTGAATCCGACAGCGACAATGAAAAGAGTGGTGAAGAAAGTAGTGACAATGATAGTGATATTGACTGTGAAATCATTGACAAATAGGTTTGCTAAGTAAAGTTCTGTTTTCATCAGCATTTTCGAAACGTTCCGTTAGATTAGATTGCCATCTTGTTTGTGTGACACAATAGACAACTGCTTCACACTCTTATATTTCGCTTTATGTTACAATTATTGCGGTGACATACCATAAGCAGCAACAATGTTGGGCTATTTGATCAAAGAACACGTTCAAAATTGGCTTAAAATTATTATGCAACTAATGGACTATTTCTTGTAAATTATTACATTAAAGGAAATGAAACGCTGAGATAAACATGAATCAATAGCGCTACTTTTAGGTCATACATTACCCTAGTGGCTGTATGTACTCGAGTCATTGCGATGAATGTTGCAATTAGCAAAAACACAGCAATTTCCCACTGATGCATTTTTTCCCGCTTATAAGCACATGTGCTTATATCCGGATATAAGCACACCTCCGCTTATAAGCACATGTGCTTAAAAGCGCGATAATACGGTAATAACCAGCCGTTGCATTATATTTAGAAAATATACTTTGGCATAATAGACCACTTCAGGCGAAGTCGCACATTTGGTAATGATAGACCAATTCAGGCGAAGTTGCACATTTGGTATGATAGACCACTTCAGGCGAAGTTGCACATTTGGTATGATAGACCAATTCAGGCGAAGTTGCACATTTGGTATGATAGACCACTTCAGACGAGGTTTGCACATTTGGTATGATAGACCAATTCAGGCGAAGTTGCACATTTGGTATGATAGACCACTTCAGGCGAGGTTTGCACATTTGGTTTGATAGACCACTTCATGCGAAGTTGCACATTTGGTATGATAGACCAATTCAGGCGAAGTTGCACATTTGGTATGATAGACCACTTCATGCGAAGTTGTGCATTCTTACATTTGAACATTGAATGTTTGATTTACAGTTATTGAGTAGAGTGTAGCATCATTTAGATTTTTTGTACAATTTCCTTTCACTGCACAGTTTAGTAGTAATTGATCATTTTTTTTGAAGATATTAAAGAATGTTGACAACGCGTTTGTCTTGTTTCACTTCGAAGACCATAAAGCGTAGCATGAAATTTAATCAAAGTTTAACGAGCCCTATGCTTGATAATGGCTTTCTTGCAAGGGATATTGATCGGACATGTACAAATAAACGTCAATGTCGTTTGTCGTTATAAAAATATTTGAAAGCTTTGGTTCTACCTATGAAATGGGAGAGACTACCAGGCTTTAGAAGACTAGATTGTGATGATTGTAAAGATTCCTGTGTTACAATATAAGTCATATTGCGAATGTTTCTTTTCTATTTCATAGCATTTTAAAATGTCACCCCACTAGTAAGTGTGTTCACGAATATGCATTTTTATCACATTCGGTCACTGAAAAAGTAAAAATTCATGGCATAATGTAAGGACGGTTTTATATTCTGGCTTCCATCCTTTTTATTAGGGATGCACCGAACGTTCGGTTCGGCTCAACATGTTGTGTGTCAACCCCGGTGTTCGTGATGGATCGACAGTTCGGCCCGAACTACCGAACCTTCTTGTATCGACTGAAATGTTTTTTTCCTGAATATTTTTCTTCGGAGTTTATTCTATCCAAGAATTTACAATCTCGATTTATTACATTCCATCACTTATAGGATTGAGTTAATTTTTTTTGAGTCTCGGAGAGTATTAGGTTCGGAATTTTTCGGTTTGTAGTTTTGTACTCAATCATTTATAAACGACTTTAGCGTTGGCTTGGGATAGAGTGAAGCCTAGAGGCAAGAAAAGGAACGTTGAAACTGCATTAATATGTATTGGAAACACAAATTGAATTAACGAACAAAACGAATAACAGTCACGAACGAAGTTCGAGATGGAAGCAGGCGGTAACGACGGTCCTCCCAAATCGCTCAAGCCTCCAAAAATATTTTTTCTGAGTACACCGATGAGCACAGACTTGGAGAGATGCTTCTTTACTGCAACTCGCAAGAGTGTGAATCTGTCGGTAGGTGTTACAACAGGTTCGGCCAGTTTCGGCAAATGTACTGGTTCGATGAGTCTCAGGTCATGTTATAAATGTTTATTCTGAAATGCAATAGTAAACACATGGCAATGGCCACAAGAGCACTTACAAGCAAACGCTGATAATACATGCAACACAAAATATACATACATAAAGTTTGCCATCATATATAAAATGCATTTTGACATCTCTATTTGAAAATTTACATAGTGATCTTACAAATACATCAATTCACTGGTTGGGAGTCTTCATTATGGAACAAAAGCACTTTGACATAAACCACCAAGTATAAAAATATGTGTAGCATAATTTTATAGAAATTTTTACTTTAATAATCATGCTCACAATATACAGAGTATCCATGAACTATGGGACCATTAGAAACAACAATATGAAATATCGATGATAGAAACAGATTACATTCTTTATCTCATTGAAAGTAGTCTGCTGTTGATTCCGATTTCTGTGTGAGATGTGATTTTGACGATAATTTCATCAAATATGTTTTCCTTTTTTAATGCCTCAGACCTCACAACAAAACTTCATGATTCGGAGTCAAGTTTTCCTTCCGGTGACAAAGCCGTACGTTCAGTGGAGGTCCTCACATGCTTACGCATTCTCTTGCAGCTTGTGGTCAAAGTTTGCTGGAAATCGGGGTTTTAATTAATTCCCACACAATGGTGTAGGTGACTGTTGCAATTTTATGTTAACGCGGTAAACGTCATCCAAGGACCACTGGAGTGTCGACCAAGTGGTAAATATTTGTAGAGCCCCTGCCTGTAGACCAGGATCGTTAAACGTTTGCTAACATAGTACATTTACTACTTGAATATTGATGTGAATTTTAATAAATGAAATATCTTTAAGCATCGACATCGAACGTAGAACCTGGTTTCATCGATATAATTGTGCGCGTCCGAAAGTGTGGAAAAAGTTATCAACATTTTTAAGTGCGCGTAAATTTAGCAAGTTGTAAAGGACTGTCCTAATGCTCAACAAATTGCTTAGTTCTTGAAAAAGTTGGTATGAGCGTCGGAATGTGACGTCAACTTCAAATAAGTAGCGAGGATTCATCTTTACAAGTAGTAGTTTCTCGATGTCTGCTAAGTAGAAGTCTTGAAATTTACATTGTATGTGTTGTGACTTTCTATCTGATCCTATCTGATCTATTTCTATGACTTGATCGTTCATTGCTCTGGTACTAATCTATGTACATATGCTCATGCTCTATCTATGTTTGACATAAATTTGAATTTATAGCTGATAGCCATGCAAATCGTAATAAATATGTTGATGCTCAACTAGCCGGACGTTTTCCGTAACATGGCGCCCAACGAAAAAATGAACCAATGTCCACTGAATGTCCTGTGAATGTTCAATCAATTGGAAATATGTCCCTACTTCGGAACATGGCTGCATGCTAACGTCACGTACACGGATCCGGTGAGAAGTATCATTCATGTTTTAATTATAAATTCACATTCTGGCTAAAGTATTCTGTATATTGGTAAAATGAGCGAGTCTATGAGAACCGCTATCAAGTCCCGCAGAGTCCTAAGAGCTCAAGTCACTAAGGTTGCATCAAATATTCAAAAAGATGAATTTTACAAACAAGATAAGATCGATCTAGATGAGAATGACACATGCAAAGTTGAAGGTTTGATTAATTCACTTGAGTCAAAATTACAACAGCTATTGAAATTGGATAATACAATTAGTGCCGATATTGATGATGACCAAGAGTTAGAAGACAAGCTGGAAAAATGTATTATGTATGAATCCCAAGTTAACACTATGATTGTAAGATTGCGAAAACTGATTTGCACAAAGGAAAAGCCAATTGCACCGGAAGCAAGAGAGCCTATTGCATGTGCTTCAAATAATACCAAATGTGATAGTCCCGCTCGTGCTACTGCCAATGTAAGAGTCAAATTGACAAAATTGACTTTACCGATGTTTTCCGGTGACAAAACTGACTGGGCTTCTGGGATATTTTTGATGCGAATATTGATCAAAATGATCATCTTCATGATGTCGATAAGTTTTCTTACTTCTTGCTTATCAGGCGAAGCTTTGTCATGCATTCGAGGTCTCAGCCTTACGGCTGCCAATTACGAAACTGCTGTTGAAAGCCTGAAAAAGAGATTCGGCAACCCGATTGATGTTCGCAAAGAACACATAAACGCCTTGTCGAATGTCCACTGTAATGGTACTACTGTAAAGTAGCTCCGTGCGTAGTATGACGCCATCAACAACCATGTACGTAGTCTTGAGAACGTGCATGTTTATCCGTCTTCGTATGAATTGTTTTTATCACCTTTGTTGCTTTCTCGACTACCTGAGCAAGTCAGAGTGAATCTGATTAGTAAATCAAAAATGATGCACGTGACGCTTGATAGCATTGAAATGTTCCTGAATTTGTTGAGTGATGAAATTCATATTCTTGAAGAAAGTAGTGCAAAAGTTTTGATCGAACGTAAAATGAATCGGATGACTCTCGCGGGCTTCTCTACTAATGTTGAAAAGCATGAAGGAGAAATCCGCGGGAGACATTCTGAACATCAAGAATGTTCATTCTGTCATGATGTTCACAGTTCAAAGAACTGTCAAGTATACAGTAGTGCTGACGAACGTATTCGATATGTTCAGAAGAACACGCTATGCTACATGTGTTTGAAAAAGAACCATTCTTCGAAACAGTGTAGGTTTCGCAAGGCCTGTACCAAATGTAGTAGATTCCATCACATTAGTTTGTGTAAAGGAAAAATTCATCATACTGATAGGAAAAATTCATCAAAAGTCGTTCCAATAAAATCCTCAGAGACTAAACGGAAACTGGAACAGACTTTTTCGCATGTCGCTTCTGATACTTCTGCATCAGATTCTCAGCATGAAAGTTCAAATCATGACCATGAAACTACATTTTCTTTGACTTTAAGAAGCTCGACCACAGCGGTCATGCCAAGTGCCAAAGCTATTGTGATTAGTCCGACTGGTGGTGAAGTCTTAGTCAAAGTCCTTTTCGATACATGCTGCAACAGAACTTTTGTTCGAAGTGAAGCTGAACCTCAGTAAAGCTGAGACAGAGATATTGAATGTCAGCGCATTTTCAAACCAAAATGTTTCAATTGACAGCAGCACAGTTTCCTTGAAAGTGAGGAGTTTGTACAATGACAAGCCCCTGTGTCTTACTGCAAGTACAAGTCCTTCAATTTGTGCACCCCAACGGTCTTATGTAACGTCTGCATACACGCACTTACAGAATATTGATCTCGCTGATCCGTATGATCCACGTGACAGTGAAATGCCTGTCTCAATTTTAATCGGAGCGGATCAGTACTATGATTTTATCGGTGACTATGTTCTTAGGGGAAAATCGGGTCCTGTAGCAACATTCAGCAAATTTGGTTGGGTGTTGACAGGCAAGCTTGAACAAATTGTTGAGTCTAGTCAACAACCAGCAGATGAATGCTGTATTAGCTTGCACAGTAGGATGAGTGAAATTGATCGAAACAATCATAATTTTGAAAAAATGTGGAATCTTGAGTCAATAGATGTTACTCCTAATGAAGAGCACACAGCAGATGAATGCAAGTCAGTCTTGAGAGATATTCAGTATTCTCCTCGTAGATACTCTGTTGCCCTTCCATGGAAGGATGGTTTAAATGATGAACTCCATTCAAATTTGCCTCTTGCAACTAGGAGACTTCATTCTACATTGAATAATCTGAAAAATAAAGAAAGCATTTTGCATGAGTATGAAAAAACTCTTGAATACCAGCATGTGAACGACATAATTGAAAAGGTACCTGAATCTGACTGTGAAAGTTCAGGACACTACCTTCCTCATCATGCTGTTGTGCGTCCCGATAAAGAATCGACGAAAGTCAGAATTGTCTAAGATGCCTCCTCAAAATCCACAAAATCGTCCCTCAGCTTGAATGACTGTCTTGAAGTAGGACCTTCAACAACGCCTATGATAACTCAATTATTGATGAAGTTTCGGCAGCACCAAGTAGCTCTTGTTGCTGATGTTGAAAAAGCTTTCCTTCAGGTCGGTATAAACCCCGATGATAGGAAATTTCTCCGGTTTTTGTGGGTTGATGATCCTTTGAGTGCAGAGCCCAATGTTGAGCATTGGCAGTTCAAACGACTTATCTTCGGAATGAATACGAGTCCGTCTATCTTGCAGGAAGTTATTAAGCACCATATACTTAAGAACACAAATGCAGAGAACGAGTTTGTCTCGAACAAACTCATGAACGATTTTTACGTTGATAATTTAGTGACTGGATGTGCTTCAGCTGAAGAAGCCATAAAAATCTATGATGTATCAAAAGATTTGTTTTCAGAGGCTAGCATGAACCTTCGGCAATGGAATTGCAATGACATGAACCTCTTGGAAAAGATTGAATCTTTCGAGGGCCTATGCAAAGAAAAAATGGATGCGAAAAAAATGACTAAGGTCATAGGTGTCCCTTAGGATACAGTAGACGACCGATTACAGTTTTCACTTACTGAAGTATACGAGAAATTCAGAAATTCCCCACTTACGAAAAGAGTAGTATTGAAAGCCTTTGCTAGCATTTATGATCCACTTGGTGTGTTTTGTCCGATCTCCGTAATTCCAAAGCAACTGTTTCAGAGAATACTAGTATGTATTTTGAAGAAAGACTGGGATGAAATCCTTCCCGCTGATATTGTGGAAGTTTGGAAACTTTGGCTGCAAAGTTTGCCTTCGTTCCACGTGACTCTTCCTCGTTGTTTATTGATGAAAAAATCGGTAACTGAAGTCCAATTGCACGGATTTTCTGACGCGTCTCTCAATGCCTATGGTGCAGTTTCATACCTCAGAATTCTTTACGACAATGGAAGTGTATGTGTGAGATTTCTTTCGGCACGATCGCGTGTTTCACCGATACGTCCTATGACTATTCCACGATTAGAACTTCTCGGAGCTTTGATATTGTCAAGATTAGTGAAATCTGTTATTACAGCTTATCAAGAATTGAATGATCTGCATACAATTCGTTTGATATGCTGGAGTGATAGCATGACTGCATTACATTGGATTCACCAGGTAAAGGTGTGGCCAGTGTTTGTTCGTAATCGTGTGAATGAAATGAGAATGCACTGTCCTTCTAAAAAATGGAGACACTGTCCAGGGATTGATAATCCTGCTGATATTTGTTCGCGTGGTATGATTGCTGAGAAATTGCAGATTTCCGATATTTGGACAGGACCCAAATGGCTGTCACAGCAAGAGTCCGAATGGCCAAAATGTTCCTCATTTGAAATTGATGAATCCAAAGTGGATGAATCTTGTGTCGAGCAAGATGCTGATTGCTGTTTATCTGACGAAATTCACGTTAGTTCTTATGTGAGCAACAGTGAAGGACATACATGCATACTTATTTCAAATGAAATTCCACTTACTCGATTCAGTAGTTTTGAAAAGATGATACGTGTAACTGCTTAT
Organism: Prostheceraeus crozeri; assembly: GCA_907163375.1. Lineage (NCBI taxonomy): Eukaryota > Metazoa > Platyhelminthes > Polycladida > Euryleptidae > Prostheceraeus > Prostheceraeus crozeri. The sequence continues at coordinate 35,057 of CAJQUW010009052.1, read as the reverse complement.
GTCTTGAGATTTATTAATCGGCTGAAAGGAAATACATGTACAAATGATTCGTTAGACATTGATGCAGCAGAATACACAAATGCTCAAAATTGCATGATTCGATCACTGCAGAACCAACGTTTTGATTCGGAGTGCCGTTATCTGAAAGAGCGGCATGGAGCATGTACATCACGAATTAAAAATCTAAATTTGTACCTTGATTCTGATGACATTGTGAGATGTAGAGGTAGAATTTCAAGTGCTGTGGGTACTGAGATGAATAACCCTGTTCTAATACCAGATGACAATGATTTTGAACGACTTGTAATTCTTGAAGCGCACGAAGTGTGTGCGACACTTGCAAAATTGAGAGAAAATTCATGGCTATTGAAAGGTAGGCAGAAGGTCAAAAAAGTACTCCGACGTTGTGTGACGTGTAAATGAATTCAGGGCTTACCTTTCGTTCTTCCACCGCCTCCAGACCTTCCTGATCATCGTCTGGCCAGGATTCGAGCTTTCCATACTGTTGGGATCGACTATTGCGGACCTCTTAGGTATTCGTTCCGCAAGGGGGAGGAGTCGAATAAAGGCTACATTGTGGTTTTCGTTTGCACATCAACACGTGCAATTCATTTAGAGGTCACAGGCGATATGTCCACCTTTTCCTTCTTGCTTGCTCTGAAACGCTTTGTGTCGAGGCGCGGTATTCCTGATGTTGTGTCTGATAATGCGCAAACTTTCAGATGTTCAGACCGTATGTTGTCGAGAAGTGAAGTCCAGAGATTTGTCACCGGAAAGTGCATCACCTGGAACTTTGTCACACAGTACGCTCCATGAAAAGGCGGTTTCTATGAACGACTAATCGGAGAGGTAAAATCAATTGGTAAAGACAATTGGGTAAAGACAATTGGGGGTAAGAGGTAAAGACAATTGGTAAGCAGCTTCTCACACTGGAAGAATTAAGAACTGTCGCTTGCGATATCGAAGGAATCTTGAACAGCAGACCATTGCTGTACGTGGCAGATTAAATGGATGAAGTGTTGACACCTGCACATTTCCTGATCCTCCAAAGAATGACAAAAGAACCAACAAGCAAACGGGAAGACCGATTTACTCCATGTGTCCCATCGATTGGACTAATGAGAGCGCTAGTGAACAGGTTTGAGACAAATGGCTGAACTTTTACGTTCTCTCTTTACGTGATCGATCATTTTCTGGTGTACATAAACGGCGAGGTGATCCCAGACAGCCCCGGAAGGGCGAAGTTTGTTTGCTGAGTGACAAGGGTCCCAGATTGAAATGGACTCTTAATGAGTCAGTGAAAATTGGACGTGATGGACTGGTCAGGTCGGCTGTCATAAGGTTGCCGAACGGACGTGTAACCAGGCGACCCATCAACTCTCTAGTTCCCCTTGAACTAAGCGAATAGTGTTTATTATGCATGTATATGCTTGTAAATATTTTTGGATCATTGTACATAAACTTTGCATTTCATGAAAGTTTGGGGGAGTGTTGTGACTTTCTATCTGATCCTACGCTATTTCTATGACTTGATCGTTCATTGCTCTGGTACTAATCTATGTACATATGCTCATGCTCTATCCATGTTTGACATAAATTTGAATTTATAGCTGATAGCCATGTAAATCGTAATAAATATGTTGATGCACAACTAGCCGGACGTTTTCCGTAACAGTATGCATTGATTGTAGATTGTACTAATAGTTCAGTTTACAAGACGAGAGCATTCAGACATTTTTAGATTCACAAAACGACCAATTAGACTTCTATGGATTATCTAAAGTCGTTCTTTATTGAATCGAAAAAGATAATTACTACGCACAGCCATATTTTGAATAATTCGATGTCGATGGTAATTCTTCTGTTATTAACTTGTGCTAACAAAATCATTTAATGTCCTCCGCACCCATTCATGTTATTTAAATCGGATATTCATGACACAGTCTAGATTACACTGCGCACAACGCCCCATGATATTTATCTAAATCCTTATTTTCACTTGATAGTTCTTAAAACACTTCATATTTGTGTTTTGGTCTGAATTGATATTTATGATGACAATTTCAGATGTTAAAGATAGTTACATCAAATATGTGTTTTTCTCCATTTTTGCTACCCCAATCCTAAAATTCATGTGCGACTCTGTCTAAAATTCATGGCCACAAAACTTCAATTGTATAGCTTGTAATAGCGTATTCTTAATCTTCTCGAGGTTGATGTTTTAAGGATATCATGATGTTTTCTTAAAGCTCCTTATTTAAAATGTAACTTCCTACATTGTGCAGCCTCCGACCATAACCAAACAAATAGATAAAAGTATCAATAAGTAAAATTCAATATTCAACTGGGACCCATGTGTGAAATGTAGTATGTAAAAGATAATTTGGAATTTTTTATTGAAAAAGAATTCATTTGGAAAGTCGTTTCTCTATAAGAATTGATTGAGACTGCCATTGCTGCCAAAAGTCACTGCCTGATTTTAGTTTTTATTTTATTATCAACTGCCACAGTCTATGCGACCTTGTAGGTTGACCTCCGGTTTGTGATTTTTATAGGTTATACACTATAGGCATCAATCGTTGCACTTGAACTCTAAACATTAATGATAAATACATCATCGTTTTATATAATTTTCTCAGTGTGAAAGTCTAAAACAATGGTTTAATCTTCGTCAAAGTCTGACGTCGGATCATCTTTGAATGTGCATTCAAGCAGTGATAGGTGTAATTATAGATAGTTCGTATACGCTTTGTCTTTCAATTTGACGTAAAATGCTACTTAGGTTCATTTTGGTCTTTCTAAACCATCGTCTTTATGAATTTCCTGCTGGGCATGGTATCCAAATAACCATAACATTTCCTAGGATTTGAGATCAAAGTTCTGTGAATAAAAGTCGATGAAGGAATAAATGGCTCAAAAGCTAGATAATGAAGGTGAATTAACGTAAAAATTCTGTAAATAAATACTGATAGAATCTTTCAAATTATTGGATTTATGTTGGTTTTTTTATTTTTCTGTATATCTCATATAATATATGCATATGCATGAGACGAGCTCTAGTTGGCCTCTTCTCATCGTATGAAAAACATTCTTGCGATAGTAAGCTATATAACGATATGATCCATCACGATATGCAGTACACGTGCTCATTTATAATGCATATCGTAATGGATCACATCGTTATACAGCTTGCTATCGCAAGAATACGATGAGAGGAAACTAACCAGAGCTCGAAGTATGCAAATTTTCAAATGTGCAAGGTGTATGAGGCTTTTCGAACGTTTTTTATCATTATCAAGTGTACAAGTGTGGAACCAGTACGCCGCATGTCACTTAAACTGTATCCTGGAGATTCACTTAAATATGACACTGAAAAACATCTAGAATGAAGTGGAGCTTCATTTGATTTGTACAATTTTGTACGATTGACCTTTGCACGTCACCAATCTTCGACGACATATGTTCTGGCTGTGTGCAAGGCGTTGTGGATCAAGATACAGCTGTGAAGGAGACGAGCGTCGACAGTTGTGTCCCTACATATATTTGCGTGTGCCATGCACGCATGTCTTGTGACTGCAATGCACACGCACAAGCCATTGAATACGGTCTCGGTGTCTTCTGATGTGAAAACAGACTACTTCTGTAGGTGCAGCTAATGCAGCACTAATGGGCAAACTCACTAAAGATCACTAGCCGCAACTGGATGAGAGTTGCGAGTTTGAGATGGGTTCCCAACCCCAGCTTGCTTGTGTGGTTTTGTACCTTGAGTGTGGCAGAAATGACTGACCAGTTGGAGATGTGCCATCTCTCTCAAAAATTTGCATATTGCGAGTATATCACTGCTAATGGATCATTTCTTGAGCGAGACACGCGGGAATAGAAACATGATCACTTGCTGTTGGCTCTAACCCCAAATTACGTTTTTACCTCGGTTTTGGTATTGCTTAGCTCAATACGACTGTCCTAATACGTAGGTTAGATAATCGATCTTGAAAGCAATAATGAGGCCTCATTCGAATATTTTATGAATTTTTGGAGAAGCTGTAAAGCAATTTCTTTCAAAATACTTTTAGTCATTCTAGATCTAACCGACAATTAACGTATTGGAGGCAACTGAAGAGCATTACTGCTTTGTTGATCAATAGGTGTGGCTGTTCTTTTGTGAAATTTTATTTGTATTTGGGATGTCATATTTTGTTAAACTGGAAATGGATTCTTGCACCTATAACTTTGACCACAAAGCCAAAATCCTAACCTCACAATTATTAATTATGTCTAACATTCAAACATAACGAAATCTGTACATCTTTGATTAGACTGTTGGTGGCTGAATTTTGTTAAAACTCCTTATCTTTTAATGATCTTCACAAATACATATATTCTGTGCTAACCGCCATCTCTTTTGACAATTTTAATAATATTTGTTTAGCTCATTTTTCTAAGTGTCAGCTAACACTTGCTTTTTGTATATTTAGCAGAGACTGGGAATCGTTTATCATAATCATATCTTAATCATCTACATTTCAGAACTGGAATCAGTTTCTTTTTGTTATCGCTACTGTTACGAAATCCGGTTCATAATAGGTTCATTAAATTAGTGATTGATTAGGCATTATCAAAGAAATTAAAGATGTCTTTAGATAAGCGAAGTAAGAAAGTAGCACACATTTTTCATGATATTTAGCTAAATCCTAAATCAACAAAGACTGATTCTTTTGCAAAATTTTCAGAAATGTGCGGTCAATTGAAAATACGATTCAGGTTTTAGAAGCAAATTTATCAAAAGTTGCGAGAGTTTACAGGAAATGCTAAATAAGAAATTTACTTTTCTTATATTAGTTCCATCCATGAAACATTTTATTAAATGAATCTCAAGCTTTATTCCCTTATTCATGAGGATCAGAAAGCGAACAATTGTTCATTACTATGCGATCACAAGCCACTACTCGACATGAAAAATTGAAGGCAGTAGAGAAAGTAATTCATTTATACCTTAACACTTACCTCGGAATCAATTTGTTAGTGTTAATCTATTTATTGTGTGCTTACAATCGTGATCCAAACTTGTATGTCTCAATATCTGTTTTATGTATTTTCTCGTGAACTTCATTTTATTGATTTGAGTTGCAGTTGCATTAATAAGATAGTGTGAATTAGTTTCATACATTAAAAGAAAACGGACATTCATAGAAGAGAAAACTATGTTGTCTCATGGCCACGTCTGTTCTCTACGGCGAGATACAACAGTACTGTACAATCTGGCTTAACAGTTGATACAAAAAACGCTAGATTACAGTTCAGTTCATACGTCATCAATACTGTCCAAACAAGTCACTTAACTAGAAACGCGTAACATAAAATTCACAAGAGAAATGCGTACTAGTAAAATCGATAAAAGGTAATATACAAAAACTGAAAATATGTTAGAGAGAATAAACTTTCAATACATAGACTAAAAGAAAACTGAAAGTTACAATAAAGACCAAGGAAAACTGAAGCAAAAGTCAGCACAGTTTCAACAGAAACAATCTGCTGAGTTTCCTTGAAAACTTCCTGACAACATCCTTCTCAAACTCATCTCAAGACTGTCATGGAGATGAAGAAGAAAGGCTTGCTGCTTATGAAGCCAGACAAGGGCAATGGTACGGTTGTGATGACTGTCGGTCAATACAAAGAGCGAATGGATGTGATATTGAACGATCCCACGAAATTCCACAAAGCGAGTGGCGATGTCGATTGGAACGATGAAAGCGGACAGAAGAAGGTCGTGCAAGCAGTCAAGAAAGTGGTAGAGGAGAAACAACTTCCACAGCAAGCATTGGAGCTGATTCCCAGTGGTTGTATCATACCACGCCTGTACGGACTGGCCAAGGTACACAAAGAGGGTGTTCCGATGCGCCCAGTGCTCTCCATGACTGGTTCAGCGCATCATTCCGCATCCAGATTTGTTGATGAGCAACTTCTCAAGCCAATCCTAAGTGACTTCAACAAATACACAATCAAAGACTCCTTCGAATTTCAACGGAAGATCTCTGCAGTACAATTGGAGGAAAGTGAAGTGTGCCTGTCCTTCGACATCAGAAGTCTCTTCACCAGCATCCCAGTGAATGAGACAATTGATTTGATATGCAACGAGTGGTACGGTGGAACGAGAAATCCCCCAAAACTGTCTGAAGTCCCTCTGTCTGAAGAGAACTGTCGTCTCCTGCTGTCAACATTGGCGAAGGACGTGGAGTTTGCATTCGACAAAGAACTGTATCGTCAGAGTGATGGTTTGGCAATGGGATCACCACTAAGCGGATCTTTTAGTCAGATCTTCGTCGGTGCTTTGGAAAGATCCATGTTCATGAAGCATACAGTTCCCAAATTCTACGGTCGCTACGTGGACGACACCTTTCTGATTGTCAACAAAGAGTTCGGAGAAAACCTTCTGACGGTCTTCAATCAACAGCATCAAGCAATACAGTTCACGAAAGAAGATGGTGATCACTTCCTGGATGTGGCTCTCCATACCGACTCCGAGGGTCGCATCTCAACGTCGATCTACCGGAAGGCTACGTATACAGGACTCTACAACAACTTTCAGTCCTTTTGCCCGAGAAGGTACAAGCGAAACCTGGTAGTCTCACTGTTTCATCGTGCCAGGTTGTTATGCTCTGCTCAACACGTTGAAGAAGAATTCAAGTTCTTATTCCGTTGTCTTCAGAACAATGGCTATCCAACGTGGTTCATTGAGAAGTTCTCCCGACCGATCAAAGACGAGGTACCAACATTGGAGAAGAAAAAGATCTTCTTTCGTTTGCCGTACTACGGTGTCAAGAGTGAGCAGATCGCCATGACTCTGAGTAAGGAGATTGGTAAAGTTTTCTACTACGTCAATCCCGTTCCAGTGTTCCGTACAAGTTTCCTAGCCTCAGCAAGTGTGAAAGACGCAATCCCGATAACCCACCAACCCAAAGTGACCTGCAATTTCTCTTGTCCTTGCGGTGCAAGGTATATTGGGAAAACGGAGCGGTATCTTCTACTTCGAAGGGCAGAACATCTTCCCAAGTGGCTCTACAAAGGAACAACAAGACCGAGAAGCAAACAACCGCCAGTGTCCGCCATCACCCGTCATTTGAGCAGTTGTGAACATCGATCAGCAGTGTTAGAGCAGGAACATCAAGGCTTTCAAGTAGCAAGAAAAACAAGGACATCTTTGGAGCTGGCCATCACAGAAAGTGTAAGCATTCGACTCTCACTCCCGGATCTTTGTGTGCAGAAGGACAGATTGTTTCTGTTGAAACTGTGCTGACTTTTGCTTCAGTTTGCCTTGGTCTTTATTGTAACTTTCAGTTTTCTTTTAGTCTATGTATTGAAAGTTTATTCTCTCTAACATATTTTCAGTTTTTGTATATTACCTTTTATCGATTTTACTAGTACGCATTTCTCTTGTGAATTTTATGTTACGCGTTTCTAGTTAAGCGACTTGTTTGGACAGTATTGATGACGTATGAACTGAACTGTAATCTAGCGTTTTTTGTATCAACTGTTAAGCCAGATTGTACAGTACTGTTGTATCTCGCCGTAGAGAACAGACGTGGCCATGAGACAACATAGTTTTCTCTTCTATGCATTCCTTTACAAAGTTGCACCAACACGTAATTTATTAAAACGGACATTATCATATTCAATAGACATAAAAAATTGCAGTTATACTGCCGTATTTCTTCGAATACGCTCCTTGAGAAAGTTTCGTTAAGTTTAAAACCATAAATACTGCAACAAAGTATTGTCTGCTGCTAAAATTAATTGAATAGGCAATAAATTTTACTTGAGGAACTGAATTATGTGATGGTTGCAATTTTTATGTAATATTTTGTATCGAAGATGTATTCATGTGCTAGTGAAGCTACTAGACTTGTTACTAGTCTCCAAACCGCCAGTATTCTATTATGTAGCCGTAGATGAAGTTTCGTGGAATAGCCTGATGATGATGTCTTCCTCTGAAAAACAGATTTTGCCCACGATATTCGGTTCATGATTTTTATGTGTAAACTGCTAAGGAAACTTAACAAAGGCTACCATTTCAATATATCTTGAAATTATCTTGAATTGCTTTTCATGTAAGTCATCAGCTGATCAGCCAACAGCATTTTACTAAAATGTTGAACTCTAATATGACGTTTAACTTTAATATATGATAAGTTTCAAATAAGCTCCACTCTCCAACAGGTATCGTGCATATTATGAACCGCGCCGTTTTTTTCAAAGAAATGCGGCATATTGTGCAACAGGATTTCCTATAAATAACACAATTCAAAGTTCTTAGATACCAATTTCAATATATTTCCGCTTTAATAACTTGGTAAAGGATCATCTAAAGTTTTGATCACAAATCATCCGTTTAATGCAGTATTAACTGTATTTTAGACATCATTTATGTTATTTTTGTCACGTTACTTGTCGAAATGAGAAATTTTTGTGCTCAACCCGAAAGTTGATAAGCTTTGTGTTTTTGATCCAAGTTAGCAAGAATTACTATTGCATTTACAGTTGCGTTCTCCCTCCTGCTCAGAGAGTTTATGTTATTTCATAGTTGAGTGTCATGATCGAAGAGCATCGTTCTGCATGTGCATGTAGCTTTTCCCTTGCAGTGTATGCATGTCGCCCCCACTTCCACTGCCACCACCTCCATGGAAACCACGCCATCTACCTCCGCACTCGCCATTGACTCCGCACAAATCGTCGCCTTCGCTACAACTCGCCTGCTCCCTGCCCAGAGTACATCTCCACCGTCGTTACTCCCGACGATCGTTACTCTCTTCATCCTCACACGCTTGCCTCTCCAAACACGCCTCGATGGCTGAACACGACAGCAGTGACGATGAGTAAGACGCTGTCTGTGGCCTGGAAGGGAGGATTGGGAGCTTGGTCAGTAGTATCAGTAGTTTCGTGGCATCAGTTGAGTAGTATGGAAGGGATGAGTAAAAAATACATCGAGAAAGCACTATCAATTTGGCGCCAAAGGACTGCCGTAACCCGTAGTACATTGAATAGTATTTGTATTCACAGTGCGCCCCAGGTTATTAGGGACAAGGAAACCAAATTCTAAAATAAAGATGATTCTGCTTGTAATGTCTCTAATTATTTCTTTGGATTTGTCCATGAAAATATCATATCTTAGGACGCTATATAAGCCAAAATTGCACTTGCACATGCAAATGCAAAAAAGTGCATGATTTGCCTTCCTGCGCATAATTAGTGATTGCATGCCTTCAGTAAAAGCCAACACGTCACTTGGTCGATACATGCTTCGTAGACGCTTTGTCATGGAGCGCTAGTAGTGTTTTGATTGGTCATTAATTTTTGCTGGCCTTCATCCTTAGCTGCATCACTGTTTTGAAAGATGGGTAAAGGAAACGATGTGACACCGAGGCTGGTAAGCCACATCGAAATTTTGTTAGCAGAAAATGTTTGCACTGTGCGAGAAGTGTCAAAAAGATGTAACACAAGCAAATCAACGGTAGATAGGGTGACAAAAAGATTACAAAGCGGTCAGGAGATACACCAAAGAGTCGGAAGTTCTGGTCGCAAGCGTTCGATCAGACAAATTGACGACAGGTGCTTATTGCTAGTAATAATAGCAGGAGAGCAGTGACTGGTTACTAAGTCTACAACTCACACACGTCTCAAAGAAGCTGGATGCAGCCATGGTCATGATACAGCGCAAAGGTTCCTTGAAGGTCTCAATTCATACCCTTGCCAAGAGGAAGAAGTGAATGAACCTCTCTATGGCTGATCGTCACTTGACCTCTGACGATTGGAGAAAGGTAGGATACACATGATTATATCAAATAAGAAGTCGGCATGCAAGTGCTGGAGTGGCCCGGTAACTCCCCTGACCTCAATGTGATTGAGAGTTTGTGAGCAATCGTTAAGCGTCGAATAGACAAGGACCCAGGTACGACAACTCGGTAATACCTTATTGAGAACATTCTTAAGGTTCTTCACGACATCGCCAGCGTAGACATTTTCTCATATCTTTTATATTCCATGTGAAAAAGAGTTGAGGCCGTCATCAAGGCCAAAGTAGGTCCCACTTTAGTCCCACTACTAAGAGTTGGCATTTTCGTGTAATTAACATTACTTAGCACTTAATTTCACATGTAGGCCTGCATCTGTCTTCGCTTTTCTATGTGAAATATATGGATTTTTCGACCACTTAGATTTTGATTATTGTTTTAAAATACATAAATTTAATGAGGATATTGAATGTCTGGTTGCTGGCTTGACAGCTGGAGAAAAACATGGAATAAAGATGTTTCTTGTGAAAAAAAGCGTTTCTTCCTAATAATTTGGGACGCACTGTAGATAAGAACGCCTATAATGAAGAGGCCATCAAAATTTAATTAAAAGTATTTGTCTTTTATTATAAAAAACTACAATTATATGTAATAACAATCGATGTCAGTCAATGATTGCGATTTCTTGATGAATTTTTAATGATAACGAAGGTAGTTGATTAACTGGTTAACTTGTAATGTCGCTACCGCTCACCATCGTAGGGAAGACATGAAAACCTCAGTGCTCTGTCTGAGGTACTAATAAACCGTAACTCAAAGATAATGTCAATAATATCAACTCAAAGAAATGTCACCATGCAGCAAAATTTCTTAAGTTCAAAAGATCCAGTTTCTTAAGGAGATAATGTTAATGAGATATCATGTTAATGGAGATCATGTTAATTGACCAATTTCTAATAAGTTAAATTTTTGCAGTTTTCCAAATCATTCTTGTGTTTACATACTATCTATTCAATGCTTTAAAGTTTAATACTTAAGTAGTATGGCACTTATTGAGCTATATTTATTACAAAATTACTACTTTTTGATTATCCCTACTATTCATTTTACAAAAGACACCAGTGCCTTAGATCCCCTACCGTATGTTCCAATGACCAAGAAATCGGAGCGAAATCCGCTTTGCTTCTTCACTTAGCAAGTGTGAAGTCCAATGAAGTGATGACTTCTGCCTTTCCATGTATCCCTATTTATTGTCAACGCGACATTGAATACACTGCCAGAATTTTTTTGCTTTTCACATAGACTACTTGAATTGACGAGGGTGTCATCTTTGCGTTTGAGCTCATTATGTAGTGGTAAAAATATTTAATCGCCGTGGTTTCGTTTTTGAAACTTCTTAATATGGCCAACCACAACGGCCTATTTAAACAACTTCATTCAATTTCCAGATGCCTACATGTATTTGTCGATATGTTGTTCAAGAACCCTTTTAATAGAGCACATGAAGAAAACATAAGTGGATGTGAATTGAAGCCTGTGGTTGCATTCAAGCGAATCGATGCACAGCACGAATGCTGATATGCGCATACTGAAACTTCCTCTAGAACCTCTAGAAAAATGGTCACAAATGATCTTTCGAAGACTTGAATAAATTGACGGTAATTGCCCCAAACACTAGGTCTCTTAAAATCATCTAATGACAATGTGAAAACCAAGAAATGAGCAGATTTTTTTCTGATTTATCACTTTTTCATTGAGTAACTCCTACCTTAGTTCATGGCTCATAGCTGTGCTAGGAGCAAAATTGTGCAAAAAATGAAGATAGATATAGTCGAATCGTTATCATGAAACCCGAAGAGAAATGTAAGACCTACATCCATCACACGAGGGCTTCCAATGATTAAAAGCTGCTGGCTTTCAAGGATGGCAAGCTGCTTTAGTGGCAGTTTAAGTAAGAGTAAAGCTAGCAGAGGCATGTGATCTTACCGATGATTTCAGCCACCTAGACAGTATTTCCAGGGTGAGTTTTGAGTAGTAATGGTATCATCTTTGGCATAGGCAATGCGTTTAGCCTCTTTTAATGGATTCTTTATTGCAATGCAATACGCTCACTTAATGAGAATGCAGTGATTAATTAACATTTACACAATTCTATGATGAGATAGATATCTGAAGAGTAGTATATGCCACATAATGCAATAATACATTCGTAAAAAATCATAATCTGAATTATGTGAAAATTAATGTGAATTATTGTCATGCACGACTTTAACTTCGAAGCCTCATGAAGAACTGGATTTAAAGTCAATTTTGGACTTCGCTCGAATATCAGCATTCGCACGCGTGTTCGAGCAAAATGACATTCACTCACCGACCTGGCTGAGATTTCGTTTGAACGGATACGTTTGAATATCAGGTTTAGGTTATTGAAAATATTATGTGTGGTGGGAAGTGATGGATTCGGGATCGTGGGTGGAAACATTGGATTATGATGTAACTCGTGCCTAACCTTCCATTTTTTCACAGATTATTTCCTGACGACTTCGAGTCCTCTGCACTTGCGGCGAACGAGGAAGAATTGAATGCTGATTCACCGCTTCTCCTTCAAAGAAATCGGCGATCTACAAGTAGTCGAAGATCGCTGAGAGGATGTTGGGGAAGACAGGACTCAGCAGAGGATCGCCTCCTGGACGATAATAGCCTCGCACAGAAACAAGTGAGTTCAAATAATGTTTTTGAAGTTTGGATTTGCCATCAGTCATCGGAATTTGTGGCTTCATTTTATCTATGATTTTATTGGAAAATGAAAAAATAGTTTCTTATGAAAACACTAAAATTATCGGAACTTCAAGACAGAGTAACTACAGTCCATTTTTTCAACCATAGTACAACTATCTATCTAAAGAAGTGTGCATTCAGCAGATCAAGAAAATTGCATCAATTTGTTAACGCCATCCTTTCATTCACTATATTGCGGTGACTGCTAAGTCTTCCATGACACACTAAGAATAGTTATGAATGGCTATGCTCGATTAATAATTTAGTGTGTCTGTGGCGGGTGCAAGATGGCGCGGCGATGTCAGAAATCGCCTGCAAGAACCTTTCGGAGGAAGAATAATCGCCCTCAATCATCCAGCTGAGTGGCCTCCCAGGTCACCAGATCTGAGGCCCCAGGAATTTTTTTGCGGGGATGTCTGAAGACTCAATCATTCAAAACACTAGAACGAGTTGCGATGAGCTTCAGCAAAGAATTCTTAATGAGGTGGACATTCTTCGCCGAAACAGACAGATAATTCGACGTTTCTTTGTCGAAATGAGGCGTAGGGTTCTCACTTGCCTCCAAAGAAATTGAAATTCTTCCATTATTTAAAGTTTTGCGACACCGGAAAAGAATAATTTGCATTTACTAAAATATTGCAAGGTAAAGCAGAAATCCAGAAAATAAGACCAGGGTTACGCAAAGTGGGAACCAGGACGGATAGCGCGGGCTCAACGTGGTCCCGTTCCCCAATGCTGGTTTCAGCCCGATGCAGTTTTCTACTTTCGACCCGGGTTCGACCTCAACCCGCGGACCTGTTATTTTATTATATTATCAATTACATTCAAGATATTTTCCTGTAGAGCATTAAGGAGTATTCTTAATCTCACACATAGAAGTCAGAAACGTTTATTTTTCGAAACTGGAAGCACGTTGATTATTCATTACAATGAACATGAATTATGGATAAATACAAATTACAATGAACATGACAATTTGTGATATCTATTTACAATTTCGAGAATGAGAAAATGAAGTGCCAGCATTCATTACATCTCATGAAATTAAGTAATGAGTCACATTGGAAGGAGGAGACCTGCAAATGTACAATCGTTCGTCATTGGATGTGTCAATGTGCAATATTAGTCGCGAGATATTAGTTGGATAGCATAAGGCGCAAAATGAAGTTTGTACGTGTTTCATAAAAGTATCAATTTTGGTAATTACCTTTTCTATCCGATTTGCTAAGTATAATCATAGTTATATATTGAACATGAGGCCCGGAGCAGAAGAAAAGTATCAGTACATCAGTACATAGTTTAAAATAAATGACAATCAAAGCTCAACTTATCGTTAATTCAGAGGAGAATCACAGTTTTTCAATTTGCAAGATTATGAGTTGCTCCGGACCTCCTCGTTCAGCACGAAAATGATTCGGACTGATCCACTCTATAGACTGATCGATGCACATGAATATTAATCACCTAACATGCACCCTTCCGATTTCTTTATTGTTCTTAGGTCATTGGCCATTCTGATGTATTTCGATAACTTCAATCGACTACCTACTTTTAGCTTCTGCATCATGGAAATCGTATTTGGAAGCATCAAATACAGAACGGTGGGAAACGTGTTCAGATATCATTGTACAAGGTGCATTCACAAATGAAATGAAATACTGTTTCCCCATTCTGTTCAGTGCACAAATTGCAAATTCGATCTTCATTAGCAAACCTGCCTATAGAAATAGGCCACCAACTACATGCAACTTTTGATGTAGCCGATATGGAAGGTGTAGGTATTGATATTTGCAAATATAAGCTATCACAATTCCAAATATGATAGCTTGTACTTGCCTTTCATACTGCAGTTATAAATTGCGCCGCAAAGGAAATAGTCATGTTATCAATGACTTTTCCCGTCAATACAATGCTTTGAAGTTATGTCATGTTTCGCTGAAATCGCATTATGCCTTGTTCTGTGCAGAAGGTGGTGGTCGTCAATGTCTTGTAGTTGATCTCGTCAACATCCACAATCCACGGCATGCTTCTTCAACGTGACTTTGTTGTTCGAACGTCGGCTGAATTCTGATTACTTTGATTGCCAATTTCGAGTAGACACCGGAAATAGTAGAGTTAGTTCATTCATGACTCTTATTAAATAGTGAAATTCATTAAATGCTCTCTTTTGTTCATTTTCATGTATTTTGTATGGAAAGTGCATTATTGAAATACATGGGTAATTACAACGATTATGATAATAATATCGATATGGTTTGATATAGTTAAATGACAATCGGTCTCGTCTGACAGAATTGAATATTCATATTTTGCACTAAATTCTTGTCTTGCATGGATCTGACAATGATAATTTCGGTCTGGGAGCGAGGAGGCAGAGATTTGAATGACGCACTTGGATGATGGAGAGGACAGCTGCTGTCATCAATTCTCCAACCGGATATTCTGTCTCTGAGAGAACTAATTTACCGCTCCCAACTCTTTTTCAAGGATGAACGCAGCCGCTAAACATAATTTACTCCTCGTTAAGTCAATGTGAACTCTTCTGTTGGGCAGAATGAACGTCCTTCCGCAGTCAACTGTATTAATTAGTGAATATACCAGCAGAGATATACTTCGATATCACTGCGAAACGCCTCATAACTCGAACAGGATAAAACTGATGTCCTCATTCATTAAATGTCAGTCACAGTTAGTACAAAAACTTTTCTCTGCAGTGTTGGGCTGGGAGTTCTGCATGTAGAATGAAAATCTGGAACATTTCCAAGCATATTGTCAGGAAAATTCACATCCACGATCAAGTGATGCCGTTATGACAGCTGAGTATTCACCAACAAGGCAGGACTGGTAGTGCGATCATTCACCAACAAGCAGAGCCATCCTGGTGGTGCGATCATTCACCAACAAGCAGAGCCATCCTGGTGGTGCGATCATTCACCAGCAAGCAGAGCCATCCTGGTGGTGCGAGCATTCACCAGCAAGCAGAGCCATCCTGGTGGTGCGAGCATTCACCAGCAAGCAGAGCCATCCTGGTGGTGCGAGCATTCACCAGCAAGCAGAGCCATCCTGGTGGTGCGAGCATTCACCGACAAGCAGAGACATCCTGGTGGTGCGAGCATTCACGAGCAAACAGAGCCATCCTGTTGGTGCGAGCATTCACCAGCAAGCAGAGCCATCCTGGTGGTGCGAGCATTCACCGACAAGCAGAGCCATCCTGGTGGTGCGAGCATTCACGAGCAAACAGAGCCATCCTGGTGGTGCGAGCATTCACCAACAAGCAGAGCCATCCTGATGGTGCGAGCATTAACTAATAAATAGAGCCATCCTTGTAGTAAGAGCATTCATTAACAAGCAGAGCCATCCTTGTGGTGCGAGCATTCACCAACAAACAGCCATCCTGGTGATGCGAGTATTCAGCAACAAATAGAGCCATCCTGGTGGTGCGAGCATTCATCAATAAATAGAGCCATCATGATGGTGCGAGTATTCACAAACAAACCGCATCCTTGTAGTGCGATCATTCACTAATAAATAGAGCCATCCTGGTAGTGCGAGTATTCACTAATAAGCAGAGCCATCCTGATGGTGCGATCATTCACCAACAAGCAGAGCCATCCTGGTGGTGCGATCATTCACCAACAAGCAGAGCCATCCTGGTGGTGCGAGCATTCACAAGCAAACAGAGCCATCCTGGTGGTGCGATCATTCACCAACAAGCAGAGCCATCCTTGTGGTGCGAGCATTCACCAACAAGCAGAGCCATCATGATGGTGCGAGCATTCAGCAACAAGCAGAACAGTCCTGGCAGTGCGAGTATTCACCAACAAACAGCCATCCTGGTAGTGCGAGGATTCACAAACAAACAGGGTAGTGCAGCAACCTGGCAGTGCAAGTATTCACCAATAAGTAGAGCCATCCTGGTTGTAAGAAGAATCACCAACAAGTAGCTCCGTTCTGGCAGTATGCGAGTTCATGCACCAACTTATAAGTGAACGTGATCTTGCTTGGCTGACTCGAAATTGAGTTACTTTGCAAAGTAGGCTTGATGAACCAACTTTCAAAGCAGTAAATTTTCGG
Source organism: Prostheceraeus crozeri (assembly GCA_907163375.1). Classification (NCBI taxonomy): domain Eukaryota; kingdom Metazoa; phylum Platyhelminthes; order Polycladida; family Euryleptidae; genus Prostheceraeus; species Prostheceraeus crozeri. Next base: position 18,420 of record CAJQUW010009052.1, on the reverse strand, counting down.
AATCGAGGTAGTGGATCCAGCATTGTACCTTGTGGACTAAGTCGAATCTGTACCTGAAACCCTTTCTTGAAAGTTAGATGCTTTGGGCAACCTGTGTGTTCTTATTATGAGACTTTATTCATTTGATCATAACGGAATGAGCAGCCAAAAGACCTGTAATTGTCTCATGCGACAGAACATTGGCCTCATGTTTCCGACATGGTCAATGCGAATCTGCCTCATTCCCCCGTATCTCTATCATTTTCTGTATAACGAAAGAGATTATTATCATTCTATTACACTTCTCCGCTAAATGCAATATTTTTTTCTGTATATAGCATTAGTCTACAATTAATATCAAAGGTACTGGACAGGCTTGACACTCTTCAAAACTCATGTGCTGAAATATCATCACGAAAGCCATTTCGTCAAAATTGATAGGTTGACTGAAATATGTTGTTATGAGATGCCGTATATCCTCTAATACCGGGTTCTAAAACCGGTTCTTAAACCCGGTCCTTTTACCGGGTTCTAAAAGGTACTGCACTTTTCATTAAATTGTCAAACTGAAGAGTACATGCACTGTAATCTTTGATATCAACATCATCAACTAATACAGAGAAGAACAAATGTATAGATATTTGAATATTGGACATTTTGCCTTTAGGCTTTGTTTGCTGGAGATCCTTTAATCCCACCTGCAAAGCCTCGTCGTCAGTTCTCCTCTCCTCCTCCGACCGTCCCGTGTGCTGATAACTTAGTTCAAAGCGTCCTTCACGACTCAGGTCTTTCAGGCCTTCTCAATCCTCGCTCAGTTAGTCGAGAACTGGCTGAGGCGTCAGATATGACAAATGAGGAGATGGATAGAGCTGCGTACGAGCTGTGTCGATCCCCACATCTTCCCAACCCATGGGAGAGGGAGAAAGCCAATAATGCCAGGTGAGACTATTCAATACTATATTCCGTTTGCATTTAAATTTTATGTACTTAATAATTTACGGTAAGATGCTATACAGGGTTTACGAAAATATTTTGTAATGCATAAATGCAAGTATGCGAGCTTTGCAATTGCACGTGTATATGTATGTTGATTGCTCAGAAAAGCTTACATATAACAAGAGAAAATTACATGGTTAGTAGAAAATTCAAATACTCAGATAAAACCACATAAAACTAAAAAAATGGATTTTAATGAACAAGTGAGTTTTACCTGTTGTATAAGTAAATAAGCGAGTAGCTTGCATGTACGCGTATGCGCTAATGCATGTAGGCCGACACTGTAGTTAACTATACAATAATCACGGTTTGAGATATTTTATTCCCAAACAAAATAGTTGAGAAGTGAAAAAAGGAATATTGCAACTTTATAATCTTATTCAAGGGCAATCAACAGGTAGCCCTTAAGAGGACCGATTTGAGCGTTCACGTATGACGTGGTGAATCGAAGTCTTTAGGTTCCTCCAGGATCACACCGACAGTTCGTAATTCTGTCACAGTTAATGTTCACTTGATTCGCGTAGGACACTTCTCTATTGGTCGCGTAGACTTCCTTGCTCTTCCGGGCGAGCGCACCTTCGTTGCACCTTGCCGCGTCCGTGTTGTAAGACAGAATTTGTGAGGAGAGGGTGTGTCACCACGCGCAGGACAGAGGTTAAATGAGGCGAACGTTGAATCGAGCGTTTAACTTCGTCCTCGATTAGCATGGAATAGTGACGCCACGCTGGCAATCGTTGATGTCAGTGAACTTGCCTCAGTAATGAAATTAATTTGGTAATGGAAGAAAGTAAAATGTAGGAAGAGTACCTTTGTACGCATGAACTCACAACAATAGCGAATATGTAATGACATCATTTTGAAACGTTTGAAATGTTCGTGTGAAAAGCCAGGCGATCAAACACTCGAATCAACAATAACCTTCTAATATTTTGTCGCGACTAAATAGAGTGCATACAGTCTAATTTCTCAGGGCCTGTTATATTTGTAATTTTTAGCACAAGGCCCTTGCTCCATAATCAGCACAGCGACAATTTTGTTTTCGGGTAGATTTTTATACTTTACCGTATGATCGCTATTCTATTTAATTAACTACATCGTCACTGAATCATTTATTATTTACTGTAGTTCGATTACCTTGCTATAAAAGGTGTGCACGCAAATACCCTCATAAACTCCTGGAATTGGAGGATGTAACACCGCCTTCCTTCGAATACACGCTCCGTCGTTTTTTCGACGTTGGTGTCATCAGACATTGACGGAGCGTAGAAACTTCGTATTTTTAAGATTTTCGATTGTGTTTTTGTTTAATAAACTATACTGTTGAATTTTGCCACGTCTAAACTGAGACGTACTTTCAAATTTTTAATAGCAATGTCTCCATACTTTTGTTTATGAATCAATGACATTAGTATATGATTATGAATGCCATGATATTCAATTCACTTAAAAATTATCATTGCATGTTGAAGGAGTGGATAACCGCATTCATATGAATTTCCAAGGGAAATCTGTAAAACGGATGTTGATTCTTTCTCTTTTATTGAACGAGATCTTTAGACCTCTGTCTACACGATCATGATCATGACAAATAGATTGATGTTCAGTTATATTTTCATCGGTCAATTCAACGGTGACTTCATTCAGGCATGTGCGGTGTAGGCTACATGTTATGGTAGATGTATCAAACATTAGCGCATAATAACAAAATTAAGTTCGGCGTCTATTCGATGCAGAAGATTTGGTAATGGCGTTTATTCGAGGGCAGTGTGTATACGAAGAAATACGGTAAATCTTATTTACGATGTTATCTTTTTGGCAGTCTTTCATCAAAAATAAGTTCATCTGAAGTTAATAAGTTATAGCATTTGAAGAAATAAAGACATGGTATTTACCAATAGTCGTATTATAACAATGTAGACTAACTACTGAAATAATTTTGCATGTGTTGTGCACTAATGCTAGCTATAGCCTTGCCCTTTTTGTTTTTTTCAATGTAACACAAAATTGAATTCAGATACGTTTCAGTTTGTTCCCAATGAATTATATTTTCTCGCACGCGAACACCACTCATCTCATGATTTCTTTAAGCACAGACTTAGTTGAAGCTTAAAATCTGAGTATCTAATAATGCATTCCGATGTCTTCAGGCCTTGGAGTTACCACTCAGCAACGTGACCTGAAGAAAATTGATGGTAAAAATAGTTTGTGTTTGCTGTGTGAAAAGTTCCTCATGTTTGCATTTTCATGGGAAGTGTCCCATTATTACACCTTATTGTATGTATATGACGGGCTCGAACCGAAAGTCTTAACCGTTACACCATTTCCACGCAATTTTATTCATCAATGCATGAGTCCAAGTTGCTTTGTTTTCCTGCATGATGATGGGGATAGTTTTCTGTGTGACACTTCAACTGTTCTATCTTCGTAACATGGACATTTTTTCAGTTATTTGTGATAATAAGCAAACATTGAAGCATGTTCCAATTTTTATATCAGTGAACACGATCGAATGTGGAAGTGTAAACAGGAAGCGCAACGTCAGATGTTCACCTCAGGGGTTGGAAGATATGATTAGCAATATGATTGGTCTCATTTTTTGCTAGTTATCAATTTCATTGGATCACATGAGCAATCAATTCATTACAATTATTTTGTATCATTGCCAAATGTAGGAAGAACCTTCCACAAAATTGATGATTACTTAGATTGCAAATGTAATTACTTAATTACATTTCATTGATAAATACTTAGAAAAGTTATTTCCATAGCACATAGGTCTGCGAGGGTGCATTATAACACAAAAGTAGAATTCACCTGAATCACGTGTATGCATTTTCTGCATCACTATGTTCGTTGAACTAATTTGCATGACGAAACATGCAAATGAACTCATTACATTATTAAGCATTGACTGATAATTAGCATATGTTCTCCTCTATTCTACGTGCGTAATATTTTCTGTGTTCAAAACTGAAACACTGCCACTCTTGCGATCGCGATAGCATGTGTTTCATGAGGTTTTACCATAATTTGAATTTATCTAGGATTATTGGAATATGTGAAACATATAGGCCCATGCTTAGTCAAAGACTTTTAAATTAAAGTTTAAATGAATGCCACAGATTATCAATAACAAGTTTCGCATTAGGCTATAATCAAACCTTTCTTTGTTTTTAATCTGAGTAGGCCTACAGAACATTGCATTATCGACTGTGTAAATACTATGCATGTTATTGTGCTGCATAGTTTATAATTATCGCTCAATGAGACGCTTCTTTGACTTGTAAATAATTGAAATTGATTGGAATAATTTCCACCTGATCCAATAATTTAATTGAATTCAAGATGGTTCATCAATCAATTAATTTTTTCAAGCCCCTGGTTCAGCTTCATGCATCGTTGCTGGTCAAAAACCTATTCAAAAGCACCTTTTTCTTCTACAGTTCGAAACTTGCAACTCATAATCTTATGCCAACGTATAGAAATAACATACGTGTAAATTCTTCTTGGAGACATATCTTTTCACTCTTTAACAAAAAGTACTTTGCGTTTAAAAAATATTTTTTCATGCTTTGTTTAGGTACATTATGCATCTGTAAAATAACATTATATTTATTAAAATGAACTAACGGTCTCTGTATCTTGTTATGTGCAGTCTAGCGTCGTACACCATCAGAAACAGATTATTGTCCATCATCAACCTGATCTCATGTTGCTGTTGTGTTTCATGCTAACCTCTCAGTTGTGAGTCCCATGGTTCCTTATCGTGGAAGGAAATTCCATGAAAATGTACATCAAGGGCAAACCAATACTTTTTTGGGTATGGCTTTGGATGTTGGCAGGGGCAGACGGATATCCATACAAACTCATCATTTAAAAGAGAGTCATCAAACAACTGAGCCTTTGGGTGTTGGATTGGGGATGAAATCCTTACAACAGAGTAGTGGAGGATATATCGACAACCAGCCGACAACTATCTATTCATTCAACAATTTCTTCATCTATCTTCTGTCTGAAATTGCGTCATGCAATTCAAAGAGCAACAGTACAAGTCAGGCAGAATCGATCGACTGGGAGGAGCAGCCAACTTCTGGACGATGACAAGGATGGCAGCATCTATACATGCTAAAAAATGCAGAACAATTCCTCATGAACCATAGGTAGCAATCACTTCACCCACGAGGCCACTACACAACGAAAAACCAGAGGAACAACGACCACACACTTGATCTGACCAACCAAATTTGATCAAAAACACACATCTTCGGTAAGTATTTATTGTTCTCATCTAGAACTGTACTAGGTTCATACTTGCACTGTTTGCTGTGCTGCGCTCGCGCTTTTTTTACAGTCAATTGCACTTTCATATGCTATTTTCATGTATTTTAACCGTATTTTATGTAGATGGAATTCTATATAAATGAAAATAAAATTCTAAATCTAATCTGCATTGTTGGCATGTATATATATTTTTCTATAAGTTCTATCTCTACGTGTCTTTTTGCATGGACTTATATTATTTTACAAGGCATGGGTGGAGTGAACTTGTGTGATCGACTTCTCCTCGTCCCTGACAGACCGAACATTGTGGGTAAGTGCCACCCACGACGCCAATTCACGTGAAATGTGAATGTGTCTATTGGTGCGCTTGCCATTTGTTGTTTACATCCAACATCCAAGTGACAAGATCGCACAACACAATTCAAAGAAAATCGCGTCTGTGTCTTTTGAAATTCGAGTCCCATGCGTCCTCAGATCGGTGGTGGTCACCACGTAGCTGTTTCAAATGCAATGTATTTTTATCACAGTAGGTAAAGAAAATGTAGACTCTGTCAGATTGCATTTATTTTTGCATTGTTTCTGCTAGATTGCATGAATTTTGTTGTTTTCACTTGAGCTACCATTTAAACACTATTGGAATATGTATATCAAGCGTTCAATCCTGAAAATACTTTCAAGGGTATCAAATGGTTAATCATCTAAAAAATCTTTGCTCAACTCGTTCGTTTTCATGTAGCCGGAGATAAGAGGTTAAATATTTATTGTCTCATGCTCATTTTCACTTGATCTTAACTACAAATATTTTGATATTCTTGATAAGGTAAATCAAAGGTCCACTATTGGTAAGGCTAGCTACGCGTGAAAGTGGAAAAGACGAATAATTCACAGATCGTGTGCGGAATGGATTGATACGTTACATTTGAGAAGATGAGAGGATCACGCTTCTGATTCCTTGGAATCTATGAAGGATAAAGCAGGAGATTGTACAGGATTATCCTGGGGCAATGGTCAGTGTATGGTCAGTTTAAATAGGGCATTGAAAAGATATGAGCAATGCGCAAGACCGCGAAAATCGACGACGAAAAATGCTAATAAGCGAAGTAGAATTATGCATTACTCATTCTCTGATTCTAATAGCAATTCAACTATCTATCGAGACAAAACATGTTGAAACAAAAAATCTAGCTACCCTAAAAATTGGAAAAGGATGACCGTTCCAACGTACAAACGAGTTATATTTCGCTATAATCTATGAAGCAATTAAATAATATAACATTATTTATACATTGAATTTTAGTTATTCATAAGAGAAATTGAACATTTGTTGTTAAGGTTGGACGGAGCTGGAGCCTCAATTTTTTTGAAAAAGCGTGGGCTCCGGCTCCTTATTACCTAGTAGGCCGATTGAGATTTTTAGAAATTTGTCCACATCTGGATTTGCCCCTGCCCTTGTCATCCGACATGCGTTTTGCGAAGAAAAGATGTTGTCGTCCATTTTGGACGTAGTTTGATCGTTTATTATGGATTGTGCATAATGCAACCTCGTTCATTGAATCACGATGAATGTTATTGATCAGTCTAGAACGTTGATTGGTATGATATAGTTAAGTTTGTTTGTAGATTAAATTGTTGACGCTTCTGATATTCACTGATTTGATTTTTGATTGCATAATCCTTGAAACTACATCGCATTGAAAAACATCTTTCTCTCGTTTCAGTAGACGATCCATTCCGGACTCCTGCCTGCTGCTGCCAACTGCTCGGTCTCGTCGAAGCTCGGACGTTGTTCCGTCATTGTTCTCTTCTCCTTCCCTTCGTCCGCGCAGCCATAGCGTGCAGTTGGAGGGGCGCCCTTCCTTCCTCGACGATGCTATCCAGCCTCCGTGACTTCCTGCCCTCCAACTTTCCGTGTACTCAGTGACTTAGCGCCCGACAGTTGACGCCTCGACACACGACGCGATTAAAACCATGCGATCAATACACAACAGTCAATGCAACATGTTTGTCACAGCAACACAAACCAACACAGCATGGTGCAACACAACTCAATGCAAAGCGACATTACTGAACATAAAGCAATGTAATACCACGTGAGCTAGCCATCATGAGAAACACTAAAGTATGGAATAACGCAACATGACTTCGCATGTTACACACACAATTATCAAGTCACTGCGCCAGACCGCACAGCATAACAGTAAACGACACGACAATACATCAGACGACGCAACACGTCACATTAGGACACGACTACATTCAATACAACAGCAAGGAACGATGAAACACGACATGAATTGTAAAACAGATGAATATAGATCTAACTTTTCTACAATATATTCGAGAGTATAACAAATCACAATACAGCTCGTATAGTGACGTTGAAGGCTGAAGAAGGGAATTGATCATCGGCACAGTGTGGATAAGTTGTAAAATCTGTAATAATTGCAATAAATGAATCTGATTTTTGAGAGGTCAATTTTAAGGTTAACTTAATTATGAAGATAAAAAGAATTTACAACTTGTCCATATGCCAATACTGCTCCTTGAGCGAATACTCTATTGAAACTCAAGTTAATTTTTGTATTTCTCCCCGTCTTATCTGCTATTTCACCCTGTATAGCTTCGTGAAAGACTTAACCATCCATCTGTAATCAGTATTACAGCAAGAGTGAGTTGAGGTATCAACTCAGTTTACATATTTACTGCCCTGTCTCTTACTTTGTTTTTACAATGCATGCAAATAACCCACCCTTCCTTACCCGATAGATTCCTACTACACAAGATGAATTTTTCATACTAAGTTAATAATGGGAATGTTTCGTGCAATAAATTTTCTACCGAGTTTACTTAGACTTTTATTTTACTATAAATTGGGAAATATCACAACGCAGCTCTGAGCGTTAAGTTTGCTTAGCGGCATTAATTTTGTTCGGTCAATCTTTATGCAGCCCGATTTTAAGCAGTGTGCAAGATCACATAAGAAATTTTGGGAGAAACTGGTCCAGTCAATTAGTTTGGGCTGTAGTTGTATGTGATTCTAATCTATCTATATTTATGGTAATTATAATCACCCCGGTGCGGAACTTATTCGTAAATCGCATGCCTAGTCGGGTGCTTCTATTTTGCGGCTCTGGCAATGCAGAATCGAGTAGGCCCATTGACGAAACGTACCCAGGCATACCCTGCTATCTTAGGTGTTGAAATAGCATTGTGAGCCTTAAATTTACAATCTTGCGAAACTACGTTGCTGGTACAATTCAAATGATAAGTAAGAAACATTCGTGTGACAACAAAATGAATGGTTCAGCCAACTCCTTTACTGTTCGTCACAATACTCGGTGATTGAGACAAAGAACATACACCTGCAGGGATTGCGTACATTAAAGCGATTTAGAAAAAGAGCATTTTCCTTTCATCAGAGTCGGTTCTGTGAACGTCGGATACAAAATGCACCTTTAAGATAACTGGCACCATACGCAATCAGATGGTCCGAAATATAATTAAAGCAGAATAGCAAATGGCCCTAACATACTCAGCTGATGATTTTTCATCGAACTAGAACCTGTAAAATTTGCATAGCCATAGTAGCAAACTCAAGTCTGTTTTACTTCATTGCTGAACAAAGCATAAACAGTCAGCAACGAGGCATATCAAGATTATCAGAGTTGTTGAATTGACATCGTATATTTGAATTTAATACACAGGTTTCCATTGCAAGGTTTTATTCTGTCTTGACTAAAATTAAGGCTATGATACTCCTGCCTCGGGATATAAGTAGATTGATTTGAGAGCAAATTCTCCGGCATCATTCAAAAACAGAGTTGTTAATTTTCATCTTGGAATAATTTATCATCTTGAATTTCTTGGTGCACCTGGCACGGAGCGAAGACAGGCTGTCAGTCAGGATCAAGTAGGCCTATAGGCGTAGACCTAGTTATTTTCTTTCAGTTAAGTGCAGATGAAAAAAGTGAGCACGCATTTATATTATCTCATCCATCCCCTTGCGTACTATCATCCATACCCTTCGAGTGTACTATAAATGCCCGATAACTGAAAAACTACGGAAGGTGACTTTAGGGAATATTATCAAGTGACGGTGGAGAACCGGTCCATTGACTGCTTCCTACACAATAAGCGGAATTAATTCCCCCACAGCACTTCGAGAGTGGGTGCTTGATTAATAGATATAACTGGCGTCACGGTTGGCACCAGCACTGTTGCAGGATTCCTGGGCCTGATGTAGTGCTGACTTATGAGTGGGGGAGACACCCTTGCAACTGGTCAGTAATGTGAAGGATTTCTGACATGGCTGTTTTCGTTTGAACTGAGCCTGGCACAGACAAAAGAGCAAACGAACAGAGGTGAGGAGCTCACATTTCGTCGAATAACCAATAATGTTGCTGGTTCATGAACACAACCAGAATTATCATTCATTTGCAAAACAGAGAATAAGAACGTCAATTTTTCTGAATCACGCGAACTATATTGTTCTATGGGAAATACTACACCGATGTGAGAGTAGAAAATAGAAACTTTATCACAGTTAAAGCTTGAAATCAAGAATTTACACATGATTAAAAAAATAAGAATATTGAATTGTCATTGTTGATCAATCGTTGGATTCATACAAGTTATCACAATAAGGTGTGATGAAACTGATGAGGGCATTTTGAGTTCTTCCATGCGTCTTATCTGAAACATAATGCAGAGCACGTTAAAATGAGCAGGACGTCAGAAAGTTTGACCAATTTAGTTGAACAATTAGCAGAGATTGCATGCATTTTGCATGTAGAGAAGAAAATCAAGTTTACTATCACTCCCAATATTCAGCGGTAATAAGTCAAAAGTCAAGTTCAGCTAATGTTCGACTTTCCGGCTCCAATAATTTAGTTGAGACATGAACCACTGGAAGTGGGGATAGTTCGATTTTCTTATCACAGTGTTTTCATTAAAATTGCGATTCAATTCGATTTTCTCACCACGCTTTTCGTATCACTGATTCCCACGTCTGAATGAAATATGACTGTCAAATGGATCTGCAATTTCTTTCTTATATTGCGTCTTCGGGTGCAAAAAATTCAGGGTTTTATTCAGGATTAGACAGGGTTCAAAAATTACGAGGAGCGCACTGAATATAGTCGAACTATATAAACAACCTGAATGGAAAGTGTTGGAGGAAAATGTAATATTACAATAATACGAATGTTTAAGTAAGCCTACAATAATGTTTAGGGAAATAAGTGCAGCGAAGGAGGTGACGCAATTATTTATCAACACACAACAAAGATGTCAGAAAACTAAAGCATCGTGCATAGTCATCAAGAGGAACCATCTGTCTACTAAAATAAATGCTTCGGCCCTTGTGTTCTCCACATTCAAGAAAGATAGTGAATAGGCCTGAAAGATGTGTTGGAATCATTCCACTTTTGATTCATAAAATTGATTCGCGCAAAACCACTATCCGGAAGTCTGTAATTCATTTTTCTGGTGATCAGCATCAATCATGTTTTCACAGTCATTTAGTATCTAAATTAAAAAGATATCATTAACAACAAAGTGGAAGATATCACAGCCTGAGAAAGATGATTAACACATCATGTACATAATGCCATCATCTAAATAAGAAAGTTATGTTGGAATCGTTCCAGATAAATTTTAAAGAAAATATTTGAAAATTTGTGACAAATTTATACCTCATATAGAAAGATATAGCCTATGGTTCCATGTATGTCAGACCGCAATAAAGGGAATGGACAATCTGTAGGAATCATTAGTCTGCTCCAGAAAAGAATTTGGATCTTTGTAGAATTCCGGAAAAGATTTAATTCAAAGATGCCTACATGTAGGCATTTTTGTAGGCCTTTTTTTCTTTGATATTCTTTTATCTCAAAATAGCCGATGCAATTCCTGATGTTGAGAGAAAACGTGAAAATCTGACAGAAATCAGATAATTCAACTTCATCACAAATCACTTTTGGTCACGAAATCCCAATTCCCTGGACCTCAGAATTTTGAAATATCACAGTGAATGTTGTGTACTCTCCTACTGCTCCTCTTGCTAAAATATAGGCTATATTCTCTAGCAGCCAGCGATCCGTCCGAAAGATTTTCTTTGTCATCCGGTGTCACCAGCAGAGTCATATCTAAATGTCGACCTTCCTGCATGGAAATTTGCAGGTAACGTGACATTGTTTCGACTCTTCCACATTTCCTGATGCATTCAGCTATTCAACTAAAAGCCAAACGTTTCGCTTTAAGCAATTTAGCCATTGCAATTTTTCACTATTTTTGGTGCATAACCACATAATATACGTGTATGTTTCCATGTCTGTTTCACAGTCATTTGCAAGTGTTGGCAAAATAGAATTATAGGCCTTTGCAAATCCGCTTCAAATTCTTTAGCACTAGAATTTTCCGGGTTCTTTATAAAATTTATGAATATATAAATGCTGAATCATTGAAAATGTGAATGTTAAGTATGAAAGATAGCAACCCTACCTACAAGATTTTGAAGTTTTAAGTGATTATCTCACAACGATCTAGAGCGTAAAACAAACTACATTTTGCCTATACTTAAAATGCTTGAAGGTAACTTTTTAAAATTGTCGGTGCATCGGTTGTCATACCCGGAGCACCAGTGCGAACAGGTGCGACTAGCACAGATTCCTAGTTATGCATTCCTTGCAAGAACTATATATATCCGTATATATTCACTCCTAATGTATGTTGCGGCATCAATTCTTGATGAAATAAGTTGAGATGACATAAAGGATTCTTCGTATTAAAACAGAGATATTCACAATTGCAATATCATTGAATTTAAAATTATCTGCTTATTATATATGCATGTCTGAAATTCAAATTTCAAATATAATTTTTTTATTTTTGTACTTTTTAGTTCTGCATCTGATCAGTAATTACTGAAATTTTTCAGAATCATTTTGCTTTTAGCCTCAGTCTCTCGATAAAAGTCAACGAATTGGCCTGTTTCTTCACCTGCAGAAACTAAATGCTAAAATGTGCGATTTTGTGATACTTGAGCTGAACTAAAAGTTTGAATTATTTGACCTTTGTCCTAATCTAAAACAATGATGCAATCTCAGAGCGATTAATAATCATCGTTTTATTAACCACCTTGAACAGACCATTCGATTAGTGTATGGTTTATTAGTTTTTGTTGTCATTTTCCATCTCAAATAGTGATCTAATAGAAATTTGTCAAAAATTGACGGATTTTGACCTTTGACCTTTATCTCATCCTAGGATTGACCTTAGAGATGGAAATGATGCTGTTTTACTGAATCCCCTTTCAATGCCATTCGATTGATGCGTGGTTTGGCAAACTTGGTGCAATAGTTTGGGACATCAGCAGGGGGACGAATTTTGCCCCCTCCAGTAGGGCGAGGGTCAAGTCTTCTGCTTCCTCGTTTTACGCCTTCTCCTTCTCGGTCTACGGGGCTGGACGAAGTTGCGATGACCCGTTTCCATTTCAGTCGGTTGAGAGCAATGTATTCCGACATCTCTAACGTCTCGAGGTGATCTTGGAGAAATGGTTGCCAAGTCTTTTATGTCTTAATAGTGGCTGGTGACCATCAACCGACAAGCGTCAACCGCTAGCGCTAGAACCGGAAGTTCGGGGAAGCCACAAGGTCTGGCTGCTTCCTTGCTTGAAGCCTTGTCTTTCAACCTGACGTTTGCGATGTACCTCATTTTTCTGTCAGCATCCCTCAGAATCTCGATCAGATTCAGACTGAGTGACCAAGCTTCCGCGCCATGAGGAACGATCTTATACGCTGAATATCAAATACTATATAATACGGAAGAGTTATATTATATATACTATATAATACTATATATATATTATACGGAATACTATATAAGAAAGGAAGAAGGAGCACGAGAAGGACATACGCAGTATGAATGTTAGGTCAGCAATAAGTGAGCACTGCCATCAGCTTAGCCATCGTCCGGACCTCGATAGTTTTGAAGTTGTGGCAATGGAGAGCAATTGGAAAAGAAGGCGGATAAAAGAAGGTATCTTCATTATGCAAAACAACACCTTCAATCGGGACTGTGGCTGGTCGTTAGATCGATGCTGGAATTCCCTGTTAAAGTGATCTGTTTACTTCTTTACGTTTACTTTTATATTTTCTTACTGTTACTTTTATTCTTGTATTCAGTAGTATTAAGCTATGTTATTTCAATCAGAAGTTAATCGATGTGTCGTCGAATGGAGTCAGTGTGAAATGTAATCATTGTGATCACATGTTCTGTCCATCTTTTATGTCATTCTCTGCTCGCGCGTGTCTGACGACGGGTGAAAGTCACCAGAAAGCTCACAATAAAAACAACGTATGAGATAGAAGCCTTTTGAAGTATTTTGAACTCATAACAAGATCTCAGAGAAGAAGAAGATGTATGAACTATATAATACGATGTATCTAAACTGAATGGACAAGTTCAGGATTGGAGGGATAAGTGTTGTTTTCAAAACCGATGTCATCTGCGCAGAAATTTCATCTCGTAAAAAATTCATTAGCCCCTTGAGGTTAAGGACAAATTAATTACATGTGCACCAATTGCTACTGAAAATTGCAACCTTACGGCATTAATCTTTCATCAACTACCTGGGTGCTTTCCGCGACCTCATTGAAACTAAATGCTAGCATGCATTATTTCATGAACAGACTCATTTCATGTGCTTATCCACAGGCCATAAGCATGCAAAGTCGATGAATCGCAGGTCAAGTAAATCCGTTCTGCACTGCCCTCTCCTCTTAATACACCAAAGCACTGTCAGCGGATTTTGCGAGTATGGCTGCAGGAAATGACGCCCAAAAATTTGAAAACAATTGCTTGAAGAGTGGCATATTTTTGCATAATTATTGTTATTAATTTCAAGTTTATCATTAACTGCTTCATGATTTTGGGCAAGGCTTGTGTCTTTCTAAGGCTGCTGTCACACAGGAAAAGGCGTCTGCAGCGTTGCTACTGAGCCTCGAGCCTCAATCCGCGCAGAGCCATGTCATCCGCGCAGGCTCACTTAACCGTTAACCAGGAACCCCTACACGCACATTTGATAAAAACGAATATGGTTGTGATCCTGGGGGTTGAATCTGACTTTCTTTCTGAGAGAATTTCTCTCTGATATCAATACCGATCGACCTTAGGCAACGTGTAATGATGGCAAGAAATCTTAAAATCAAACTTATCTTCCCAATAATAAGTGGTATAGGCCTATATAACTGCAGTTACTAATGGGCCACCAATGTATTAATGACCTTGTCCGCTTACCCATACTATACACATGTGTTACATTTGACTGTAATAAAACAAAGACTTATTGCAAAAAACAAACTATATGCTAACTTTGGAAATCACTTTGGATGTCTCATGTTGGTACAAACAACCATACAAAAACTTATGCAATATAAATGTAGCCTACTTTCTGTCTTGCTACCATATATACTCGTAATTTGACATCAGAACGTGAAAACAATAACACAAAAACAAGGCTACCTAGAAATATCGAGTTGATTTTCGTTACAATTGGTCGGCATTGATGAATGTTGGATGAATAAAGCTCAGCTTGCATTAGATGGATTACTTAAAAAAAATTAGCCTATTTACGTGTACATTAGCTTACACGCATACATGTAGGCTACAGCAATAATCTCATCACGAAAATCAACTCATATTTCCTGCTCAGATACAGCATTACACTGGAACTATTTGGGCTTTTTGGAGATTGCTGATGCTTGAGCCATGAGCTTCTGAGCTTCTGCAAGGTAGTCCTCGGCTAGTTTCCTTTTCTTTGATGCTAGCTCTTCAGCTGCCTTTTGTTCTTCTTCTTTTCGTTTCAAGGCTTCCTTCCTTGCTCTTTCTTGCGAAATTTCCAGCTCTTTCTGCACTTGCTTTGCCTTCTCATTTTCTTTCCGCTGTCGTAAATCGGCTTCATATGCCGCTTTCGCATTTCTGCACTTCACACGTAGATCTTGGCAGATCTCAAAAGTGTCACTGGTGATTCCACGAGAAATCAAGTAAGACTTCACTGATATCAGTCCATTTAACGATGTGTCTTGAAGACGATTCCTGTCTTCTGTCACAATGCGCTTCAACCAACTCATGAGTCTCTCTGTATCGGCATTGCCATGTGGAAGTATCAAAGCCCGCTGTGCAACTTCACGTAATATTGTGTGGCTTGATGAGATCAAAAATTCCGGAATGTTCACTTCTTCCTTCGTCTGCTCCGACAAGTAGAGCCTCCATTCGAGCCGAAGTCTGTCAGAATCACAGGAGACGCCAAGTTTCTTTGCTGCGTATACGATGTCCTCCTCACTCAGGCCATTCTTTCTAGAAGGGTCAATGAATTGAACAGCTCGGATCAGGCGTCGAGTAAATGGCAGATCATGAACGAATGCCTTAACCAATTCACCGAAAAAGCTTCCAGGGATGGTCCGCAACTTCAGGGCTTGTGTCACATTTTGTCACATTTCGGAAATGACAAATTGTCACATTTTGTCACATACCAAAATTCAATTTTGACATGTGAAAATACATCCTAGGCGCGCAATGCAGTTCATCTCTGGTATTTGGTACCTGGAGCTTAAAATATAGACATCGATCGACTCATTGACTAAAGAATAAATGCTACAGCGACGGAAAAGCTTTTTCACTTAACCTCTGTACTGAATTTCATATCATTAAGATTAGTACCTGCGTATTGTGTACATCAAAGGTAGTACACAATCCCATCCCAGTGTACATGATCAAAAGGCTGATATCAACAGTAGAGTAATTCACAACGTATCTATATTTACAAAAATTGGAATAACAAAAAAATCCAAGAGAGCATCTACAAGCGTATGTCGTCTTTTCTAATTTGATTGCACTTCTTTGGCCACAATGTAAAAGCAAAAAAATAACAACAAATTGCATCACTGACATAATATGCAAAGAGAAGACAGTATTACATATAGAAAAAAATTATCAAAAAATGTAATCAAGAATGAATTAATTATCCATATCTTGAAAATTTCTCCGCTACTCAAAATACATGCATTATTTGGAAAGAGCGAGGATAATAGTAACTCGTATGGGTTTTAATACATATCCTCCTAAATTCTAGCGAATCACAAAAAACATTCTCCAACTTAAAATTCCTCAACACTCAGAAACCCAACCTACCGGCTTCGATGTTTAGATGCCGAAAGATTGAAACTACTAATTTATGTACAAAGAAAGATTCCTTTGATGAATTAAGTGTCAAGGATAATGGCAGAAATCAATTACAGTAGTAGTAACAAAAGGTCCAGAATAAACACAGCGCGCCCCCCCTCCCCCCCCCTCTGGAACGACAGAGTCTGTCGTGGTGTGCCGGCCAGGTTGGTTCACAACATGTTCGCTGACTCCCCCCCCCCCCTCTGCAACGACAGAGTGTGAGACTCGAGTGAGTTGGTCCGACCGCCTGGTGGACTTGGGCGACCGTCTAGGTTGACGTGGGCGACCGTCTAGGTTGACGTGGGCGACCGTCTAGGTTGACATGGGCGACCGCCTAGATTGTCTTGGATGGTGAAACGGTGGCCAGATTCGGATTCAGCGTCAAATTCTGCATCTGTGATGTGATTTCCAGCTCAATCGGCGAGAAAAACTGTTTCTTCAAAATTTTGGCAGAGTTAAAAATGTGGGACGTTTTGGTGTGTAGGCCCAAACGAAGCCTCGGATGAGAAAACGGAGGCCAGATTCGGATTCAGCGTGAAATTCTGCATCTGTATGGTGAATTTGAAAGCAATCGGAGAGAAAAAATTTTTCGCTGACGCCCCCCCCCTCTGGACAGCTTGCTTCGATTTTGGCTTCCAGTGGACGGATTTTGTCGTGCGATAGCTCGTTTGAAAGCTAAGAGTGAGACAAATTCAGTGAAAGAATCGGCTTGTTCCTATCTGTCTTCGTTTAGATGTGAGACGCCATTTAAGATTTTGGGACATTGGTGAAAAACGACAGAGTTAGAATTTGGGACGTTTTGGGCTGTAGCTTCAAAACGAAGCATCGGATTGGAAAACGGATTTCAGATTTGGAATCAGCGTGAAATTCTTTATCTGTATGGTGAGTTTCAAGTCAATCGGAGAGAAAAAATTTTCAACATTTTTCGAAAAAACGACAGAGTTAGAATTTGGGACGTTTTGGTGTGTAGGCCCAAACGAAGCATCGGATGAGAAAACGGAGGCCAGATTCGGAATCTACGTGAAATTTTGGGTTAGGAAGGATGTTTCCAGCGAAATCGGAGAGAAAAAATTTTCACTGACCTCCCCCCCCCCTCTGGACAGCTTGCTTCGATTTTGGCTTCCAGTGGACGGATTTTGTCGTGCGATAGCTCGTTTGAAAGCTAAGAGTGAGACAAATTCAGTGAAAGAATCGGCTTGTTCCTATCTGTCTTCGTTTAGATGTGAGACGCCATTTAAGATTTTGGGACATTGGCGAAAAACGACAGAGTTAGAATTTGGGACGTTTTGGGCTCTAGCTTCAAAACGAAGCATCGGATTGGAAAACGGATTTCAGATTTGGAATCAGCGTGAAATTTTTTATCTGTATGGTGAGTTTCAAGTCAATCGGAGAGTTTCAAGTCAATCGGCGAGAAAAATGTTCAACATTTTTCGGAAAAACGACAGAGTTAGAATTTTTGCGATGGCTGCCTACTGTAGAGCCAAAACGAAGCATCGGATGGGGAAACGGAGGCCAGATTCGGATTCAGCGTCAAATTCTACATGGAAATGGTGTATTTCCAGCTCAATCGGAGCACTAGAACCGGAGATAGACGGGATTTTTAGTGTTTGGATGATGGGTATTACGTCATCAGCTGATCGCCACACACTATATAAGCTGAGAACCGACGGAGACTTTTCATTTAGAGGAGAACGATTGTCAGAGGTAGGTCGTCTCTCTGAGCTCCGATGATAGCTTCGGACATTCCAAATTCCAAGTTTCTGTAAGAAACCGACTTAGAAAATTTCATTGCTGATATCAGCTAAGCCGTCAGACTTAGAGGTTCGCCAGGAGATGGCCTTCGTCTCCAGGCCATAAAAGACTCCAAAACTTTAAAGGCTCGCAACTTTGCTTCTACAAGTCCGTTTGACTTGATTCAAAAAAGGTTCGGTCGCTATTGACCTG
>CAJQUW010009051.1:0-67134 GCA_907163375.1 Prostheceraeus crozeri | reverse complement strand
GATACCTGAAAATGGAAAAGATTGTATTAAGTTTACGTTCAAGGGAGGAGAGGGAGGAAAGTAGCGACTTACCATTTTAGTAGGATAATATAATAGATAGAGAGAGAGAGAGAGAGAGAGAAAAGTGGCGTCCGTCACTCGTGTGATTCAACGATGGAATGATTCTCACTGTGGAAGGCTCGCTATTTATATAGAAATGCTTGATTCTCATTGGATGATGATCCTCATTGGACAATAACATCAAGCTGATTCCAAATCTGGCCTCCGTTTACCAATCCGAGCCTTCATTCGCCCGCTGGAGCTGTTTCTTGGGGAAATCTAACTCTGTCTGTTTTTTCGCAATCTCCACCAAAATCATAAATTGCGGGCCCCACATCTAAAACGAAGACCGATCGGAACACAAGCCGATTCATTCAGTGAATTTGTCTCACTCTTAGCTTTCAAACGAGCTATGGCACGACTATGACAACGATCTTCTAGAACCACAGTAAGGCAAGATCGAAGCTAGCACGGGGGGGGGGGTGGGGGGACGTCAGCCGAAAGTTTTACTCGGTCACCGAATCTGACTTGATGACGCTTGAAACTACACCATAAAACACATAAAAACCCGATGCAGACTTTCACGCTGAAAACCGAATCAGCTGGCCTCCGTATTCTTCCCCATCCGAAGCCTCGTTGTTGACGCTATACAGGCCCAAAACCGTCCAAAAATATCTAACTCTGTCCGTTTTTTCGACTTCGACAGGTCTCTCTCAGCCCAAAATCCTTAAAAATGGCGCCTCACAACAAAAAAAACGAAAGACGCAAGGAACACAGTAGGAACACGCCGATACCAGTTTTCTTTCAGTCTTACTTACTGACCAATTTTACGTCCTTGGTTCCACCAGTTTTGAGGGTTGGACGGTATTCCATGCCGACTCCAATGTTGAGGACGGATAGCGCTCCTCCATGCACCTCGATCCTGTGCAGTTCGACGATCGAGCCGCAGGTCGCGGAGGTCCTTGTCCACATAGTGAATCCATCTTTTCCTTTGGCCTCCTCGGATGTTCGGACCAGGCACTTCAAAGGTCATAATTTTCTTTGGCCATAGCCAGTTAGGCACACGCTCCAAGTGCCCGAACCATCGAAGGCGACTTGACCTCAGAACGCTTTTAAGGTTTGTGATGCCTAGGGCATGCCTTACCTCAGCCATCGATTTCCGCTCACTTAACTTCGTGGAGCAGATCCATCGGATCATCGCATTTTCATTTCTTTCCAGTCGGCTCACATCATCAGTCTTTACAGCCCACGTTTCTGAGGCGTAAAGCAGCACACTTCGGACACAGGCTTGGTAAACATATCCTCTTCGCCGGAGGGAGATGCCACGATTGGTGAGCACTGGAAGCAACTCACGGAATGTTTTCCAAGCCGACTTGACTCTCGTGGTTGTCGCACCAAAACGTCCTCCTGTTTGATCTATCATGTCGCCAAGGTAGCAGAATGATGTCACAGCTTCCAATTCGTCTTCGCCAATGTTGATGGTAAATGGCAGGTCTGGTAATGGAGTCACATTACCTTCGCATCTTTTACATTTGAAATTTTGAGCATTTCGAAGGGAGGGGAGATCTGTGCACCGGTGGTGAATCCAATGGTCACAGTACGTGCATAGGATCGAGTTTCTCCCAACTCCTTTCATGCAAACTCCACATGGATACTTGGCCTTGTCCACTTGATGCTCCACGTGGTTGGGATTGCTGATCATCGTTTTTGACTTGTCGATGTTAACCTTTAGACCTTTCGCTTCCAAATTTGACTTCCAACACTGGAAACGAAGCTTTAATGCTTCGAGCGAGTCAGCCATGATCACAAGGTCATCTGCATAAAGCAGCTCCCAGGGACAACAATGACGGAAATCCGCAGAGATAGCCTCCATAACTATAACGAATAGAACGGGGCTTAGCACAGACCCTTGATGGAGACCAACCTCGACGTTGAACGTTTCACTGTACCTTGATCCGATGTTAACTTTCGACCTTGTTTCCTTATACATACCTTTAACTACTTGAATAATCCATTCCTCAATCTTCAATTTTCTCATAGCCCACCATATGACTTCACGGGGTACACGGTCAAACGCTTTTTCTAAGTAAATGAATGCAAAGTAAAGGTCTTTCTTTTTGTTGTTGAATCTTTCGTGCAGTTGACGGACAAGAAAAATTGCATATGTTGTACTGTCGCCTGGCATAAAACCGAATTGCATGGAATCAATCGCAATTTGTTCTCTGATGAACCTTTCAAGAACACGCTCAGCTACTTTAAGAACTTGGTCGAGCATCTTCAGACCTCGATAATTTCCACAATCGAGTGAATCTCCTTTACCTTTGAAGCAGTTCACTATGCAGGACAGATTCCATTCTTGTGGTACTTGGGATTCTCTCACGATTGAATTTATAAGATTTGTGGCTGCACGAACAGCTTCATGACCAGCAGCTTGCAACATTTCCACGACAACGCCTGATGGACCTGCTGCTTTGCTTTTCTTCATTTCTCGAATGGCTGAGTCTACCATTTCTTCAGTGATTAATGGAGGTGGACCTTCCACTGGTTGAGGTACTTCGAGCGTCCGCGAAT
Organism: Prostheceraeus crozeri; assembly: GCA_907163375.1. Taxonomy (NCBI): domain Eukaryota; kingdom Metazoa; phylum Platyhelminthes; order Polycladida; family Euryleptidae; genus Prostheceraeus; species Prostheceraeus crozeri. The sequence continues at coordinate 64,524 of CAJQUW010009051.1, read as the reverse complement.
CCCATTGAAACTCTATGTTCAGAAGACGCTGATAATGTCTCTTCCAGGTCTCAAGGCTTTCAAACTCACTGCATGTAAGTCTTCCCTCTTCATTTCTCACATAGCATTCACGAGTGACATCACGTGACTCACACTTCAGCTTCTTTGCCAGCTTAAAGATGTAATTCTTGCCATCCTTCCTCTCAAGCTCAGCGATTTTCGCTGCTTCTGCCGCTTTCTTAGCGTGGTATACTGCCGACTTTGCTTTTCTCTTTGTTTCTAAGTAATGCTCTTTGTCCGACATGCTACCACTCTTCTTCCATTTCTTCCATCCCTGGCGCTTCTGCTTTATGGCGGCCGCAACATCATCGTTCCACCACCATGTTTCACGAGGTTTTCGCACACCTCCTTTTGTCCAACCACAAACGGAATCTGTAGCAGTTAGAAGGGCACCCTTCAAGTTCTCCCAGTCTTCATTGATTCCTCGGTCCTCAGATGTACTGGCAAGGGTGTCGGCAAAAGTCTGCTTAAATGCACTCTGCATCGTGGGGTTCCGTAATTTCCAAATCTTTTGCTTTGGGGGAACCTGCGGGGTCGTATCCTGTCACTCCTTATGGCTAGGGTGCATGTTAGTAGCTTGTGCTGTGATACACACTCTTCGTTATTGATGACTTGTATATTCTGAACGAGGCGGAGATCATTGCGCCTAAGAAGGAAGAAATCAATTTGAGAATCATGCAGACCAGATTTGTATGTTACCAGTTTACTATCAGACTTTGTGTAGAAGGTGTTAGCTATTGCAAGATTCGCCGCAATGCACATATCCAGTAATCTGACTCGTTCCTGGTTTCGTGTTCCGTAACCTTTCCCACCATGATTATTCTCAAAACCATCCTGAGATTGACCAACGTGACCATTAAAGTCACCAGCTATTATTAGAATCTCATCATCAGGTACGATTGACACTTCATTTAAAAGCTTTGCGTAGAATTCCTCCTTTTCTTCTAGTGGTCTGCCAGTTTGAGGGCGTACACGGAACGAATATTCAACACGACTTTCCCAATGAGGATGCGCAAATTCATTTGGCGATTGTCTAATCGATTTGCAGATATAACTTGGTCAACATACTTCTCATTGACAAGAATGCCAACCCCACCATATCCATCGTCAGAACCGCTCCAGTAGAACTTATAGTGACTTCTTCTACCCGTGATCATCCTAGCCGAGCCACCTCTCCATCGTGTTTCTTGTACGCAACAGATATCAATGCGTCTTCTCTCCAAGACTTCGACGACTTCACTTGACCGTTTATGCATCGACCCGACATTTAGGGAGCACATTTTCACCGTAGTTACTTTGCTGACACTATTTGGTTGAATTCCTCCGATCGCATGTCGCACCTCGGCCAGAAGACTCCGAGATGAACCCCTGTTCGCACCTGTCGCATCGGTCCGGGGCTGCCGATGCGCCCTCCTGTTCGTATGACGAGAGTCCGGAGGTAGCCCTCTCCTATTTCGTAAACATTGAATCGACATTTCATACATATAATTGTAGCGAGATTTTATGACCGGATGCCCTTCCTGCCGTCAACCCTTTCTGTCTGGGTGGGGCCCATAGTCTCATGAACTTCAGAGTTCTAACCCACTGAGACGGTAGGAAAGTGTGGGTGCCTAAAGCTTTGATGGCATTTACTCCATCAGGGTTCCACTACCCTCCCCAGATGCTGGGGTTAACCAGGTTATTTGCAGCCACCCAGCACTCGGCTGCGGTTGAATCAGTTACTACTAGCGGAAATGAAGATGGTAGTATCCAGAGGGCACGACCTACAAGCGCCACCAAGTAGATAGTCCAAGAGGGGGTCGAAACCTGGACCTTGTGGACTCGTGGACGTTTCAACCAAGCCCCATGGTTAAAAATTTTTCCCCACGTTTCCCCAACCATCTTAAAGACCGATGGTTCGTTCTCGGATGCATGTCTAGATTTGGCCGATTCCGCTGAGAGAGACTTTTAATCTCTCTATGTCAGCGGCATCGACCTCCTCTACTTCCATCCGACTGTCAGAGGGCGGAATATATCTCCACTCTGTTGAATCGGCATCATCGGTAACCGATGAGCCGATTCGAGCAAGATTGTTATTGACTCGCTCTCGCTCCTCCATCTCTAGAAACTCAATAAATAAATTTCTCGGTCTTAACCGAGGCTTGTCAGGAGAGCTGACTGTCGTCTTAGGTGTTTTCATGATGGAGTATGGAATGAAAATGAAAGAGAGGTAATGGTTTATATACCCGTCTGATACAAAGACATAACTTTGTCTTTCTAATTATGTGATAGATTCAGTCAGACCGAAGTCTGTCCAGGGCAAACCACGTGGAGGTACTATCACTTTTTGCCCCATGGTGGCCTCTTAAAGGCCGTTGGTTCGTTCACGTCGCATCTGAAAAATAGAAAGAAAATAGATGAAATTATATTCAAGTGATAGAAATGATATTAACTTACCATAAATTAACTTAATCGGTTCGTTGAACCTTCGATGGCGGTGAATGGGGAAGATATTTGGCCGGCAGTTTCCGCTTGCGGTGGCGCAATTCCTTAATGTCACCATCATGCTTGATAGAGATGTGTAGGCAGCGCATCTCCGCCATCACCCCATCGTAGTACTCGAATATGGTGTCCAAGTCCTTACTTTCAATTATTATATTGTCGACAATTCTGCTGTTGACGACGGGAAGGTGGAGCGTTGTTCGTCTCTCCTCTTTCTTTTGGCTTTCAGTGAGGCTTATTTTCAGTTGTTCAAGTTTCAACTTTGACGTCTCTTCCTGAGCTTTTAGTGTCTTTATGTAGGTAGCCTGCTCAGTGACACGTTTTTCGCTGCTAAGCGCCCTTTCGCGGAAAGGTTCTAAATTTAGGACTTGAGTTTTTAGGGCCCGAATCTCAGCTACCTAACCCTTGAGGTGAAAATTCTCGTCCCTAAGAGCCGCACATTCGTTCTTATAACGAGCCAGTTCGTCCTTCAATTTGGTAAGTGCGTACTCCTGGCTCACTTTTGCGATCTGGGCATCCTTGTTCCAGCTCTCTGTTTGCTGCTTGATCCATTTCTTTACTGGGGAAGACGCTGCGTGATCGCTTTCTTTATAGGGGAAGACTGGTTTGATGGTTTTCCTATGTCTTCCACTTTCCTATTAATGACAACCTCTTCAGAATCGGAGTCGTCTGAGCTTTCCGATCCACTTAGATGTTCTGTGGTCGGTGCAGTAGGAGACAAGATGGTATCAATTGCATCTTGCAATTCTGCGTCTAGATCGACTGTTGTGTTGAAGTAGGGTGCGATCAATTTGCCGATGTCGGATGACGTGTAGTTGGCTACCTTCTTCATCGGACATTCGGCGTGAGCGGCGTAAAATGCCGTATGGTCCTTGCCTTTTAAAAATTTTAGGTAATGTATGCAGCCGGAAATAACACCTCTTTCCTCGTGAAAGTGAGGAGTATTTTTATATTTGTTAATGTGGCGTTTAAATTCGCCGCCTCTCTTAATCTCTCCACAAGAGAATCATTTTAAAAATACAACTAATATGTCATTCAATACTTGAGGATAGACAAGCTAGGCTGATGAATCCGTTACAGGCATTACTCAGAGGGGATCTTATCCCGACTCCAAGGCCTCGGCCCTCAAATCCAACCTCCCGCGGACAGAGCGTGCGTCATATCACTGTGTTGGTATTCGGACCCCGATTTTGACATGAAAACCGGTGGAGTTATTTACATCAGAAAGCAAGTTTCGAGCCGAAGCTCGCCTCTGACAACTTTATAAAGGCCTTTATTGAAATCAGAAGGTTTGAAAACCTTATAAAACATCGAAAAATAGCGAATTTGCATTTTTCGGCATTTAGTACTACTTATGAAATTTTAAAAGTAGTCTGTAAATATAGGTCTGATCAATAGCGATCGAATCTTTTTTCAATCAAGTCAAAAGAACTTGCAGAAGCAAAGCTACAAGCCTTTAAAGTTTTGGAGTCTTTTATGGTCTGGAGACTAAGGCCATCTCCTGGCTAACCTTTAAGTCTCACGCCTTAGATGATATCAGCAATGAAATTTTCTAAGTCGGTTTCTTACAGAAACCCGAAATTTGGAATGTCCGATGCCATCATCAGAGCTCAGCACGGTGCACCTGAATCAAGTTTTGGATTAAAAAAATATACCATGAGCGAAACCAATTTTTTCACGATCTATGACCTCTTGGGACGAAATAATCGCAAAAATAAAAATATTTCAATGTACAGATTTTTTACAAATGAGCTTTTTCAAAATGGCCGCCCTTTTTGCTATAAAATCGTCAAGTTGTACATTAGAATGACTTTTCTGCCTTGTTAACTCACTCCAGCTTCTCAAATATCTCATAAAATATTATCCAGCAAATGGCATAGCGTTTAGCTCGTAACGGAATATCTATTCTTCATTCATAAGTAGTATGTTATCGACATGATGCTATTTTCATAAAAAGGAAAATATTTTTTTATTTTTTAATGAAACAAAAAGTCATTCACTTATTAGCGTTCCATAAAGGCATTAGATCACATGTTGTCATTGAATTGATGGATTTAAGAGGAAAACCATGTCTTCAGCAAGCAATTATCAACTTAAATTTGACTGCAGGAACATTTATGAAAATACTTATAGTAGTATTTATCTCAACTGTAACTTAACTTCATACATGACTGTGACGGCGGTTTTTTGATATTTACCCTTGAAACAGTCGTTAATCAACTAATAAGGATATCTTGTTTGAATCATCAAATATTTCTGTGCATTATCAGTGTGTTACACGTCATTCACAATCAAAAATATCTGGCATGGAAGACACAGGTTTGCAATGTTTTTCCTATATCATGGTCAGTATTTGACTAGCGCCATCATGTGATAGTTTGCTTACTATGACTCATACTTGCATTCAGGCATGATTTGAATTTGAACTATGTGGCAGTGATATCTAACGAATTTGAAATTAGTCTCACATTAATGATTGGAATGGCTTCCGCTGGTGATGATCTTGTCTGTGCCGAGAAAAATCATAATGAAAATGGCAAGAAAGTGTGCACGGTATGCTACCGTAAAGGAAAGCGGGGTATTTCTGAAAGTGACATGAAAAGCATCCAGGAGTTTGTTATTGACGGTTATACGACGGAAGATGCTAATTTTCCAGAGGCATTGTGCAATGGCTGCCATATGTTGCTTTCTAAGAAACGACGTGGATATGATGTGACTTTTCCGTTGATTTCTGACTACAACCCTAATCGACCGATAATACTTCCATCAACCACAATTTGCACCTGTCGTATTTGTTCGGTTGCTCGCGCCGATTTGCAGGAAGTCAATAGGATGAAGAAAAAAGCTGGTCGTCCTCAACAACATTTCAGTGCCACATCCGAGACTCCACCTAGTTTTAAGGTATGTAGCCTTTGTTTTTCAAAATTATATCCAGGATGTTCCCACTCGAGAGATTCTTGTCGATCAAAGCGCCAAAGAATTCACAATATTGATAAATTATTAGATTCCCCCACAAAAATCACTAAACAGCGGGTTGCATCGCGCATTATTGATGATGTTGGAACTTCACTGTCTACATTGAGTGGTAAGAATAAAAATATTTCATTGAAAAACCCTAACGATAGTCTCCAGCTTTCGGTTGATGATATATCTCATATTCAAGATGACTTGAATCTTAGTAGTCGACAACTTTAAAATGAGCAGAGATATTCGTTATGCTTCCCAATCTCGATTTGTTATTGAGCCAGGTCTTAAAGAGCGAATTGTTAATACTTCACACGAAATTGATGACTTATTCACCGTCGAAAAATTGGATTTCATTTCAATGGTCAAAGATGAGGTTGTCGACCGGCATTCAAAGTATGTAGTCTTCTGCAACGATGTAGATCAACTGATAAGTAGAATAAAATCAAAAAGGGGACTAAACAGTGACAATATGCTTATTCGAATCGGAATTGACGGAGGAGGCGGATTTTTAAAAATTGGACTGTCTGTCTTTTCAGTTAATGAACAAGACACTACTCCACATTCTTCACGCCGTAATTTCGTGTCAGGTTTGACATCCCAGTTCAAAGACTCCGGGGTTAAGCGCAGTTTTATTCTTGCTTTAGTACCCAACGTGCATGAAAATTCTAATAATGTGAAGCTTCTTTGGATGAAAACTGGTCTGCGCACTATGGCAGAATCATTCGTTGTTGCATGTGACTTGAAACTTTGCAATATACTCCTTGGCCTTATGCCACATGGCAGCAAGCATCCGTGCAGCTGGTGTATTGCTGAGAAGGGAAAACTAGAGACTGAGGGTCCGCCGAGGGCACTTTCATCATTAAATAACCAATTTTGGAAGTATTTTGAGACCGGTAAAGATAAACGTAGAGCCATGCAATTTTACAATGTTATTCACCCCACAATCATCAAATTTACATCAGATCCTTCAACTCCCATCATTGAGCTGATTCCCCCTCCTGAACTTCATTTGCTCTCCGGACCAACTGCCACTCTTTATTCGGCTTTGGAAAAAGAGTGGGACCAGGCGCATCTTTGGCTTCGTGCTTGCAATGTCCAGAGAAGCCCAGTACATGGAGGAAGTTTTTCTGGCAACAGTTCAAGACAACTCTTGCAGAATGTTGACCGACTTGAGAGCATCTGCCCAAGAGAATCAGTGATTCTGGAATACGTCAATGCGTTCCGTTGTTTCAACGAAGTCGTCAGTTCGTGTTATGGTCTAGTGTTAGACCCCGATTTGAAAATAAAAGTCTTGGCTTTCAAGGATGCATGTAGCAAGCTATCGTTAAATATTACCCCTAAACTACATGCAATTTTTTTCCACATTCCAACTTTCTGTGAAATGACTGGACGAGGGCTGGGACATTATAGCGAACAAGTGATAGAATCATTGCATCACAGTTTCAATGATGTATGGAAAACCTTCAAAATTCAAGACCAGCATCCTCAATTTCCTAATCGATTACATCGATCAGTCTGTGTATTTAATGCTAGACATTTTTGATTACGAATTAGTACACTACGATTTCATGATTCGAACAAGTTGTTACTTGATTAACGATCGTGTTATTACTTTTCCTCATGTACATAGGCCAACATACTACTGATACATAGTACTTGAGGGGTGAATATAAAACCGCCGTCACAGTCATGTATGAAGTTAAGTTACAGTTGAGATAAATACTACTATGAGTATTTTCATAAATGTTCCTGCAGTCAAATTTAAGTTGATAATTGCTTGCTGAAGACATGGTTTTCCTCTTAAATCCATCAATTCAATGACAACATGTGATCTAATGCCTTTATGGAACGCTAATAAGTGAATGACTTTTTGTTTCATTAAAAAATAAAAAAATATTTTCCTTTTTATGAAAATAGCATCATGTCGATAATATACTACTTATGAATGAAGAATAGATATTCCGTTACGAGCTAAACGCTATGCCATTTGCTGGATAATATTTTATGAGATATTTGAGCAGCTGGAGTGAGTTAACAAGGCAGAAAAGTCATTCTAATGTACAACTTGACGATTTTATAGCAAAAAGGGCGGCCATTTTGAAAAAGCTCATTTGTAAAAAATCTGTACATTGAAATATTTTTATTTTTGCGATTATTTCGTCCCAAGAGGTCATAGATCGTGAAAAAATTGGTTTCGCTCATGGTATATTTTTTTAATCCAAAACTTGATTCAGAGGCACGACCTACCTTTGACAATCGCTCTCGTCTTAATGAAAAGTCTCATTCGGTTCCCAGCTTATATAGTATGCGGAGATCAGCTGATGACGTTATATCCATCATCCAAAAACTTTAAACGCTTCTATCACCGATTCTGGAGGTCCGATTGAGCTGGAAATTTACCATTTCGATGTAGAATTTGACGCTGAATCCGAATCTGCCCTCCGTTTTCCCATCCGATGCTTCGTTTTGGCTCTACAGCCCACAGCCATCCCAAATTCGCCGTAAACTGTCGTTTTTCGGAAAAATTTTGAAAAGTTTTTTCTCTCCGATGGCTTTCAAATTTACCATGCTGATGCAGAATTTGACGCTGATTCCAAATCTGGTCTCAGATCTGCCATTTTTAAAAATGCATTAATTGCTTTTATTGAAAAGTCCTGCAAAAAATACGCCCTTAACAATTCTGACTTCCAGGATTGGTCGGAGGCTGTCCTTAAGATAATTAAAAATCGCATTTCCTTCCTAAGTTCTAGCTTTCCATCTTTGCATTCGCACGAGATACTAAGATCTAAGGAGTGTAAAAACTTCATCTCAAACTTTCAGAAGAATTACGTCATTACTCCGGCGGATAAGGCCGCCAACAATTTTGTCATTGTGTGTAGGAAGTATTACCTCATTGTCCTCTTGAACGAACTAGGCTTTGACATTAGTAGTTTCAATGCTGTTGGTAATCAGACTTACGCACCAGTAATTTCTTCCATTAATGACATAATTGCCGAACATTGCACCGCCCTCAAGGATTCCTTTGGCATAACGGTTAAAGATAAGTTTATGGTTTTGCCTAAACTTTTCTGGATACCTAAATTGCACAAAAATCCGTATAAAAGTAGATTCATAGCTGGTGCCAGGAACAGAACTTCCAAAGATTTGGCCATACTTGTGAACAAAGGTTTGCAATTGGTCCGGGACAAGTTTAGTAGTTATTGCCTTTCCATCAAGCATAATTCAGGTGTGAACGCCTTCTGGAGCATTAACTCTTCTGGGGAATTCCTTGACAGGATGTCGGGTTTGAATTGCCACTCCTTACAAGTATATGATTTCTCCACACTCTATACGAATCTTAACTTAGACCAGGTTATGGAGTCCTTGAAAGACTTATGTGAGTTAATTTTTAGCAGTTCCAAGAGCTTTATTTGCATTGGCTATTATAGAATCTTCTTCTCGAATGAAAAATACAGAGGGTATCACTGCTGGTCCAAAACCCAATTCCTTAATGCAATAAGTTTCATCCTGGATAACACTTTTGTCACTTTCGGGGGACTTGTCTTCAAGCAAATTCGAGGCATACCTATGGGTGGGAATTCCAGCTCGCTCTTAGGTGACCTGTTTTTGGCTTACACGGAGTTTAATTTTGTGAGGGGCTCCTAGCGAGTAAGAGATTTGGCTTAGCCAAACTTCTCTCTCGTACCACTAGGTATGTCAATGACATTTGTGTTTAATTTCAAACATTTTGATAAGATCCTTCCTGAAATCTACCCGGTAGATCTCTTAGCTAGCAGAAGCGGGGACAACGACAAATGTGTTAATTATTTGGATGCAAAAATCAGGATCGAAGATGGTGGCCAATACATCACAGAGGTTTACCATAAGGTTGATGAGTTCAGCTTCCCAGTGGTACTGTATACTTTCCCCGAGAGTAACATGCCTTTGAAAACTGGCTTAAACATCTTTGCTGCTCAACTCATCAGGTTCGCCAGGATTTCATCTGATGCTTCCGCCTTCACATCAAGAGCTAAGGGCATTTTTGATATCTTTAAAGGACGGGGTTATAAGAATAATTTGCTGGTTAATTCTTGCATTAAGTCCTTCTCCAAGAATAGGTTCCTCGTTTTTAAGTTTGGTTGTTTTTCGCCCCGCCAGATGCCATCCATCATTGGCATGTTGGGCTAAGAAAACCTCTTCTAGTTTCAAGTGCGTCCTTTGTCTTAATATATAAAATTTTTTTTTTAATTTTCGGTTAGGTTCTGCTATGTTTCCTCAGGCTTGGAGAGACCTTCCATATCGTACATTCGATATGGTTGGCCTGGCCCCGCCATGTGGTATAGGTTGGAGGTTAGGGGCCGAAACCTTGCTTCATGCAGCCACATGGTTCCTCCCTGATGACTCCATACATAGCAAACTTAATTTTGGTTTTTTAGGTTTCTAATTTTCACCTTTTGTTATTTTTAGCTAGCTTTTCGTCAGGTCCATGACGAACTCTTATTTCAGTTCTTATATGATAAAAATAAAATCGTTTATGAGTATTAATTTATTTCCCTTACCGTCTTCAGTTGAGTAGACTTGCCTTTATACGTATTTCAGTACCTGCTCTATACTAGAGTAGGTTACTCTATGTTGTCAGTATTAATTTATATTCATTCGTTCGTGACTTTTAATTACGTAATTATTTACAGGATTCTCCACTAGGGTAATTGTTTAAGTTTGGCATCTTCCGTTTCCTGGATCCTTCGAATTTTTTTGACCGTGTCGTGTCTTGATTCGATTGGAGCAGCCGTTTAGACGCTACAGCCCAAAACCATCCCAAATTCGCCGTTAACTCTGTCGTTTTTCGCCAATTTCCCAAATCTTAAATGGCGTCTCACATCTAAACGAAGACAGATATGAACAAGCCGTTTCTTTTACTGAATTTGTCTCACTCCTAGCTTTCAAACGAGCTATTGCACGACTTTCTACGGTCTCTAGAACCAAAGTTGGAAGCAACGTTGCCGAGGGGGGACGTCCTCAAAATTTTTTCTCTCCGATTTCGCTGGAAACAACCTTCCTAACCTAAAATTTCACGTAGATTCCGAATCTGCCCCCGTTTTCCCATCCGATGCTTCGTTTTGGCTCTACAGCCCAAAACCATCCCAAATTCGCCGTTAACTCTGTCGTTTTTTAACATCTGCCAACCTGGTCGGCCGCCCAAGTCAACCTGGACGGTCGACCAAGACTCTCTCCCGAGGGGGGGGGGCGCTGTGTTTATTGTGGAGGTTTGCTTACTACTGATATTCAATGAATTGAAGCGATTATTATACAATATCGCGTCATTTACCACACGTCACAAAAGTCGCGGTACCTGCATTTCGATTTGAAATTTACATACCAGATTTCAATGCCTAAATTGTGTACAATTGCCAGGTCTAGTTATTGCTACATTTCATATCTGCATGTAAAAAGAAAGTTGTCTGATACAATAAGGTGTATTGCATAGTGCATCGTTGAATTTAAGACAACGAATAATATTTCTCAGCCTACGCTAGCCCAAGCATACTATATTACTATTAGTAAATGCAGGGAGCTAATATTGCTAATCCCGAGGGATAAATCCCGGGATCTGGGATCGCAAAAAATCACGGGATCAATCCCGGGATCAGAAAAAGTTGGGATTTTGAAAACCTTACCCACTGGGTGGATCTCCTTATACCGGTGGACATTCAAAGTTACTACGATCTCGTAATTAAACTTCGCCCCACTGACATGGCCTGCGCCAAAAAAAATTTACCGGGCGCATAAATTACGTCCTTCATTTAATATCCCTATAAATACAATTTTCTTTAGAATTTTTTCTGTGTAATTGTCAGCTGCAAGTGCCGTCGCATTTTTTATTGTCCCAAGTTTAAAAACCTGAATTTGAATTAATTGAGTTGATTTGAATTTTTGATTGAGTAACAAGATTATTATTTTCAATTTAATTTCTTTCCATCCGATAGTCGAATCGGATAATCGAATCGCTTTAACAAAGGGTAATCGAATCGGATAATCGGATGATCGTGATCGGAGCTCTTAGCTGACTGATCGGATAATCGCTAATTGGAACTTCAATTTTCCGAATCGCGCCCACCTCTGATCTTTCCTAGATGTTAAAATTGATACAATAAATAATTTAAGTGCAACAGTTTGCCGTAAAGATAAGTACACTGGCTTACTATTGAATTTTGCCGCATGTTGCCCGATAGATTAAAAAAACACTTGCTACTGGTATGTAACACCGAGCATTTACTGTATGTTCAAACTGGAATATATTTCATGAAGAAGAAATAACATAATAGCGATTTTTTTAAAAAAAATGCATGCCCACCTGAATTTGTGTACAGCATGGAAAGAAATTTCTTAAATAATAAATTTAATGATAAATGTAAAAATACCTCGGAAGATACAGTAGATGAACAAAATTGCTTTTTACGATTATCATATTTGGGTACTACATCGATAAAATATAGACGCACATGTAAAATTAAAAAACTTTTTCGAAGGCTGGATTTGAACGCTAATGTCGTCTTTCAAACTACAAAAGTCAGTAGTTACTTTAATCTAAAAGATAAAACACCACAGTTGTTGAGATCATGTCTTGTGTACCGATTCACATGTCAGGTTGATCCTGATGCCCAATAATTGGGTGAAACAAAAAGACGATTTCATCAACGAATAAGTGAACACATAAAAGGTAGCTCTGCAGTAAGTACTCACTTAAGTGGATGTACTGCATGTAGCAATAAATACATGACTGTTTTAAAATTGAATATCAAGGTAGAAATAACTTAGAAATTAAAATCATTGAAGCGATTAAAATAAATGAAAAATTACCTACATTGAATGGAACACTAGGATATAATGGAAAATCAGTATTTCTAAGAATCTTTTACTAAAATAACAATATAATACATGTATTCACATTAGATGTGTGAGTTTTGAATATCATAAATTGTTATTGTTTGATTGTTAAGATTGCGTATATCTAATTGTCGTATGACATATTGACCAGTGAACACATAGAAATTAACAATACCATAGAAAGTTCTACTATTATCTACTTCTATGAGTGAACAGGTCCTTAAAAAACATTTCATAATTTCACATTTCACATCAATGTATTAATACAAATATCACAGATAGCAATATGCACGTAGCTTTGGATATTTTTATATACCTGCCTTGCAGTATTATTCATAATCGGTTAAATTTCATTCATCCGTTGCATCATGAAGAATTAAAGTGAATTTCATTTTTAGTCACTAATTTGAGTATTAAATCATTCATTACTTTAAAAAGGAGAAAGTTTGCTGACTTTTAGATACATCAGTCATGGCAAATAAAGTCATGGTGAATGTTCCATGGCTGCTGCTATAAATAACCTATCCTATTAAAGGATCTGAAGTACAAATCTAGTTTTCCCTGGCGAAGCACCTATGTATATTATAGAAAAAATGTATTGCAGCTTCATTTCGCAAAATCTGCATGTGACATTAATTTTGTTTAAGAGTGGACTCTTATGTGTGCATTGTATTCCATGTTTTGCGCTGGTATGTTTCTAGCGAAATGCATTGATGGGCTTAACGAATGCAGTTGGATGTATTTGAAACTAAATATATGTAAACATTACCTTGTAAAATTAGCACCACCACTTAGCACCGCCATTCTGAAAAAAGGGTGTACCGCTCAAATAGACCTCAGAGTAACAGAGTAAGTTCTGTCATCTTGTAACTTATGTGCATGATGCAGCTTTTGAAGACAACGAAGAAAACCACTGCATCTATTAAGTCCATGTCACTCGATGTGTTATTCTAGCAAAAAGCAGCATGCCGATTTGTGAGCGACCTAGAGACAGACTAAGTTAATGTTAGTGACACAAAATTCGGTCTAACTCTGGCCCTTTTCTTTGCGTCAAATAGCACTTAAATTGGCAAATAGAAAACGATTTTTGGCAAGAAAATAATTGCACTTTCCATGAACTCTCGACTTAAAATCATCGTAAAATTTTCAAGGTCTACTGTCCTTTTCAGCCGACTAGTTGTCTCACCCGTCTGGTGACCTCATCGAAATGAGATGAAGCTGTATCAATTGCACTATTATTAGTTCCAATCCAATAGAATATACGAGTATAATAGCATATCAGAATGTGCAATAGATGTTGTTTTGCCATCTATTGAAAGTGGTGTTATTTTAATGTCAAAAATCGTTTTCTTTTTGCCAATTAGATGCGATTTGACACAAAGAAGAGGGCCTGTGTGATTAGTGAGTTACTAGCTTCAAAAGTGAGTACCAGTCCGGATGGTCGGTCGACGGTATGACGACATGCCTACTTTTTAATATTTATCATCAAGATACAGGGGAATTGAAATTTGTGAATGAAATAAATTGAATGGCATGCTTTATAATTCAGAATATAAATACTACATCCAAAAGGACTCGTCGGATAGCATGTTGCCTATCAAAGGAGAATTGCATCAACTAATATGCACGAAAACCTTTGATTTTCCAATTACATTTGACTGACAAAGGAATCGAGCTGAAGTCTTCCATGGAGACAAACTCGCACCTTCTTTACAGACCAGGTGGAGGTTATCTTTCTGCAGATGTTCAATATGCCCACGCTATCACTTCAATTACATGATGCTTTGGTGGACAATCAGTAGTAAGCCCATCCCAGGCGCAAGCACAAAATGCGAAATGATGAGTCATCATGCTGACTCAGCCCCCCCTCTGGAAGGAAGGAAGGGAGGTGAGGGAGTGCGTCAAGGATGTGCTGGGAGGAATGGGTCCGAGAGGAAGAAACAGGTCCCTCCACCCCCTCTGGAAGGAAGGAAGGAAGGAGTTTTCCAACTAGGATAGGAATCTCGGAAGGGAGAAGGGGTGGAATGTGGGAAGGATAGAGTGAGGAAAGGGTGGATGTTGGTGGTGTTTGGGATGAGAAAAGTCGTTTTTCGTCATGAAGGAGGGTTTGGATGGGAAAACGGAGGCCAGATTCGGAATCTACGTGAAATGTTGGGTTAGGAAGGATGTTTCCAGCGAAATCGGAGAGAAAAAATTTCGAGGACGTCCCCCCTCCTCCTGCCAAACTTCCAACTTTGGTTCCAGAGATCGTAGAAAGTCGTGTGATAGCTCATTTGAAAGCTGAGAATGAGAAAAATGCAGTGGAAAGCTCAGTTTGGACTAATTTTCTTGGGTTGAGGGAGGAAAATGGCAGGAAAACGTCAGAGTTGGAAAAGTCAGGTGTTGGATGTTTTGGGATGTGGAAGTCCATTTTTCGTCATGAAGGAGACCTCGGATGGGAAAACGGAGGGCAGATTCGGAATTTTGACCAAATTTGGGTTAGGAAGGATGTTTCCAGCAAAATCGGAGAGAAAAAGTTTTGAGGACGTCCCCCCCCTCCTGTCAAACTTCCAACTTTGGTGGTAGAGATCGTAGAAAGTCGTGCAATAGCTCATTTGAAAGCTAAGAATGAAAAAAATGCAGTGGGAAGCTCGGTTTGGTCCACTTTTCCTGGGCTGAGGGAGGAAAATGGCAGGAAAACGCCAGAGTTGGAAACGTCGGGTGTTGGATGTTTTGGGATGAGAAAAGTCGTTTTTCGACAAGAAGGAGTGCTCGGATGGGAAAATGGAGTACAAATTCGGAATCTACGTGAAATTTTGGGTTAGGAAGTATGTTTCCAGCGAAATCGGAGAAAAAAAATTTCGAGGACGTCCCCCCCTCCTCCTGCCAAACTTCCAACTTTGGTTCCAGAGATCGTAGAAAGTCGTGTGATAGCTCATTTGAAAGCTGAGAATGAGAAAAATGCAGTAGAAAGCTCAGTTTGGACTAATTTTCTTGGGTTGAGGGAGGAAAATGGCAGGAAAACGTCAGAGTTGGAAAAGTCAGGTGCTGGATGTTTTGGGATGAGAAAGTCCATTTTTCGTCATGAAGGAGACCTCGGATGGGAAACGGAATCTACGTGAAATTTTGGGTTAGGAAGGATGTTTCCAGCGAAATCGGAGAGAAAAAATTTCGAGGACGTCCCCCCCTCCTCCTGCCAAACTTCCAACTTTGGTTCCAGAGATCGTAGAAAGTCGTGTGATAGCTCATTTGAAAGCTGAGAATGAGAAAAATGCAGTGGAAAGCTCAGTTTGGACTAATTTTCTTGGGTTGAGGGAGGAAAATGGCAGGAAAACGTCAGAGTTGGAAAAGTCAGGTGTTGGATGTTTTGGGATGAGAAAGTCCATTTTTCGTCATGAAGGAGACCTCGGATGGGAAAACGGAGGGCAGATTCGGAATTTTGACCAAATTTGGGTTAGGAAGGATGTTTCCAGCAAAATCGGAGAGAAAAAGTTTTGAGGACGTCCCCCCCCTCCTGTCAAACTTCCAACTTTGGTGGTAGAGATCGTAGAAAGTCGTGCAATAGCTCGTTTGAAAGCTGGGAGTGAGACAAATGCAGTGGAAAACATGGCTTGTTCCTATCTGCCTTCGTTTAGAGGTGAGACGTCATTGAAAATTTTGGACATTGGCGAAAAAACGACAGAGTTAGAATTTTTATGAAAATCGGTGAAGCAAGCCTCGGACGGGAAAACAGAGACCCGATTTGGAATCAGCATCAAATTCTGCATCGGCATGGTAAATTTGAAAGTCATCGGAGAGAAAAAATTTTTCATCATTTTTCCGAAAAACGAGTTAGAATTTTTGCGATGGCTGTGGGCTGTAGAGCCAAAACGAAGCATCGGATGGGAAGATGGAGGGCAGATTCGGATTCAGCGTCAAATTCCACATTAAAATTGGCGAATTTCCAGCTCCATCGGAGCACTAGAACCGGAGATAGACGGGTTTAAAGTTTTTGGATAATGGGTATTGCGTCATCAGCTGATCGCCACAAACTACATGTATATAAGTGGAAACTCTGCTTGTGGAAATCAGTTCTCCTCCCGACTGGGTTGGGGTAGGTGAACTCCGGAGCTCCGATGATAGCATTAGAAATCTGAAAAACCGGGTTTCTGTAAGAAACCGACTTAGAAAATTTCATTGCTGAAGTCAGTTAAGGCGTCAGACTTAGAGGTTCGCCAGGAGATGGCCTTCGTCTCCAGGCCATAAAAGACTCCAAAACTTTAAAGGCTTGTAACTTTGCTTCTACAAGTCCGTTTGACTTGATTCAAAAAAGGTTCGGTCGCTATTGACCTGCCCTAAGTGATAGACTACTTATAAAATCTCATAAGTAGTGCTAAAAAGTTGAAAAATTTAAATTCACTAGTTTTGGAGGTTTTCTGGGGTTTTCGACCCTGCTGAAGTCAATGAAAGGATTTTTAATGATGTCTGAGCAAGTCTTCTCATAATACAAGCAGCTTTTCACTGAAAGCGAGCAAGACACGGAGAGTTTTGCTGTAATATTCCACTGACAGGGTGTTCATTCGGGACGGCGGACGATGCCGTAGTGATAAGTGTGGCAAGGGAGCGTGTCATATTTTAGACCGAAACCGCTGGGGCATCTCATGTCTCATGTTGGGCATTTGACACAGTTCTCAACGTAGCACTTTGAACGCCAATCGGTTGAGTCTTAGCTATCTTGTCATGGGTGGCCTCTAAACATCTCCATTGCAAAACGCTGGTGAAGTTGCTATCCCTCTCTACGGCTTGCTATCAAGCTGATCAAAGCAACGACTTGCTTCCTCTTACCAACTCCATCGGTTTTCATGTCTGGCGATCAAGTCATGGACGGTGCTAGTCACGGAGATTTTCGGTGTCATACTTCCTGTGTGTGGGCGTTCTTTCGAGACAGCGGTGAAGTCCGTAGCGATGAGTACTGCACGGGACGTGATCAATGGTAATCCTTGTGAAACCTCTCTGCGTCATGTTTCCAAGTGGTTGCCTTTCGTCTCAACGTTGTACTCTGACCGCCAGCGCAACATTCAACTATCTGCCACAGGTTACCTCATAAAATCTCCATTGCACTTGTCTCCCGACAGTTGGCCAACCATGGGAGAATGAACCATCAGTTCTTTTAAGAACTATCTCTATCACGGAGACGAAATGATGAAGGGATGAAACGGGAGGACATTCATGCGCCACACGCAACCACACACTCATTTCTGTCTTCGCTAGTGAACAAGCTCTTGTCAGTGTCGTCAGAAAGTGTATCATGGTTTGCAAAAGTTTTACTGCAGCACAGGTTGACGTATAGTTATAAAAGTTTGATCATGACGTTTTATGAAACACACATGTCATGAAATGCAAGCGTTAGTGTAGTCAAATAATTTTACCTCGACGCACGTTTGTGAAAATAAAGTTTAATCATCGAAGGTTTATTCGTAAGTCTAGTCAGAAAGTGTATCATGGCTTGTAAAAGTTTTACTGCTACACAGGTTGATGTATAGTTGGAAAGTTTGATCATGACGTCTTATTTGCAAGTCTAGTCAGAAACTTTATCATGTTGTACAAAAGTTTTACTGCAGCACAGGTTGATGTATAGTTGGAAAGTTCGATCATTGAAGTTGTATTCATAAGTCTAGTCAGAAAGTGTATCATGGTTTGCAAAGTTAGTGTAGTCAAATAATATTACCGCGACACTCGTTTGAGAAAATAAAGTTTGATCATTGACGTTGTATGACTGACCGAACTCATCACAGCACTAGAAAGTTTTATCGAAAAGGTTTTACTGCACAGTGTAGATTGTCTTGTAACTTACTTTCAGTGTTAGAAAGTTTTATTGTAGACAGTTGCCAAATGTTCCCCTACTAGAAAATTCAAACTTCATGACTGTTAGATTAGCTTTATCAGGTTTACTAAAAGCAGTTTTCTACTGCAGTGAGACTGAGAGTCTAGAATGTTATACGAAAACAGTGTTCACAACAGCATTAGAAAGATTAGCACAATACAAGTGTCATGAAAAAATACTTTATTTGGTCTTTGATTTAACATTACTGAAACCCACTTTACTAATAGCAATGACAATATGGTCTATTTTATTCAGAAGCAAATGATCACCGTAACCATGAAAGTTGTCCATCCGAGAAATAATCTTCCGCAGATGTCGTGTATAAAACTCAGAAGCATCAGTAACATATTCTTGTCCGTAGGAACGAAATTGAAGATCAACACTTTCCGCTGCTTCACCTTGTGGAAAATGAATGTAATTTACATTTGCAATTAAATGTGCCTTGATGAGACTGTCTTTGAAATAAGATATCAACTCCGTAAATATTTCTCGTGTGTAGTCTAAACATGCTTCCAATTCTGTCTCCTCCCTTTGAAACTCAAGGATGTAATCTTGTATTAAGCCTCCGAAGCACTCTTGATGAAAACGAATCATGCAATCATCATGTTTCAATGTATTGACTTCAGGTGCCATGGTTGAGTCTATTGCTAAACAACATTTTTCCCTAACACGATTTCAATAACGCGTTACAAACGCGCGTGCGCACATCGGGAATTCTAGCTCATCTGTGATTGGACGAGAGGTCTCATCCATTCACCGCTTAGGAAAATCTTATAAAAGGCAGTGCACCAGCTCTGTTCTTCACATTTATCTTTCACAAGGTGAGTGTCGGTGAGCTCCTGCTATCAGGTTGTTTTGACTTGCTATCAAGTTGAATAGTCTCTTGCTATCATATCTTCTGCTCATAAAACATATCATCGCTGTAATACCTCCTTTGCTCGAGCGTTCCTTCGGGACGGCGGGTACTGCCGTAGAGGGATTGCGTTGCACGGGTTGTTCGTCGTTTGTTAGACCGAAACCTCTGAGCCGTTGCTCATGTTGGGCGTTCGACTTCATACTCAACGTGACGCTTTCTCTCGCCAGGTCAGAGTACTTCAGCCATTCGACAAAGGTTAGTCTTTATGATATGGAGTAGAGTGAAATGTAATTCATTAGATGTCACTTCAATGATTGTTCCCATGATAAACGTTGACTAGGCAAATGAAACAATTCTCATCTTTCGTTTTCAGTGATTGAAGTCTTACAATTCATTACCTACTAACTGACCGACATGGAGTTTACGAAAATTGAGAACTATCGAATTGCTGCTGAGATGGAAAAGGCTACCATCGAGCAATGTGAGTATTTGTATCAAGGTTGACTCTAATACTAACATCATTAGGGTAGACATCCTGATTAAAATCAAGAGCCCCTCCCTTATTTTGTTCATGTTTAAACCGAATCCAAATTTTACCTCTGCTCATCTTTGCTGTCATTCTTTTTCAGTGCATGAATGTATTTGTAATGGGGAACCCGTCCCCCAAGGAGTAATCGGGGAAGCCTATGAGCGGCTTGGCAAGTGTAAGTATCTTTAACATTTCATGTTTATAATGTTTCAGATCCTCTGCATCATCCTTGTCTCATTATCTAATCTCTCTTTCCTCTCTACAGATATAGCGAAGATGAAGAAGTGGGAGGAAGCCGCGAGGCGGAGATTCGAAGCTGAATTTCCGGCCCTACCTTCCCGCCCATCTACCTCCGCCCAAGGTGCGACCCCTCTCTCGAGCTCGGGCATTGTCATCGCCCCACCTCCACCGCATGCTCCGCTCCCTGCACCCGTCCCTGTTCCAGTCCCTGCTCCTCGTCACCACATCCCTCCAACACCGAAGCCCAGGACCCTTCCACCCTCGGCTCCCGTCCCTCTCCTACCTCCTCCGCGTCCATCGGTGTTGCCGGAGTTGCAGTCCTTAGATGGTAAGTATCCGTGATTGGGGAAAAGGTGAATAAGACTTCAAACTTGAAATGATGATCATGTTACTAATCTCTTTTCTCCTTTTCTCAACAGATCTGGCGGCCTATCTCCTGGACGGCGACGTTCCCTCCCATCCCATCCTGAACCCAGCTTCGCCACCACCACCTGCAGCGGTCGACCTCCCTCTCCTCTCCGTCAAGTCGGTGGAGAGACTGTTGGAGCAGGAGGAGTTGGAGATAGTGGGAGAGGAGAGGGAGATGGAAGTCGAAGAGAAGGAGGACTTTCGATGCCAGCGGTGTGACAGGGTCTTCGCCTCAGCCTACAATGTGAGACGTCACACCGCTGGCCATGCCTGCAGGGGAGGAAAGCGCCGACCGATCCCTCAACGGCCCAAGTGTGAAGGTTGTGGACGCACGTTCTACAACAACACCAACTTGCGAGTCCACATCGAAGGCGGTTCCTGTGGAAGTGTGAGGCAACCACCGACAACAACAGGTAGGAAGCATCGTTCATCGCACGTCGGCTTTTCCTGTTCTTCGTGTCAGAAGACCTTTCCTACAGAGTTTGTTCTTTCTTCGCACACACTCTGTCACACTCATCCCACTGAGCTTTACACTGACAACAACGTCACTCTAAGGCTGAGAAAGTTTTCCCTTGAGAGACTCGTTCGCGATTATGAGTTAGAAAGCTCTGAAGCTGTGCAAGACATTCATCCCTTCTTGATGAATAATACAGGCTTAATTCATCAAATGTTGGCGAGTTTAGATAGATTTTTACTTAAGGGCATGTTCTATCTCACGGCTCGTTTCAATAAGGTAGACAGTAGCACGGGAGAAGTAGAGTCAACTGTGACCATTAGGATAGCCTCCTGTGCTGCTGATCTCATAGGTGATGTAAACGAGTGGATAGAGAGACATGCTACCCATCTCGTCAGCAACTTAAATAAATTCAATGAAAGAGACAGCGGTCTGGTCTTTGATGGGATCGAGAAGGTAGACATTAAAATAAATCTTTTAGAAAATTTGCAAGGGAGTGGTTGTTTCACCCTCCACAAAGCACTGGCTGACAAAAAAGGCTGTCATCAATGTAGAGTGTCAGTCCCAGTGTTTCAAGTATGCCGTCCCCTCCATTCTTCACTATAATGATACAGATAGGAATCGTCAAAGAGTCATCAATTATTGTGAATGGGAGGATGAGCTTAAGTTTGACGGGTTAGATGTCAACACATTAGATTTTAAAGGCATCGCCCAATTTAGAAAATTGAATAACATTAAGATCGTCGTCCATCTCTGGGAAAAAGGTCTGAAGGGCGTTAGGTATAACAACCGCCAAAGTAACTTCGACCGGGTTGTCAATCTCCTCCTAGTCTATAGCGACAACTACCAAGAATGGCATTATTGTGGCATTCCTAAAATTTCAAAGTTATACCATCATCAAGCAACCTATAGGGATAATTTCTACTACTGTGATCGCTGCACACGGCGTTTCACATCTAAACCATATTTTGAACAGCATTACGAGTGGTGCTTTCAGGGTAAGCTTCAAATGGAAGTCATGTCCAAAGATAAATTTTATAGGTATGAGGAAAACGGCAATGACCTCAGTCCCATATGTACCATCTATGCGGACATTGAATGTTATATTGAACAAGAAGATCAAAGTCATGAGCCAGCAGCCATTGCCTGTTATGAAGTCTGGCATCCATATTATAGGAACCAAAATAAAATGCATGTGTGGCAAGGCGAGGAGTGCGTTGAAAACTTCCTCAACTTTTTAGATAGGAAAGCCCGTTTTCATCAACGGTATGAAACGGAGCTGACTAGGAAACCCATGTGCTTCACAGAAGCCGATAAGCACAAATTTGATAGGACCACGGAATGTCCCCGCTGCTGTTCATCCTTTGATGATCAGCAACATAAAGTGAGGGACCATTGCCATCTCAGTGGTAAATTTAGGTCTGCCTTATGCAGTAAATGCAATATGAAACTTGGGCTGAAACGGCTAACGCTCCCCGTCATCTTTCGTAACTTTAAATGTTATGATGCTCACATCATCATTCGCCATGGATTCGGTAAAATGAAGTCCTGGTCATCCAAAGTCATTGCACAAAGTAAGGAAAAATTTATGTGCATCACTGCTAAAGTCCAAGTCGATAAGACGAAGGAGGGGAAGCCTGTCTTCTATGACATAAAGTTTCTAGACAGTTTTCAATTTATGTCTTCTTCCTTAGCCGCGTTGGCTAATAATTTAGAAACACTTCCCCTCACTCAACATTTAAAGAAAAACTATCCCAACATAAGTGACAGTCTGATACGACGGAAAGGGGTGTTTCCTTATAGTTATTTTAGTTCAATGGATTACTGCAAGATGCAGAAATGTACACGTTATTTGAACGTGGTATTAGGGGTGGCTTAACATTTGTCAACAAACATGTTGTCAACAGCACCCAAGACATAGGATCGACCACACATTTGATGTACATAGACCAAAATAATTTGTATGGGAGTGCACTCTCGAAGCCTTTGCCACAATCTGACTTCCAATGGGTAGAGCCCCATGACATTGAATACTTCTCCAATCCAGCACACATCATGGCACTGGGAGATGAGGCCGACATAGGTTATTTATTTGAAGTCGACCTCATCTTTCCAGACTGTATTAAGAATAGAACCGTTAATTTTCCTCTTGCACCCGAATCTGGCATAGTCAGTCCAGATATGTTCTCTCCCTTTATGGAAGAACGCAATAAGCAATATGAGGCGGAAAATGACTTAAAATATAAAGCCACTAGGAAGTTGTTGCTCACCCAATTGAACAAGCAGCATTACATCGTGCACTATTCCATCCTTAAATTCTATCTAGGTATGGGGATGCAACTTGACAAAGTCCATCGCGCTATCCAGTTTAGGCAGAAGCCTTTTCTAAAACCGTATATAGAATTCAATAGCAAGAAACGGGCTGAATCCAAGAATCCTTTCGAAAAGGACTTCTTTAAATTTAAGAATAATGCCCTCTGGTAAAACCATGGACGATGTAAGAAAGCGCATGGACTATCGTATCGTGACTGATCCTGAAACGAGTGTCACGTTATGTCGCTCGCCGTTGTTTTGCTACCATGATGTCATTTCCGAAGACCTCACTGGTTTTAAAATGCTAAAATCTAAAGTAGAACTTTGTAAGCCCATTTATGTCGGTCAAGCTGTCTTGGATCACTCCAAATTAGAAGTGTACAAGTTATTTCACCACACTTTTAAAACGTGTCCATTGATACAACATGTGGAATTAGTAGGAGGCGATACAGACAGCTTCTTCCTAGCTTTGACAACCACTAGCCAAGTCAAGCAGGAAGACATTTTAAAATATTTAGCACCCAAGTTTGATAGTTCCAACTATCCCACTGACCATCCGCTTTACTCTACCTCAAATAAAACGAAGCTTGGCTGCTTCAAGGATGAGTGTGCCGGCAAACAGATAGAGGAGATGATCTTACTTCGCCCCAAGATGTACTCCATGAAGCTAAAATCCTCAGAGCTTTCTATAAAACGGGCGAAAGGCATCTCGAAGTCAATCGTTAGAAAAATGACACATAGGGACTATCAAGATGCCTTAGATTCACTTAAAATTAAAAAAGTAGAAATGACCATTTTAAAATCACAGTCGCATCAAGTCAGAACAACGACGTTTAGGAAACGAGGTCTCTCAGCTTGGGAAGACAAGCGATGCTGGATGAGTCCTAACCACTCATTACCGTACGGCCATCCAGACACTCGTCTACCTCCACCCAAGAGACAGAAACTTTCTCTTCCTCCGTCCGGCGATGTCTGATGATGAATGCTTCCTCTCTGTTGTGGTTGATGTTTTGCTTTTTACTCTATGGCGTTTTCTATGGGGTGTTGTGAGTGAGTGCCTTGTAACATGCGTCCAGCTCCTGATCACTTCACATCATGACTTACATATCAACTGGCTTTTCCTGACGTTGTTTTCTCCCTGCACATGAGTGACTTTGTTTTCTCCCTGTACATGAGTGATTTTGTTTTCTCCGGTGATGTGAGCCATAAAAACTTTGTTTTCTGCTACCATCAGTATTAATGATGTGTGACTGTGATGAAATGTCTTTCATTCAATAACATATCATGTACAGACTGTCTCGTTTTTCTTTTGACATAAAGATGGGATTCTCACTCAATAGACAGAAGTAAAAGTTTTGATCATTTTGCAAGATGGGTAGGGTTAGAAATAAAGTTAATGATTGTAAAGTTAGAAATAAATTTATAACCATATCACTGTTTGTAAGATAGGTGAAATGTAAATGAAGTCAGAATCACTTCACTGTTTGTAAAGTTAGAAATAAAGTTGACGTTTGTAAAGTTAGAAATAAAGTTGATGATTGTAAAGTTGGAAATAAAGTTATAACCATATCACTGTTTGTAAGATAGGTGAAATATAAATGAAGTCAGAATCACTTCACTGTTTGTAAAGTTAGAAATAAAGTTGACGTTTGTAAAGTTAGAAATAAAGTTGATGATTGTAAAGTTAGAAATAAAGTTATAACCATATCACTGTTTGTAAAGTTAGAAATAAAGTTGACGTTTGTAAAGTTAGAAATAAAGTTGATGATTGTAAAGTTGGAAATAAAGTTATAACCATATCACTGTTTGTAAGATAGGTGAAATGTAAATAAAGTCAGAATCACTTCACTGTTTGTAAAGTTAGAAATAAAGTTGATGTTTGTAAAGTTAGAAATAAAGTTGATGATTGTAAAGTTAAAGATAAAGTTATAACCATATCACTGTTTGTAAGATAGGTGAAATATAAATGAAGTCATAACCATGTTAGAGTTTGTAAAGTTAGAAATAAAGTTGACGTTTTTAAAGTTAGAAATAAAGTTGATGATTGTAAAGTTAGAAATAAAGTTGATGATTTGAAGTCATAACCATGTTAGAGTTTGAAGGTTATCATCCTCACCAACGAATGTAACATCATGACAATTTCTTCGGCTTAGGAAACATCAACCACTTTGCTGACTCATGTCTATAAATAGCTCTGACTCATAAGGTGGTAAGGCGCCAGTCATACGAATCTAATCAGTCTTGTTCAACCTTTTCACCGACAAGTGTGTGGGCATCATTTCATGTCTATAAATAGCACTGTCTCATCATAAAGTGATGAACCTTGTTGATGACCTTTTCACCGACACGTGGGCGATAGTTCATTGCGATGACTCCTTCAAAACGCATTTTGTGATTAACACGATTCTATTAACTGTGACTCATACAGATAACGCATTAAAGATTTAACAATGTCAGGTACTTTACTGATATCACGTAAACCAGTCATGATACAATGTCCGTTGTGAAACACTGCAATATGTACAGGATGCCACTTCCGAATCAAGGCAGCAGGAAAGAGTTCAGTTTCATAAAATATACAATGATTACTGGTTTTAATGTTGGCTAGATTCACTAACATCTTCAATTGAACAGACACTACTATATTCTTCAATGTCAGGGGACTGAGGCGGAGAGGAGGCATGAGTGTTCGCATTTTCTTGACGACGTCGTAACACATGGACTGCATCACGAAATGAGAAAGGTTTCCTAGGACTTGGATTTTGCGGCAGCGAAAGATTTGAAGATTTCGACCGTTGCTCATGCGAATGACCAACATTTGCGGACGACCGCGATGATAGACTGAATCGGGAAGATGGGTATGCAACTGTTCTAACTCGATGTCTCTTCTGAGATTCATTTCGCGCATGGCGTTGATGATGCGGACGGGGAGCATGACTCACAAATGACATGAGGGTTGAGTGAACTTCCCTTTTATACTTTTCCCATGAGGGTTTTGGAATCAGAATGTAGCAGTGATCATTATGTAGAATCATCTCTTGAATGCAAATAAATACAATGCCGTCTCCTACGCTAATGACACGGCAAGAGTCGGATAGGATAGCGCGATGTAACCTTCGTAGATGAAAGCGTTCTAGAGTTATCTGAAGTTGACGTTTCGTACCATGAAATTTAACACACTGATTTTTCCATGATACATGGAGCCATGCTGATAATTTCCACATGATTCAAGCCTGAGTGAAGAAGGGTATGCCTAAGAAAGAAGGAGAGAATAATGTTCATCTAGCTAACCTGATGGCAGACGTTCATGATACACAGTTCTCCTTTTTTTCCCGTAAAATGGTTGTGACACTTTTGTGTTTCACTTCATCTAGCAGGTTGATTTTCATCTCACACATGTTTTGAGTGTTTCCTAACTCATATGCATTCGACTAACAACGTTACAGGTTGTTATGTGTATACTTGTATGCTATGCTGTCGATGTAGAGTGCAAACACGCTGTCTGTCTTTATTTACAAAACAGTCTACACACGCATTCAATTTGATAAAGGCAAACAACACATTTAGTAAAGCTGGTACGCTAACGAGTGTGACTGCAGAAAAATTTTATAAAACTTCTTTCAACGTTCGCTACGTTTCACAACAGCCTGTCAAAGACTTCTTACAAAACTTATTTCAACATTTGCGTTTAGACTTTTAAGCAAACATGTGCTTCACATATTCTACACGAACGGTTAACGCATGTAATATAAAACCCTAAATCCAACCGTAGAGGAGCCTAGCCTTGGATTATGGACTTTTACGACCCACGCGATTCAATGTCATGGAACTAGCTCTCACACACTCAACGTTTGTGACAACATCTGGTTTTATAAAACATTCAACGCTGACTATAAGACCTTGTGTAAAACATTCTACAGAGTGCAGTAAAACTTTCTAGCGTTGTTGTGAACACTGTTTTCATATAACATTCAAAACTCTCAGTCTCACTGCAGTAGAAAACTGCTTTTAGTAAACCTGATGAAGCTAATCGAACAGTCATGAATTTTGAATTTTCTAATAGGGAAACATTTGGCAACTGTCTACAATAAAACTTTCTAACACTGTGAAAGTAAGTTACAAGACAATCTACACTGTGCAGTAAAACCTTTTCGATAAAACTTTCTAGTGCTGTGATGAGTTCGGTCAGTCATAAAACTTCAATGATCAAACTTTATTTTCACAAACGTGCGAGGCAAAATTAATTGACTACACTAACGCTTGCATTTCATGACATGTGTGTTTCATAAAACGTCATGATCAAACTTTCCAACTATACATCAACCTGTGTAGCAGTAAAACTTTTACAAACCATGATACACTTTCTGACGACACTCACGAATAAACGTCATGATCAAACTTTATTTTCTCAAACGTGTGTCACAGTAAAACTATTTGACTACACTAACTTTGCAAACCATGATACACTTTCTGACTAGACTTACGAATACAACTTCAATGATCAAACTTTCTAACTATACATCAACCTGTGTTGCAGTAAAACCTTTGTACAACATGATAAAATTTCTGACTAGACTTACGAATAAACGTCATGATCAAACTTTTCCAACTATACGTCAACCTGTGCTGCAGTAAAACTTTTGCAAACCATGATACACTTTCTGACGACACTGACAAGAGCTTGTTCACTAGCGAAGACAGAAATGAGTGTGTGGTTGCGTGTGGCGCATGAATGTCCTCCCGTTTCATCCCTTCATCATTTCGTCTCCGTGATAGAGATAGTTCTTAAAAGAACTGATGGTTCATTCTCCCATGGTTGGCCAACTGTCGGGAGACAAGTGCAATGGAGATTTTATGAGGTAACCTGTGGCAGATAGTTGAATGTCGCCCTGGCGGTCAGAGTACAACGTTGAGACGAAAGGCAACCACTTGGAAACATGACGCAGAGAGGTTTCACAAGGATTACCATTGATCACGTCCCGTGCAGTACTCATCGCTACGGACTTCACCGCTGTCTCGAAAGAACGCCCACACACAGGAAGTATGACACCGAAAATCTCCGTGACTAGCACCGTCCGTGACTTGATCGCCAGACATGAAAACCGATGGAGTTGGTAAGAGGAAGCAAGTCGTTGCTTTGATCAGCTTGATAGCAAGCCGTAGAGAGGGATAGCAACTTCACCAGCGTTTTGCAATGGAGATGTTTAGAGGCCACCCATGACAAGATAGCTAAGACTCAACCGATTGGCGTTCAAAGTGCTACGTTGAGAACTGTGTCAAATGCCCAACATGAGACATGAGATGCCCCAGCGGTTTCGGTCTAAAATATGACACGCTCCCTTGCCACACTTATCACTACGGCATCGTCCGCCGTCCCGAATGAACACCCTGTCAGTGGAATATTACAGCAAAACTCTCCGTGTCTTGCTCGCTTTCAGTGAAAAGCTGCTTGTATTATGAGAAGACTTGGTCAGACATCATTAAAAATCCTTTCATTGACTTCAGCAGGGTCGAAAACCCCAGAAAACCTGCAAAACTAGTGAATTTAAATTTTTCAACTTTTTAGCACTACTTATGAGATTTTATAAGTAGTCTATCACTTAGGGCAGGTCAATAGCGACCGAACCTTTTTTGAATCAAGTCAAACGGACTTGTAGAAGCAAAGTTACAAGCCTTTAAAGTTTTGGAGTCTTTTATGGCCTGGAGACGAAGGCCATCTCCTGGCGAACCTCTAAGTCTGACGCCTTAACTGACTTCAGCAATGAAATTTTCTAAGTCGGTTTCTTACAGAAACCCGGTTTTTCAGATTTCTAATGCTATCATCGGAGCTCCGGAGTTCACCTACCCCAACCCAGTCGGGAGGAGAACTGATTTCCACAAGCAGAGTTTCCACTTATATACATGTAGTTTGTGGCGATCAGCTGATGACGCAATACCCATTATCCAAAAACTTTAAACCCGTCTATCTCCGGTTCTAGTGCTCCGATGGAGCTGGAAATTCGCCAATTTTAATGTGGAATTTGACGCTGAATCCGAATCTGCCCTCCATTTTCCCATCCGATGCTTCGTTTTGGCTCTACAGCCCACAGCCATCGCAAAAATTCTAACTCGTTTTTCGGAAAAATGATGAAAAATTTTTTCTCTCCGATGACTTTCAAATTTACCATGCCGATGCAGAATTTGATGCTGATTCCAAATCGGGTCTCTGTTTTCCCGTCCGAGGCTTGCTTCACCGATTTTCATAAAAATTCTAACTCTGTCGTTTTTCGCCAATGTCCAAAATTTTCAATGACGTCTCACCTCTAAACGAAGGCAGATAGGAACAAGCCATGTTTTCCACTGCATTTGTCTCACTCGCAGCTTTCAAACGAGCTATTGCACGACTTTCTACGATCTCTACCACCAAAGTTGGAAGTTTGACAGGAGGGGGGGGGGACGTCCTCAAAACTTTTTCTCTCCGATTTTGCTGGAAACATCCTTCCTAACCCAAATTTGGTCAAAATTCCGAATCTGCCCTCCGTTTTCCCATCCGAGGTCTCCTTCATGACGAAAAATGGACTTTCTCATCCCAAAACATCCAACACCTGACTTTTCCAACTCTGACGTTTTCCTGCCATTTTCCTCCCTCAACCCAAGAAAATTAGTCCAAACTGAGCTTTCTACTGCATTTTTCTCATTCTCAGCTTTCAAATGAGCTATCACACGACTTTCTACGATCTCTGGAACCAAAGTTGGAAGTTTGGCAGGAGGAGGGGGGGACGTCCTCGAAATTTTTTCTCCCCGATTTCGCTGGAAACATCCTTCCTAACCCAACATTTCACGTAGATTCCGAATCTGCACTCCGTTTTCCCATCCGAGGTCTCCTTCATGACGAAAAATGGACTTTCTCATCCCAAAACATCCAGCACCTGACTTTTCCAACTCTGACGTTTTCCTGCCATTTTCCTCCCTCAACCCAAGAAAATTAGTCCAAACTGAGCTTTCCACTGCATTTTTCTCATTCTCAGCTTTCAAATGAGCTATCACACGACTTTCTACGATCTCTGGAACCAAAGTTGGAAGTTTGGCAGGAGGAGGGGGGGACGTCCTCGAAATTTTTTTTCTCCGATTTCGCTGGAAACATCCTTCCTAACCCAAAATTTCACGTAGATTCCGAATCTGCACTCCGTTTTCCCATCCGAGGTCTCCTTCATGACGAAAAATGGACTTTCTCATCCCAAAACATCCAACACCCGACGTTTCCAACTCTGGCGTTTTCCTGCCATTTTCCTCCCTCAGCCCAGGAAAAGTGGACCAAACCGAGCTTCCCACTGCATTGTTTTCATTCTTAGCTTTCAAATGAGCTATTGCACGACTTTCTACGATCTCTACCACCAAAGTTGGAAGTTTGACAGGAGGGGGGGACGTCCTCAAAACTTTTTCTCTCCGATTTTGCTGGAAACATCCTTCCTAACCCAAATTTGGTCAAAATTCCGAATCTGCCCTCCGTTTTCCCATCCGAGGTCTCCTTCATGACGAAAAATGGACTTCCTCATCCCAAAACATCCAACACCTGACTTTTCCAACTCTGACGTTTTCCTGCCATTTTCCTCCCTCAACCCAAGAAAATTAGTCCAAACTGAGCTTTCTACTGCATTTTTCTCATTCTCAGCTTTCAAATGAGCTATCACACGACTTTCTACGATCTCTGGAACCAAAGTTGGAAGTTTGGCAGGAGGAGGGGGGGACGTCCTCGAAATTTTTTCTCCCCGATTTCGCTGGAAACATCCTTCCTAACCCAACATTTCACGTAGATTCCGAATCTGCACTCCGTTTTCCCATCCGAGGTCTCCTTCATGACGAAAAATGGACTTTCTCATCCCAAAACATCCAGCACCTGACTTTTCCAACTCTGACGTTTTCCTGCCATTTTCCTCCCTCAACCCAAGAAAATTAGTCCAAACTGAGCTTTCCACTGCATTTTTCTCATTCTCAGCTTTCAAATGAGCTATCACACGACTTTCTACGATCTCTGGAACCAAAGTTGGAAGTTTGGCAGGAGGAGGGGGGGACGTCCTCGAAATTTTTTTTCTCCGATTTCGCTGGAAACATCCTTCCTAACCCAAAATTTCACGTAGATTCCGAATTTGTACTCCATTTTCCCATCCGAGCACTCCTTCCTGTCGAAAAACGACTTTTCTCATCCCAAAACATCCAACACCCGACGTTTCCAACTCTGGCGTTTTCCTGCCATTTTCCTCCCTCAGCCCAGGAAAAGTGGACCAAACCGAGCTTCCCACTGCATTGTTTTCATTCTTAGCTTTCAAATGAGCTATTGCACGACTTTCTACGATCTCTACCACCAAAGTTGGAAGTTTGACAGGAGGGGGGGACGTCCTCAAAACTTTTTCTCTCCGATTTTGCTGGAAACATCCTTCCTAACCCAAATTTGGTCAAAATTCCGAATCTGCCCTCCGTTTTCCCATCCGAGGTCTCCTTCATGACGAAAAATGGACTTCCTCATCCCAAAACATCCAACACCTGACTTTTCCAAATCTGACGTTTTCCTGCCATTTTCTACCCTCAACCCAAGAAAATTAGTCCAAACTGAGCTTTCCACTGCATTTTTCTCATTCTCAGCTTTCAAATGAGCTATCACACGACTTTCTACGATCTCTGGAACCAAAGTTGGAAGTTTGGCAGGAGGAGGGGGGGACGTCCTCGAAATTTTTTCTCTCCGATTTCGCTGGAAACATCCTTCCTAACCCAACATTTCACGTAGATTCCGAATCTGGCCTCCGTTTTCCCATCCAAACCCTCCTTCATGACGAAAAACGACTTTTCTCATCCCAAACACCACCAACATCCACCCTTTCCTCACTCTATCCTTCCCACATTCCACCCCTTCTCCCTTCCGAGATTCCTATCCTAGCTGGAAAACTCCTTCCTTCCTTCCAGAGGGGGTGGAGGGACCTGTTTCTTCCTCTCGGACCCATTCCTCCCAGCACATCCTTGACGCACTCCCTCACCTCCCTTCCTTCCTTCCAGAGGGGGGGCTGAGTCAGCATGATGACTCATCATTT
This sequence comes from Prostheceraeus crozeri, assembly GCA_907163375.1. NCBI lineage: Eukaryota > Metazoa > Platyhelminthes > Polycladida > Euryleptidae > Prostheceraeus > Prostheceraeus crozeri. Next base: position 32,466 of record CAJQUW010009051.1, on the reverse strand, counting down.
CGCATTTTGTGCTTGCGCCTGGGATGGGCTTACTACTACAATCGATCCCCGCTACTTGCCTTAATGTCGGCGGTCACAATTGTGACGTGTTATTTATTCATTGATTATTATTGCCTTGACAACTGATGTGTGATGGTGAGGGTTTGATCCTGCCAATTGACAGAGTCGCGTAAGTGGCTCGTAGCTCAGTTGGTTAGAGCACAGGTCTAGTTAACCTTGGTCGTAGGTTCGAATCCTACCAGCCGCACATCTTTTGCATGGCAATTTGATCTATCGATTATTTAATTTCATTGTTGTTAATGACAACTTCGAAAGAAAGATGTGATATATTGAATTTTCAAAATATGCAGGATATTCTTAGACCAATTCATGTAATTTGTTGATGCAAACTAATCTTTCATCATTTAGATACATGATTGTCTTAACCTATAACGCATTTTAGTGCAATGTAAGTTAGAGGATATAATTATTAATTAATGAAAAATGCAGCATTCATTTTGAGAGAGGATCGTGACAAGACAACATTGTGCATGTGGAAATTAGAGATACTGGTTATATAAAGTAACAATGGATTGATTATATTTCATCAAAAGAACAAGAATTTAACATTCACTCACCAATGTGGGCGTACTGTTCCTTCAATTGGAATAGCCATTCATTCTGTCGGGAACAAGGCGTCTCAACCTGATAATTCACATAAGGTTGGCGAAAGCAATTGGCTGAATCAGAAGTATCAGAAGATGTTCAAATGTAGAATAGTGAATCAGTATTATTCAGATGCAATGAGATCATTCGTCACCGAATAGCTTATCAAAAACCCGGTGCGGTCATTTCGTTCGCTACCTCAAGTACTGGGACCCATGCTAATTAATCTCTCATTCATTGATCAAACAGGATTGGAACGAACCAAGCAACTTTAAGGTTGAATACAAATAAAAAATGCAATACAACTAATTTTTCTGAATATGTTATAGTGCACACACAAAAAGATGATGCTTCATTGGAGGGTACTTTAAGATCGACTTTAAATGTGCTGAATGTAATTGTGATCAACAACTTTTCCTTTATGAATGACAACTCGCATCTCAAATCTCGTCGACGCTAATGCTCATTTAACAATTTATCATGTTCACGCTGCTAGGGGCTTTACATGAAAATTCCCATAGGTGACTGACTGTCTATGTCTCTTTGACGCATTGAGAATTTCTATTTTTATGAGCTCATATCTTTGTACCTGATTCTCATTAATCGCCTTCCATTCAATCTCCCAATCCGTTTTACATCAGCCATGGATGATCTATCAACCTCAATATGATCCAGCATCTTCCAACACTTGCCTATCTTGTTCAGAGCGTTCTTCGATGCTGCCACTCAATTTTTCTGGAATACCAAAAACAATATTATTTTACTGCCTCAGGCATCGCTGTTCAATTTGATCAATCGTGGATCACAACTTTCGACTGTAGAATAATCTTTCATGTTCTATTAGTCAGAAGTCAGCAAATTCAACTGTCCTCTGAAGTCATCTCGCGATATTGCTCAATCTCGTTGACTCTATACGTTAACAAATTGATTCTGCTATACAATATCTAAAAGTCAAACTTTATCGCTGTCATTTGATTCTATTAATTGTTCGATTTCTATTCGTTTGCGAAGTTTGTGTGCATATGTGCTTTTCACTTCGGGAAACTGGGATTTGCACCACAATGTGAGAAAAAACTGGAACCAGCAAGCAAATTAATGATAAAATTATTTAAGGTGATGACTCTATTATAGAATTCTAGGATGTAATACGGTGGCCCACTGCATCACAGTTACATGAAAAACCAGTCGCTCGACAGGAGAAACTTAAGGCAACAATAATTTGACACGCATCGAGATTAGAGTCGCCCAAGTCCGGTATGAGGCACGATATTGGATTTGTTCGGTATTTTCAATGATGATCTACAAATTATGCATGAATTGTGATAATCGGATCCGATGTTATTCATCTGTGTTACAATTTCCATTCCTCATAGTAATTAAATGACTTACAAGAAGTCCTGTTATCGAGAAGTGCTCAAGCTCTTAGGTCAAGAGCAAGTGAGTGGAGTATGGACCTGTTCTTTGATATGATCTCCAAATTAGCTAAGCGAAGAAATTACTTCACGGTGAATGAGTGGAATGTTTTGAATGCGAGGCATTGAAGGTGTACGATCGCTTTCTTCTGTACTTGGATAAGTACTTTCCAGACGATAAGCAAGATTTCTGCTCTTGATTCTCTTTATTCAAACTCAACTCTTATCCTCCTCAGATTCCAAAGGTATTCAAAAGTATCTGATCACTGGAAGATCGGTTGTATGGCAACATGAAGCATCTCAAAGATGTGTTTTCGATTTGGGATGGGACTGGCAGGAAAGGTGGACCTCTTTCCTTTAAACATATGACTCGGAAAACCGCCTCTCTTTAGAATCGCATCAGTTCTATGCCCATTCCAGTTTCAAATGCTTTTGTTGAGCGAGTTTCCTGGCGGTGATGGAGAAAATAAATTTGGACTGGTGACTGAATTCGGCTGTTGGCTAATTTTGTCGAGAGTGAGTTGTGTGTTTACCTTAATTTCGACATTCACTATGGTGTGTCTTACTAATATGCTCTGCACCACAGCTTTTGACCGTCTTTAAAAGCGGAACAAATATAATTTTAGGCAGTAGACATTTAACAGGTCTTTCTCAAATCTGATGAAAAAAAGTGTTTGAGTCAAGTGTTGTGAACTTGAGAAAAAAAGTGTTTTTTTATTTACTTCCATTCTGGAGTTTGTTATACGTATTTTTATTTTTTATGAAATCAATTTTACGACCATGGAAAAGTTTATTTAATTAATTCAGAGTTTTGCTCTATTCTGGTGCTTGATGCGAATTTTTATGAATAAAATTGGTGTGAATATGAAGAAAAACATTACTTTGGATTATTTCTTTTATGGAGGCACTTTATTTCTGCGTCGGAATGTATATTTCCAGTGTGTCCCTTTTTTGGCCGAATTGGAATAAAATCGTAATATATTATATTCAGGCTTGTGTTGTTATTATAATTACAATCACAGTTACTGTAATTAGTAAATGTAATCAATTACATTTTCTGATGAGTAATTTGAAATTGTAATCAATTACAATTTTAGACATGTAGTTCAAAAGTAATTACAATTACTTTGCAGTCAACAGCACTGTTCAATATTCATTCAACATGCAGCATAAATTACTTTATTCTCATCGTTGATGATGCATTTCAATAACTGTTAATATACAACATTGTGATATTGTACTTAGATGAGTACCAAGGGTGCAATTACCGGCAACTTTTTGAAGAAATTTACGGCGACAGTTTTTTTCAAAATCTAAATTAAGATCCGGGAGTTATCTGAGGTAATTGTAAAGCAATCGAAATGTAATTGAAGAAAAACAGAATAATTTGTATTTGCAATCAGTTACACTGATAGAGATGTAATTAGTAATTGTAATCAATTACATCTTAAGCACACTGACACGCGTCTGATTATATTGTGCGTACACGTGTATTCGAACCACTAACAGTAAGCCAGGACGGACGACCAAGTGACTCACTGTCGCAGATATTAACGTGCAAGAACCACTTCCCATAATCTTATGAGTTACGGGACGCAAATTAACGACTTAACATATGCAGCGATGACAGCAAGAGACATGCACTGATCCAAAAATCAATAGGAAAGCACACATGGACACAGGAGATCGACAACAATAGGATCCAGCAAGACGAGAGAGCTGAGACACAAGCAGAACGCATCAGTGGCGAAGATTTGTATAAAATAAAACATCACAAGAAAAGTTGTTTTGCACAATAAGCGGCAAACACACAAAGTGAGTTAGCATTAACACTAAAGAAGAGTGACGCACTAGCCTTTACAAAACAAAATTTTCTTAACATCAAGCGGCATTCATAAATGGCCTGCACAAAATAAGGCGAAATCAACACTATGTACACTGTACATATAGACATGTGAAACAAAAGTTTGCACACTGAATCATCATGCAAAAACTTAGGGGTAAAAATCGCTTACTGCAGCCTCACTATAATTTGGCGATGATTTATACTTTAATTTCATTTATTCTTACATCTCTGAACAAATATCTTTGTCTTAAATAGGTTTTTAGAATTCATTTATTCATGATTTCCTGCGTATGACTCATGACTTCACAAGTGTGAGATAATTGGAAATTCACTAAAGACCAAAATGCAAGGCTATGATATTCTTCACAGATATGAAATGTCAAATTACTTAAATAAATGGTTTTTTAGAAGCCTTGGCAAATGGTCGAATGTGAATAGAAATTATACGCATGCTTGTATTGCAAGAAATTTGGTTATACGTTGTCAACATTATGAAAATTCATGCTGCACCAATATCCATAGAGGGCCTAGTATGATTTATTAAGTGTCATAATCTGAATTTATAACTCACAAAAGTAGAAAACTGTTCATGACTGTTCAGCCATGATTTAGTGCAGGCTTGAGCATAGAAAAGTTTCTATGCTCAAGCCTACACTAAATCATGGCTGACCTAAGACACTCGTATGCAAGCATCAATGTATTGGTTTTTTGATTTTGATTTTGAAGTCTATGCTTCGAATTTTTCTTTATGCTTTATAATAAATTCATTCTCTTGAGTAGCCTGTCACCAACCAGGCGAAACCGGTCGGGAATTCATACAGACTTTTCTTTCGAGTCAAATCTTGCTTCTTTTATATATATATATATGGACCGAACATTCCACACATTGTGCAAGAGATGATAAAGTTTGCAAATAGTAAAACAAATTTCACAGTGTGCCAGAAGAAATAAGACCGAACATCAAAGTCATTGTACATGACACGGTCACCAGAATAAATACATGAATAAAGGAAGAAAGGAAACTTCCTTCATTCTCGACGTCTCAGCAACGACAAAATGTAGATCCTCGAAAATGTTTCTTTTTCATTATACAGGGGCGCCACAAAAAAAACCCAAGTTTTACTTTTACGAAGTTTTTCTTATACTTGACGCTATATTTCATGTCAACTTGCTATGGCTAGGTTTCAAAATAAACCTCTCAGTTAAGTGCAGTCTCTAGTCGACAGATAAAACATGCAGATTGATGTAGGCTTATTGGGATAACAGAATGCCATAGATATCTTATTTTGTTGTTTGCGAATGTACGCGTATTGTTTGCACGTTAACATTGACATCGATGAATGTTAATAAAGTTGGTGACGGTAACACATTGCATTGCTTCATGCTTACGATCAAACATCATACGATAAAGCCTCAACTCAGCGACTTCCAACGAGAAACAATCGTCCTTTTTAAGTCGGAACACTCCACTTGGGGCTACAAAAAGTGCTCTGATGTCTTACCACAGTTTATCCAGTATCAGTTTGATGGCGTAGTATCAAGCTTAAAGCATGAAGGGGATGATGCTGCATGCAAACGAAGGAGAGGTTCGCGAACATCTACAAAGTAAGGGCCAGAAATTCGAGGCGCTGTGGCTGCTTTAGCAGGTGCGCCATTGAACTCTCCAGAAAGAAAACACTGCTGTCAACGACAAATTGTGAGCCAATTAAATCTTTCAAAAGGAACTGTGTCTCGTATTTTTAAGGAGTCTTCTTTGAAAAGCTATCGCAAAACAAGATGTCATACACTAAGTGCTGCACACTGAGAAGCAAGAATGGATTAGTCACAAAATCTTATCAATTCTTACGGAAATGATGGCTAATGGAAGAATGTCTGTTTTTCAGATGAGGCATCGTTCCATCTGAAGGCACCGCTGAACAACCAAAGCGAAAGAATTTACCGGGCAGTGAATCTAAAAACTGAAATAAGACCAGAGGATCGTATTGTCCAGATAGACAAACAGCAACCATCATTGATGTGCTACGGTGCCGTATCTTGGCACGGAAAGACAAACCTATTCTTCGTTGAAGGATATGCCAGTGGCCAAGAAGGAATTCCGGAATACAACAGGAAAAAGAAGACTGTTGATCAACATGTCTATCGAGATGAAACGTGCCCCTTAATGTCCAGAGGCATTAATTCAACGATGGGAAGACGCGATTGGATTTGGCAACAGGATGGAGCGAGAGCTCACACTGCGAGAAATACGGTTGCTTGGCTCAGAGAGAGCACGCCCGAATTCATTTCACCGACCAACTGGCCAGTAAAGAGTCCCGACCTAAATGTTATGGACTATTCAATATGAAGTATACTTTTGTCTCATTTGCAAGCTAATCGTGACGACATCAACACAATTGGAGATTTGAAAAATGCTCCAACTATTGCTTGGGACAGTATTTCTCTTGACTGCCTCCGAAAGTGCACTTCTTCCTGGGTCAAGCGCTTACACAGATGTGTCGAACCTGAAGGTAGACATGTTGAACATTATTAATGTATTTCATACTACATTAATAGCTAATTGTGGAACATGAATATATACCCTTAACTTCATTGTCATTTTGTTTTACTGGCCTGTTATCTTGGAATTACCAGGAAAGTAGCAAAATAAAAATGCCTTAGGAAAATCTGGTTTTTTAAGGGGTATAATAATCTATGCAGCAAGATACCTATGGCATTCTGTCAACCCAATATATCAATCGGCATGTTTTATCTGTCCACTAGAGACTGCACTTAACTAAGAGGTTAATTTTGAAACCTAGCCATAGCAAGTTGACATGAAATATAGCGTCAAGTATAAGAAAAATTCGTAAAAGTAAAACTTGGGGCTTTTTGTGGGGCACTCTGTTATCAGTAAATCAGTAACGAACTTGGAAAATTCCGTCCTTGAATGTGTAAGCTTGTCATCACAGCGACATGAACTTCAGAAGTAATGTCCTATTCCCCACTCCTTTAATCACTTCAAATCGTCGTCAAATAATCCATCATTATATTGATTGATTGATAGAATGAAAAGCAATATTCCTCTTGGCTGGCAGTCTGACATGCTTTCTGAGAAATCAGTTGTTATCTTATAATAAACATGAACACTCGTCTGCAAAAACGAGGACCTGTCAATATATCTAGGTACTTCGATCCGTGACGCAATATGGAAAATCAAATTTGATTTTTACAATACTAATATAGGAGTGAGCACACATCTTTGTATCTTTTTAATTGAATAATAAAAATAGCGATTTTTGAATAATTAAGAAATCTTTGTTGGCTCTTAAATAATCTGGATAAGAATGCATGCCCTAATTTCCCATTACTTCTCCGCCCCGAAATCAGCGCAGATTCGCTTAACGCGAGGTTCTCTTGGAACACATCCTTTGCGTGTTACGAGTCTTGATTTCAGATTTCTTAAACATTTTCAACCCCTTTTTGAAAGTTAATCTATAAATAGACTTCAAAAGCAGAACAGATAATTCCTTTCTCTGTAATATTTTCAGAGGAAATACTCGCATCGGTTAGTTTTCCAGAAAGCCACATGGGTTTCTGGAATGACAAATTGGTTCTCTAGAAAACCTAACGGTCATATGTAAAACCAGTCGGATGTCTAGAAAGTCTAGCGGTTTAAGGAAAACCAACGATTGCAACGAAATTGGGATAACCAATAGATTAGTTTTAAATGTAGAAAGAAGCAATCAATTAATTGCAATTTTGACAGTAGCAATCAAACGATTACGACCAATGAATTGAAATTCAATTGTTTCATGAACCCAGCTTAATATCAAAATCACTCCCTTGACTAATATGTTTTAGTTGACTAAGTTGTCAAGAATGGAAGGGTCAAAATCTTTCGCCAATGTCGATGCAGCATGAAATCACCGACTCAAATAAAACTGATAAATGAAAGTATGTAAAGGCGAAATGAGTTGTGATGGAAAATTCGAAAACACGATTTTAAGTTCCCAGAACACACATTTGTGTTGAGTAGGCGTCAGTTACAGAGCGCGAAGTATCGTGTTAATTAACACGGAAAATTTTCTCAGTGAGTGTGTTAGAATTGCACTATGCTGTTGTGGCTTGTAGCTTATGATGTCTACATGCAGGATGGTTGAATAATGAACAGATTCAAGGACTGCACAACATTCTGTTCTGCACTAATTTGCCCTGGTTTTGCCGAGCAGCTGATAATCATAAACCATTCCACAATGCAGTTCGCCTGGGTATTGAAAGGAAAAAAGAGGCAGTGAAAAAGCGAAAACCATGAAAGATGAAAACGAGCTAAAGAAACATGCTCTGCTTATGAAAGGGTTAAGTATGGTGGGAATACCTCTCTGTACAGCAATCTGATAATAGCACTTGCAAGTACTTTAATCTCTCAACTTCCTTGATATCGTTCAGAAATGCAACAGGTTCATAAGGCTTTAATTTTAGTAATGGGAATTAAGTAAGTGTAATGTAATGTAATCTACTTTGATGTTGATTAAGTTTGAAGTTAATCTAAATTTCTAACATTTATGTACTTCAGACTGTAGCAACTTAAAGCCAATGAAAGTCATTTTATACAGTATCGGACCGCAAGTTGTCATATCTTAACGAAGTCCCGTTATCCAGTACATGAATGATACTGAAGTGAGAAGTATAGCACATTTAAGCAAATAAATGTAATAACGAATGTCTTTTTCTATTTTTCTTTCAGATTGAGTAGAATGCTGCAAGCTTGAAGTGCAGATATGCCTGTGTTGATTTTACGTTAACTCTGTCAACCTGACTTTCAACTACGAATTCTCATGGTGAAGTAGTGAACTCATCTACAAACGAAACGCTCATATAATGAGATACAGTAAAGTAGCTAATATTTTTAATTTACAATATAAAAGGAGATTTTCAATTGGAGGTCATCCATTCAAATTTCTACATATTTGATTTAACAACAAAGCAAAGTTGTGTCAATCAAACATTGTAAATAGAAAATAAGAGTAAGATCATAAGATGATTGGTCTAATTTGGAACTGCCTTCGTGAATTGCGTGGAATGATAAGAAATAAATTCTAATGAATCTGTAAAGAAATGTATAGATCAATGCATGTATATAAAATCCCAGAATATAACTGTTGCAACTTTATATACTGATTTTTAGGTACATAGATTTCTGAATTTGTGCATGTGTCGATAACGCTATCGCATGAATACAAAATGCCGGCTTGTTGCCTATGTGAAAGTACTATTGTCTTCCCATACTGAAATTCCAAAAACGATATACAGTAAATTTGTATTTCTCATGAATATAGCATTTTTCAGTACTTGCATCCCTTTTCACTTCAGCAGGATGCTTTTTTCTAGTGACTTCGAAGACCCTCTTTTACGATTTACATAATACAATACTTACTTGCTACTCATACTATAATACGTACTTATTTTTTAGGTTCTATTTTGTCTTACACTCAAGCGAAGACGTCTTCATAGACAACATACACGCATGTATCACTATTCATCATCATGTATATGTACAGTAGATAAGTCGAACAGTCGTTCGAATCCTTCCCATAAAAGTAAAGTTATAAAAAAAGTTGCGGACAATACTTATAACACGCAAGCATGCCAATTGCAGACACAGACAAAGCTTTTTTTAATATGCAAACCTGGAAGCTGAAAGTTGATCCGATAGAAAATTATCAATAAATGTCACCAACACCCTTGATTCCCTAACTGCACTCGCTCGACCTAGGAATCGAACAGAAGTTCGTGGCTGAGACGAACTCGCATCTTCTTCACTAGGCCACGCTGACGGTTCTCGGTTGTTGTCAAGTTTAGGCAGACTGCCTAACATTAGATAGCAACTTCCTATCGCATCAGCTTTCAGTTTTCAGGCTGACATATCAAGCAAATAATTTTGACATAAAGGAAACATGTATTTCTTGAAAAGGGTTCACTAGGGGCATTCACAACATTTTCTCATACTATAAGAAAAATATTAATATATTGATTATAGTTTCCGGAATGACTGGATTTGCAATCGACTGATAAAAAGTTTGCTGAGATGTTTTAGCTCTATAGAAGAATCAAAAAGAAAAATTTAGAGCTAGAAAATGAGCGTTAATTAATGAAATTGCTGATGATCTGATCAAATAAAAATTCTGTAGTGGCGCATTTCAGAAAAGTGGATATTCAAAAGCTTAGGCCTATCGGTTTTTCCTTTCCGACCCGGTAGCTTGTGAGGCAGGAAACTTGGACAAGATTCGTTAACTATTTCCACATGAAGAATAAATGAAGATTTTCTTCATGCCAATTTAGCTGAAGCCACGCTAAAGTGCACAAATTATGAAAATCAACAGGGTTTACATGTAGAACCGACACAAATATAAAGTTGCTTGAGTTTCCTATTTCCAATGATTAACCGTATTCATTGTGTGGTCGAAATGCGGATATTAGAGAAAGACTCGCTTTGACCGAAAGCTGACTTCGCCCTTCTTTGAAACTGTCTGTCCACTGGGAAACACGACAAGAAATTGAAATCTTCGAGACAAATGATAAATTTTGCTTATTTCGGCAAATAATTAACAAAATGACAAGAGATATGCAGCATACTCGTTTATAAGAAGCGATGTGATTGAAATTTGACTTGTCAAGCCAGAAGAAAATATATTTTCTTATCTTTTGAGGTGAGCCTTTCTCATGAGCAATAGTGAAGATAAAAATTTTGTCATTCAATTATTTGTCGCGACGTCTCATCAGATAGACAAACATTGTCTTCGTCAACTCATATTATTACATTCAAGTATTCAAAAAAGCTAGTTTATTATTCTAGCATGCTAAACTACCCAAAGACGGTGACTAAGCGTTCAGTCTCCTTGCCAGAGTCACGAAACTATAGTAGGCCTACTTTTGATATCATGGGACATGGAAGTGACCAGTGTGTATCATTTTCACTTTCAATGATAGCGTATAAGTGGGCATTATCGCGATACTTCATTGATGTTTTTTACGGCTATCGTTCGTTATCGCCGATTTTTCTTCTTAGAATTTGATATATCGGTATCGGTGATATTTTTGCTACGAAATCACTGATAGCCGATGAACGATCCTTTTTAAATTTCATCATACTTTTATCACGCATCATGCTTATTAAGGCTCTGATGATTTTTCTCTATCAGGAAGCTCATGATTTTTCATGAGAAAAATGCTTTTACTGTAATCGGTCAGTATATTCTGTGGAGAGTACAATACGTATCTGAAAGAATATCACACTTTGATGCTGGGAAGCCACACCCAGCTGGGAGCTTTACTTGCTCTTGACACAATCATGAAGGGTGTGCTTCGCTGGCCTTGGTGATGTCGCGTTTGCAGCTCGAAGACTGGGTTCGGTTCCCTGCCGGCAAGCCATTTTTCATGTTGGTGCCAGAGCAAGGCGTATTAAAAATTGAAATATCATTTCGACCTCGTGAAATCCGGAGGCATTGAATGAATCATTATATCGATTGTCCGAGATCGCCTGGAAGAGGTTGCTATTGTTATCTCATAAGAGTCTAATTATACTCATTTTGTCCGAGATCGCAATGATCCGTACGCTACTAGCTATCAACATTCAATTACTGCAGTATAGGCCAGCTGCGTTAACTATCGGAATGGGAACAGGGTGAGGAGCAATTCGATAGCTCCTTCGCAAATCTTGTAAACTCAGCTTTCCCGAAAAGCTCTTGGTAGCCTACAGAACATTTAATCATTTATATTTCAAAGACTTGGAGCAACTGCGCAGATGCCAAAATTCAAAAGCCTAGGCTACTACGTTCGATTTAATATGCTTCGATCATTTTCAACAAATGTAAAATGCTGTAGCCTATACTACTGTATTATTCAATGTTCTTTGAAATCCAAATTCAATGCTCACCACAGATTGCAATAGCTTCAGGCATCAATTAAAAATTAATTTGCCAACAACAGATTGCGAAAACAAAAGCACTGGTTGCAACGTTTTAAAGAATTTTCGAGAAAATCTGTAGTCTAGTTGTTGATCAAATCAGCGAATTTAAATTGGATTCAGGATCTAAGAATCGCTAAAATGATGTTTTACTATATAAGTCTTGTTCTAGTATGGAAAGTTAGGCATATTGCATGCAAAGGAAATGAAAGCTAGGAGATGTTTCCGATGTTACCGGTTTCGCTGTATTTTAGGTCGCATTCACACCTCGTCAGACACCGTTACACAAAATAAATGAAATGAATAGTAGCTATCTTGGATCCCTATCGAGAGGAGGGATTTTCAATTCTTCAGATATCCGGAACAGTCATGGGAGCCAAAGTTGCACCTAGCTTTGCATCACCTACTATGGGTTTCCTTGAGATAAAACTATGTGATCAGGTTATGTCACGCTGGAACCATGTTGAATCAGAATTGATTAAACAATAATGGATACATCATTTAGATGACTGCTTTTTATTATGGAGACAAGATTTCGGTGACGTTGAAAGATTTCAAGAAATGCTAGATGATTTGCATCCAAAAATTGAATTTACAACCGATTTTAACTCAAAAACTATAAACTTTCTTGATGTTGCGCTATATAAAAGGAATAATTGAAACTGACGTTTATCACAAACCAACTGACGGCTTTCGATTTGTTCCATTTAACGCAGGACAGCCTTATCATGTCTTACAAAATATACCATACAATCTTTCAAGGAGAATCTCAAGAATTGTATCAGAAGAACAGAGGAAAAATAAAAGTTTAGATGAACTCAAACAAAATTTGTTGAAATTATGCTATCCTTCAAAATTAATTGATCACGCAATAAAAGTATCTAAAACATGTACTTTATATAAATCAAAATCTAATTTCAAAGATGATAAATCATTGACTTTTATAGAAACGTGTAATCCAAATAACCCAAGCATTTTTAAAACTTTAATTCACCCTGTGACCAGCAGCTTGCCCTTAATCGAACCATTCGAAGGCTGTAGAGTTATGCCCTTTTATAGGCAGAATAAATCATTATTAGCCAATCACAGAAAAAATGATAATATTGCTATAACTGGCATAACTCGGTGTGAAGATGCGAGGTGTAAATGCTGGGAACACTTTATAATTGGTACGAAGATTACCATTAAATAGATGGAGGAATTTCAAAGTGAAAGGAATTTTAACTGCTGTTCCACTAATGTGCTGAATGTTTTGAAGTGCAAAGGCTGCTCAGATTTCTACATTGGCCAAACTGGAGATATCATACGTAATAGACTTACCGTCCATCGCCAACATATCAATAATCCTAGATTAGCTATCCTCTATGTTAGCAAACACATTTGGCTACATGTTCTAAGGACCACGATATCAGATTTGAAGCTGCATCTTTTTATCAGTTTCCTAATAACGCAACCAGATCCGAGAGGGAAATCAAAGAAAGATATTTTATTTCTAAATTGAAATCTCCTCTCAATAGGGATCAAAGATAGTTGCTATTCATTTCATTTATTTTGTGTAACGATGTCTGACAAGGTGTAAATACGACTTAAAATACATCGAAACCGGTAATACCGAATTTTCATTTCTTTTTTATATCAATTAACTTTATCTGATTTCTCTTTTTGAATTATACATATATATATATACATGCTCATTGATAAAATTTTTGAAACATTTACTTCTTTAACTTCTTTCATTTTTGACTGGTATATATACATGTATGTATGATACCTTGATAATTTAGTCACAATCTCCAACAATTCGTTAGCACAGAAAAACAACGCATGTAGAAGATTCAACTTTAATAGCGCGTGTGCCCCCCTCTAGCTCCAATACATTCAGTAATCCGAGATGGCATGGATTCACAAAGTTTCTGAATGAAGGATGTTTTAAGGAGAAGCCACTGTATCGCCGTGATTGGCGATGTGAATTTATCCTTTTATAATTGTTGACACTTATTTGAGCCTTTTGATTATCCGGAGAAAATTGAGTACAGTGATGTATATACTCCTAAATTTGTTAGTAGTGTGTATATTTTAGTCCAGCATGCGGAAATCGTTTACGATTTATGTTCTATCGAGCGTCATGACTCAGTGTGGCTTTGTTTGAACAGACGGTGAGACGCTAAATATTTAAGAAATTTTGACCTGTTTGAAAATACAACTCTCTTGATTTCGCTGCACTGCGGTTGTTTTACCTACACGTACACCACACGAGTGTAACAAGGAAAGGAGGTTACATTTTATGGCGACCCAGGCAGGACAATGACATTGATATTTGCGAATCAGAAACGTGGTGTACGTTGCCGTCGATCAGCTTTGTTCGGTGAATGCAGTCTGATTTCCTCGACATCGTAAAAACAGTGGCTTCTACTAGCGCTTGTCGGAACAGCAGCGGAACTCAACTTTCATCGATACTTCGGCCGAGTGTGTTTATATATTATTGCGCAACTGCAGGTATTCGCGTGGAATGAGCTGGACAACGTGGGACTTCGCATATTGAGTTTTGAGTAAGCTATCGTGTTTACAGACCTCACTTCAATTATCGTTATAACTAGTTCCTCGTATTTTTGTCTTGTCACGTTACGAACACGTTTTATTGTCACTGCAACTACCCGATTAACCAAAATCTATGGCACTCCTATAGGAAACGTCCTACGGAATTATTGTAATTTTCCTATAGCGGGTAGTGCTATTGCTATGGAACTCCATTCTATGGCACTGTGAAAAAGTTTTATCCCATTGAATTTTGGGGAACTTTGATCCTATTGCCTCTGGGACTAATTTGTCCCATAGACTTGTGGGAAATCCTGTCCTATCGAATTTCGGGAAATCCTGTCCTATCGATCTTCTGGAAATCCTGTCCCATAGAATTTTGGGAAATTCAGCGTGCATGGCAGCTCCTATTGCTACAGCGTGTCTAACCCTCTCCGCGACATACTGACGCTTTATGTGATCATGATTGTAAAGAATAATCAGTTTAGTTTAGCAATAGTGATAATGTCAATATAAAGACAACAACATGCATGAGGTATTTGCACTTTTTACTTTCGATCCCCTTGACATGTCGGTGAAAGTCTGGCCCAGATTTCAAAAAAATAGTTTGAGAATCAATCACACTATGGAGCATTATTTTTTATTAATTTCATGATCATTCACAAAACGCCATTAATTCAAAAAACAGCCAATGATTTTTAATATTTTCTCTTTTTAGTCTTTTGAACACTTGCTTCGATGAAAAGTTTCTCAGAAATCATTCTCCATATTTCTTTCTCTTCCATTGGGAAATGTAGTTGAAGTTGATCTGCAACAAACGGGAAATAAATGATAAATATGCGATAAATGATAAGTTGATGATAGAACATAGACGTTCTGCATATAGGCAGATAAACTTCATTTAAATGAAAAATGATGCAAAATATTGCAATTGAAGAATATTTGATAATTGCTATGTTTCTTGTATTGGAGATTTATATTATTTATATAGGATTATAGCATAATAAAGCAATTGCGCCCCGCTGTGATCTTGCAGATGAAAAATACGCCAGAAGTTTCATTTTATTTGCTTATTGTCACAACCGCGTTTCGTCTGCTCTCAGTAGGTGTGACACGCAGAATGAATCAAAGTGATTGAAACATGATTCCTGCTAGAATATCGATCAAACAATGGTCCTTTCTTTTTATTCAAGTTGTCGATGCACTACTTCTCATATTAGTAATTTTTCTGTATATGTACTTTTTAGCTACTACTTATTCATTTCGTGATTGCTTGTCCAATGACTGTCCATTGCTTGATCGATATTCTAGCAGGAATCATGTTTCAATCAGTTTGATTCATTCTGCGTGTCACACTTACTGAAATCAGACGAAACGCGCTTTTGACAATAAGCAAGTAAAATGAAACTTTATGAAACATTATATTGGTTTCCATGCATGCATATATGCGCGTATTCAAGGTGTAAGTATGTAAAGTTATTGTCTTTTCTAACTTTTTGCAAGCATCTTGCGATGCTGGTGGAATTTTAGAATTAAAAGCACTGCTATTATTGATAAGATTTATGCTCCTAAGCTTTCACCTACTAAAACCGCATCAGATGAAACGAAAGAGGTTAAGCTTATTAGAGTGATTATCATGTTTGCATTAAAATTCAAATATGAATTTTAATTTTAATACATAATAAAAATAATTTCAAAAATTATGGATTATGGATTCAAGCTTCATAGATAATTAATATACTGTAGTGGCGGTGATATTAGATTTCTGTCATTACATTTGGTCCATACATGCTTATTTAGAGAGGAACTCATCATCCTTATGAATAGATTCTCTTCTTTGTTTCTTTGAAAAGTCGGTCGAAAAATTCGGCATTGGAAACTGAAAACCTCAGTTTCATGGGAGTTGTAGCATGGGAATAACATAGAATGGGGAATCATGGCTAGTACATCAATAATACATTAGTGGATCACGCATACTTAATTACATACATGCATGAAGACAAATACAGGAAGCATCACTTATTTACTATATTCGAAAGATGAATACTTTCTCGTAATTATTTCCTTCCTTCTGAGAGAATTTCAAATAAAATATTTGTCTTTTTTATCATTTAAAAATTCTTAGATGCAAAGCGTCATTTTCTTATCACAAACGCTGCTTGATCTATTTCCTATCAGAACAACTAAATGTCGGAATTTACATTCCTTTATTTAAGGCGGCCGTCTAAAATTTCAACAACCAATAGTTAATTCATTTAACTGATTTACTTGTCAAGTAGCGATAAATGGTATCAACTTCCGTGATATAACAGGCCTCCAGAAGAGAGAAGAAAAGTTCCGCAATCATTTGCCGCAATCAGCAGTTTTTATATTTCTCTTTGCGCTTTGCAAGGATTATTAGCAAAAGCAAGAATGCAAATTATGCAGTGGATGAAAATTAATAGATAATCGCTTGAAATATGATGAACATTTGTCGAGTGACGTCCACATCTGTGCGCCCAGCGGGATTTTGAACAGGAAATGCATAATGGAACAATGACTAAAACCCGAAATCCATTTGGTCAGACTGCATGTTGAGATGATTAGCTTATATTTGATGAATCTGGCAGGCAAGTCTGCAAAGTTTCGAGGAAATAATCCATAATGTAAACATGAGTTTCACTGTTCTATTTCAAGACGATCACTTGAGAAACCTGTGAGTTTGTACTAAAATTGCTTGCACATAGGGGTCAGACAACATATTGGTTACATGCTGCCCATGTACCTAGCGCAATGAATGAATCACACAAGGTAGGCGTTACAGACAAGCGGGAAAGTTGTGCAGCGGCTACAAAGCTGAGTGACTAAAGAAACGTATTGGAATGGAATCCTTGTTACCTAGACTATCTAAAGTCATTACCACATGTATTTGGGAAACATCGTCAATCTATAGAATAAAGGTAAATTATACAGTGCATCTTAGTCCATTCAATTTTTGGTTTAGAATTTAATACTCTAACTTATAATTTGAAGTATGAGTTTAAGGCAACCGAATTGAATATTAATGACGACTTCCAGAGAATTATTTTCTTTTACGACTATGCTTGCGTGTGTGTGCATTAATTTTTCGTGTTAGAGTGCCGTGGTACACTTATTAAGGTTACTTAATTTTCAAGAAGAACAGCATTATAACACATTATTACGCAGAATATTGCGCACGGTCCATCACGAATGTAATAAACAAGTGTAGCACTACTGTAGTAAAACCCTGATAAAGCGCAATAACACTTAATTATAATCGCTAGCATTGAATAATCAGCTCGAGAAAATGAGAAATCAAACACAAATTTTCTTCAACCAATTAAGAGAAAATATTAAATTTTTTTCTGTGTAACGTTTCGCTTTCTGCTTCAGCTGATACAATCATAAAAATAAAGGGAACTTTAAAATCACATTAAACGAATTGTACTAGAGTCTGATACATGGGAGCTGCTTTCTCTTGTTCCCACAGGCCGACGAACTTCTATGTTCTTTGCTGAGGTGCATAGTTGACCATTGAATCACTTTCATAAAAGGATTGGCACTGTATGCAATTAGCAGTTGATAGACATGTGATATAGGGACAGTCACGTGAACTCACACTCTAGATCTTATTGTGCGAGCCGATTCTCCAACATATGTCGATGTGCAACCTGTACATTCAATGAGACATATACAAAACTTTAGCAATCACACTTCAGATTTGTAAGACTGTGTGCAGTATTTACAGATAGCTATCATATATACACTAATGCCATTTTTTATATATCCTCGTCAATCCATTGAAAATTGAACTTAGGTGAACTTCAAGAAATGTGAAAAAATGATGCTTTGAAGGAAAATGACATGAATGTACACAAATTCCAAACGGCAATGCAAGAGCGATTGTCCAAAGAAAGTTATCAGACATGCCATGAAGCAAGTGAGTATATCGAGTGAGAAAGAGGTGAAAGAGAAAAGTTGTGGTCATCATTACCAAATAGCAATGAATTGAGAATTCAAGAGAAATAAAAAGAATATGGTACAAATGTAGCTTGCCACCTCATTGAATGTCTGTTTCCCTAATAAACCTCTATCTCATATTTTACTACCCATGTCACAACAGGAGTGTATACATGATAGCTAACTGTGTATACTGTACACAGTCTTACAAATCTGAAGTGTGATTGCTAAAGTTTTGTATATGTCTCATTGAATGTACAGGTTGCACATCGACATATGTTGGAGAATCGGCTCGCACAATAAGATCTAGAGTGTGAGTTCACGTGACTGTCCCTATATCACATGTCTATCAACTGCTAATTGCATACAGTGCCAATCCTTTTATGAAAGTGATTCAATGGTCAACTATGCACCTCAGCAAAGAACATAGAAGTTCGTCGGCCTGTGGGAACAAGAGAAAGCAGCTCCCATGTATCAGACTCTAGTACAATTCGTTCAATGTGATTTTAAAGTTCCCTTTATTTTTATGATTGTATCAGCAGAAGCAGAAAGCGAAACGCTACACAGAATAATAATTTAATATTTTCTCTTAATTGGTTGAAGAAAATTTGTGTTCGATTTCTCATTTTCTCGAGTTGATCTTTCCAACCACTTGTGAAACAGTGGAGTTAACCTGATGGCACACCTATTAAAGGTTTTGAAAGTAGAATTAAAGAACGGTTTTCTAAGTGATAACTAAAAGACCAAAAATAATTGGGCTATAATTCAATCAGATAGTAGTGTATAAATTGTTGGAACACCGAGGACTTGATAAGTTACTTCATGGCTTAAAACACCGATTCGAGGATTTCACCAAACGTGGATTTCTCAGATGACGCAGCAGACTCGTTGAAAGAACCCGATTAGCCCGAACTGAAATTTAAAACATAATATGCTTGGGCCAGTTAGAAAGCTATGAAACAAGCGGAATCAAAAGATACACCCGGTATCTAATATAAGAAAAATTCTGTTCCAATTTCGATGTAACTAACTGCTGCATCATTTAAGTGATTACCGCTTATCTTCAAAACTTATAGCATAAATTTATGCGTAGGTCTTCGCTGAGAAAGGTTTACGATTTTCAAATTAATATCCTGAATAATTTAATCTAGTTAAAATATTCAAATTTACAATAATTTTTGTGCTATGATAACGCACATCGCATAGCACTTGAACGTATTGTTGAAATGGCTACTTTACACATACGACAATTGAACGAGGAATAGATAAGACTGTCTACATAAATCTTATATTACAGTAGTTCTAATTCCTACCGCGAAAAATCTAAATAATTGCATAATTCAATAAAACAGTGCGTGAATGAATTGCTGGAACAATGAGGACTTGATGATTTGACTGATGGACTATACAAATGATACTGAACAATGATACTGAACAACTGAAGTTTCATTTGAACTTACTCCATTGGTGTGATGATTGAGACAAACCGGATCAGATGATTGATTCAGCAAACGACGGATTTTCATAAAAATACGAGACACTGAGACACGACCAAAGGATGTGATTAACAATGACTGTTGCACATGCCAAAGGCATCTGAAATTATACTGAACATGCAAATGTTGCAATATCATTGGACAAAGTCAGATTACGGAGTCAAAACTGTCGCTGCGCGTTTGCTTCTTTTGGATAGCTTCTATGGTACTCATATTTTCCCACTTCCAGTGCAATTGGATCCAATTGACTTCGATTGAATGGTGAGGTGTGCTATGGCACTCCCATTGCGTGTCATAGAATGCCATAGAGTGCCATTGAATTTGGTTAATCGGGTAGCATTTCGTAAATTTATCTTGTGTTCATATTATTATCACTAAAACTAGTGCCTCGTAGTTTGTCCTGTTTGTGAAATTTACGTTACGTAATGTCTGATGTACAAGCAGTTAAAAGTAGGGATCCTAATCGTATACGTTTAGGACACCTTTCGGCAGTAAAGCGCAAATTATCATTTTTGACTGAAACGCTCAATCTCGAAGAGCATCAAGAGCTGAATGAGCTAATTTCTATTGTTGACTCTTGTAAATCTGCGTTCAGAAAGTTTGTCGAATCTCATGAGTCGTATTTACAAGTTGAAGCCAATGAGGCTGACGTAATGCGTAGTAATGAGCAATACGCTTCTGTCAGAGACGAATTTAATTTGCTATTGCGAAGGTATGAGGAGCTTCGTGTTGTTGATGCCGAAGATACCCGTAATATATCTGGATCTGCGGCTGATCGTTCGATTGTTCTAAGTGGTCGTAGGCCTAAATCTCCTATGTCTGAGCACGCTGTTAGGAGTGTTGATGTCCGCAGTGGTGATTCTAATTCGGACGTGAGTAGTCTTCGTAATGCTAAAGCTCGTTTGATGGAGGCTAGATTGCGCAAAGATGCTATCAAAAAACGATTTGAATTTGATCATGATTATGAGATATGTATGCTCGAGCTCAAACGTGAAAATGAGTTGAGAAAGGCTCATCTTGAGGTTGAAATGGCTGAAAAACTGGTGAATGTTATTCAGGACGAGGATGAATTTAGTCGCAAGTATCTACATGCGCCCGATTATTTCAAACGGTCACCGTTTAAATATGACTGTAACGATGATGAACGTCAGAGAAAGGTTCCCTTACATGTAAATGACGGCTTTGGGACGAAACAGAATCCTGTTCAGATTCCGGATGATAGTTTCCGTTTACTGGCCGATGTGATTCATCAGAGCTCGTCGTTACCCAAAGTAGAAATTTTTAAATTTTCTGGGGATCCATCTGATTATTCTCAATTTGTCACAAGTTTTGAAGTTAATATCGCTAACCGCGTTACGAGTGATTCCGAATTATTTATTCGTTTGCAATCTCTCTGTGAAGGCAAGGCAAAGGAAGCCATTTCAGGTTGTATTAACTTGCCGATAGGTGGAAGGTATCGTACTGCATGCGACACTTTGAGAGAGAATTTTGGTTTACCACATATGGTAGCAGATAGTCAAATTAGAAGAATGAAGGAATTAAGCCTTAGAAAGGCCGATGCTCCGAGTCTTATGGCGTTCGCTCGTAGATTGGAGGACGTGAAGCGGGTATTAGACAGTCTGGGAGTAGAGTATGCAACGAGGCTGGACAGCGATGAATTGTTAAGATCTCTAATGCGAAAACTCCCCGATGATTCTATCCGCAGACGATGAGCAGAACGCGCGGGCACCATCCTTGAGAGAAGTGCGTGTCAGGATGTCTGATTTTATTGAGTTCGTGAAGTCTCAAGGAAGGAGATTAAATAATGTGTTTGGATCAGACCTGACAAATGTTGCTGTGAGACCCGGGAATAACCATTACACCGCCTTAGTGACAAATACATCTGCTGACAATTATTCGCCGAGGCGTGGTCATGCTGAAGAATGCAAGTATTGTAGAGGCCATCACGCGATATGGAAATGTAACAACTTTGAGAAAATTTCGGAGATCGATCGCTATAAATTCGTCAAGAAAGAAAACCTTTGTCTTAGATGTTTGAATCCAGGCCACCGTTTGAATCAGTGTACTTTTCGTGGGACTTGTTCATTTTGCAGATTAGACAAGCATAGTTCCTTGTTGCATCGGCAGAAGCCTGAATCGCAGGTAGAGTCCGAAGAACAAGAAAATGTTCCTGAGTTAAGTGTTCGATCGAATCGAACTGCCATCTCATCAGTATGGATGAAGGTCGTTCCTGTACGAGTCATGGCAAAAGGAAGGACGGTGGAGACTTTCGCGTTTCTCGATGGCGGCTCTGATGCCACTATCTGTACTGAGGATCTACTGCAGAAATTAGGTGTGAAGGGTCGTTCGATACGTTATCGACTGTCTACCATGACAGGTGATAAAGATGTGACGGGTTATCAAGTTAGCCTACAACTGTCTTCTCTTGATGGAAGGAAGAAATTTGATGTAAATTGCATCACTGCGAAGTCAATACCGATCTCTAATGAGAATATGCCGAAAGTAACTGAGAAGGATCGCTATCCTCATTTGTGGAATATCGAGTTGCCCTCGATCGAAAATGCTAATGTATCTCTGTTGATAGGGAGCGACCATACTCATATAGTTGAGTCTCAGTTTGATCGGCGAATTGGTAATGAGAATGTGCCAATCGGTATACTTACTTGCTTTGGATGGACTGTATGTGGCCCAAACAATAAACAACAGGAGAAAGTCTCTGTGAATCGTATTTCGACTCGACTCTCGGACAACGATCTGCATCAACAGTCACAGAATATGTTCAACTATGAATTCGAAGATTTGAAAACCGATAGCCAAGAAGCATATTCGATTGAGGAAGTGAAGGCATCTTACATAATGGAGGACTCGGTTGAATTCAAGAATTGTCATTACCATATAGGATTGTCGTTCAGGACCACTGCTTCTTCGTTAAATGGTAATTATACTATGGCTAAAATGAGACTAGAGTATTTGAAAAGGAAATTGAGTAGAAACAGTGACTTGAAAGAGAAGTATCAAACGGTGATAAAGCGTTATGAAGATGAAGGGGCCGCCAAGAGAGTGGGAGACGTTCCCACGTCAGATAGATGGTACTTACCTCATCATGCGGTCTATAATGAAAGGAAGGTCGAACCGCGGGTAGTCTTTGATTGTGCCGCTTCGTATCGAAGTCGATCCCTCAATGACTTACTTTATAAGGGACCAGAGAACACGAGTTCACTGATCGGTGTGTTGACTCGATTTCGTCTTGACAGGGTAGCTGTTACGGCTGATATAAAGAGTATGTTTCATCAGGTTTACGTTCCGGAAGAGGACCGCAAGCGATTGTCTTTCTTATGGTGTCCTTCGGATGATTTCGATGCAAGGCCTGAAACTTATGAAATGAACGTTCATGTGTTTGGAGCTACTAGTTCCCCAAGCGTTTGCGGATTCGCCCTGCGGAAGGCGGCTGCTGACAAAAAGTCTTTATTTCGGCCTGAAATAATCGACGCTATCTATAGAGATTTTTATGTTGATGATTTGCTCAAATCGTATGCAAGTGTTGACGAGGCTATCTCTACTTCTAAAGAGATTGGTGAATTGTTGAGTATGAGCGGGTTCAAGTTGACGAAATGGTTGTCGAACTGTTCCGAGGTTACAGCGGGCTTTCAGGATGATGATCGCTCACCTGCTTTTCAAAGCTATCAATTCGAACATATTACTCAGAAGACGCTAGGAGTAGTGTGGTCAGTCCAAAGCGACGAATTCTTGGCTCACGTGTCCGAGAAACCTGATCTCCTGCCACGCTCTCGAAGAAGCGTTCTGTCATCAATCTCTTCGGTGTTTGACCCCTTGGGCTTTGCTTCGTCTCTTATGCTTAGGGGCAGATTAATCAATCAAGCCCTCTGTGATAGAAAATTCGATTGGGATGAATTATTGCCGGAGGATATGTTTAGGGATTTCGTGCTGAGCCTTTACCTCGGAGTAAAGAAATAAGTGTTGATGAACTGCATGACAGTATCCTGATGGTTGTGAAAAATGTTCAAAGAACCGAGTATGATGATAATCGAATTTCTAGCTCTTTGAGAAAGCTGAAGCCTGTTATACAGAACGATGTGTTATGCGTTGGTGGACGTCTTCACCAGTCAAGCTTACCGGACTCAACAAAGCATCAAATGATATTACCCCCTAAACATGTTGTGACGGAATTGCTTATTCAGTATACACATGAATCGAACGGTCACGTCGGTGTAAATCACACACTTAGTTTGCTGAGACTAAGTTATTGGATTATTCATGGTGTTTCATCTGTCCGTCGTGTATTGTATAAATGTCAGACTTGTAGAAGGTGCAATCAGCGCCCTGGTAGTCAATTGATGAGCTCATTACCAGAATCAAGAGTTGAAGTGAATGAAGCTTCCTACCCTTTCGAATGCACTGGTATCACCCAATCTGTGCGGACCGTTATTTGTACGGAAGGATGGAAGAACACAGTCAAGAGGTACGTCATATAAGAGGTATGGAGTATTGTTCACATGTCTCAAAACTCGTTCGATACACCTGGAGATTGCACAAGACTTGTCTACGGACAGCTTTATAAATGCTCTACTTCGTTTCATAGCCAGAAGAGGCCCTCCAAGGGAATTGAGAAGCGATAATGGCACGAACTTTCGAGGTGCCGCTGTTGAGGTCATTGAAGGTCTAAAGAGACTACAGCATAATCGAATTCAAAGAAGAATGAGCGAGAAGATGGTTCGATGGAATTTCAATCCTCTTGTGGCTCCTCGTCAAGGAGGTGTATTGGAGAGAATGGTGAGGTCTGTTAAGCGCATCTTGACATCTCAAATTCGTGATCGAATCGTGTCCGACGACTCCTTACATACGCTAATGTGCGAAATCGAGAAAATTATCAATGATCGTCCTTTAAACAAGCTTGCAGATGATCCGAGTGATACAGGTTGTTTGACTCCACATCATATTTTGCTGGTGAATAGAAATCCGTCGAAATCCTTTCACGCAGATGATTCTGATCCCCGAACAAGTGTACGATGGAAATCAGTGATGGCTCTTGCCGATGAGTTCTGGCGACGATGGAAAAAGGAATACTTGACATCATTGCAAGAGAGGCAGAAGTGGTGTGAAGAAAAAAGGAATTTTGAAATTGGGGATTTAGTATTGATTTGTGATAGTTGCTCCCCGAGAGGTTCGTGGAAGAAAGGATTGATACAGGAGGTGCGAGCTGGCAAAGATGGTCTAGTGCGCGAAGTGCTTCTTAAGTCTGACGATGGTTTGTTGAGACGCGATATTCGTAAAATATGTTTGCTTGAAGAGAATTTGTTGCGTGTGTCTAGTATTTCTTAGCTTACCTGACTAATTTCGTAAGACACAGGCCTATTGCTCATTGCTAACTCGTGTGAATCCATGTAAATTGTTCCTTTTCCCACCGTGCTTCAATTTTTTACTTATCTTCGAAAATTGACTTGACATGTGTCAGAAAACAAGGTTTTCTCGCGGGTAGTGTACCGCCGTGATTGGCGATGTGAATTTATCCTTTTATAATTGTTGACACTTATTTGAGCCTTTTGATTATCCGGAGAAAATTGAGTACAGTGATGTATATACTCCTAAATTTGTTAGTAGTGTGTATATTTTAGTCCAGCATGCGGAAATCGTTTACGATTTATGTTCTATCGAGCGTCATGACTCAGTGTGGCTTTGTTTGAACAGACGGTGAGACGCTAAATATTTAAGAAATTTTGACCTGTTTGAAAATACAACTCTCTTGATTTCGCTGCACTGCGGTTGTTTTACCTACACGTACA
This sequence comes from Prostheceraeus crozeri, assembly GCA_907163375.1. Lineage (NCBI taxonomy): Eukaryota > Metazoa > Platyhelminthes > Polycladida > Euryleptidae > Prostheceraeus > Prostheceraeus crozeri. The sequence continues at coordinate 6,829 of CAJQUW010009051.1, read as the reverse complement.
CCACACGAGTGTAACAAGGAAAGGAGGTTACAGCCACTGCTCTGTCAGTCTTTCAGAGAGAATCTTCAGGAACACTGGTGGAAGTGAATAGCGGTCTCTCACTCGCCGCCCAAGCTCGTCCCAGACTTGTTCAATGGTTGGCAAGTCAAGGGTTTGAATGTTCAATCTCCTAACAGTGGCAATGACATCCGAGGAGCGATGTGGTCTTGTGTTGTTGTCTTGGAAGACGAGATCCTCCACCCTGACCACTGGGGCAACAACAGGAAGCACAATTTCATTGAGATGCCTCTCTCCAGTCAACGTGCCTTTGATGATGACTGCTGTCGTTCGTCCGCCATGCCAAATGCCACCCCACAGCATACCGTCACCGACACGACCGTCATTGAAATCCAGAGTGAATCTCGATTCATCGGTCCACAAGACTTTCTACCAGTGATGGTCATTCCATGAGCGATGGGCATCACACCAGGCAACTCGTCTTCTGTGGTGCTCAAAACTCAATGGAAATGGGACAGCTGGTCGTCGCGACTGAATTCCAGATTCTCGCAAACTTCGGTAAGCCGTTCGAACGCTACAGTCTATATTTGAGGCACTCTTCCAGTGTACGACTAGCTTTGGGACTGACACAAATCTATTCCTCTTTGCAGCTAAAACTAGACGTGCGTCTGTCCTTCCTGCAGACTTTCTTGGTCGACTAGATCCCTTCTTCTTTTTAACATCTCCTTCTGCTTTCCACCGACACCACCACCTCCAAACAACGACTCTCGATAGTTGCAGCTCTTCGGCAACACTCGCACAACTTCTACCACAACGAATCATTCCAATAGCCATACCTCTGGTTAACTGATCGTGTGCCATTTTATTTTACAAAAGCTGGATTTCAGTTCACGTTTATGTTCAATTTGTAAAAGCAATTGTGACAGTTGTATCGATATCAAATGCATTGATTGTCATCTGACATTACAAAAATCTGACTTGATTCATTCAGTTATCTTTCCTCATTCAGGCCTACTCGTACATTAGACAAATATAAGTTGGCCCTAATTCAAATTATGTTGAAAGACACGCTGCATAGATATACCTATCTGACTAAACTCTAAAAGAGACTGCTCGGCTAGGAAATTCAAAATAGTCTTTGTAATTTTTTTCAGGCGCACTAACTTAGGCGATTTGCCAGTAGTGTTTAAAGTGATATTTGATGAATGCCCGTCAACATTTCACTGATTTGCTAATTGAATATCTCAAATTTACCCGGGCATGGCTCAAGCTCAACTTGAAATAGGGTATTGTGTCGATGCTGAAAGATGTTAACTAGGCCTGCTGATGATTCCTGATATTGGATGAAATAGCAGCTCTTCAGGTCTGTTTCCATTTTCAACTGAGGATCAACTCAAATATTAATTATTCTTTTTACAGGAAATGAACTATTTTGTGATACTTTGTGCGGAACTTGCTAAAGTTAATTATTTTACCATGAATAAACAGTGTTGCAAGATGAAGGCTTGCTCTCTGCTACAACCACAAAATGATGCAATTCCTGGCTCAATGTTAAACGCTTTCAATTTCAAGTAAGCTCAATGATACTTTTTTGTGACAAAAAGATATTAAATCATAATTATAGATGCAGTGTAAACATATTTTTAGATTGCATCACTTCAGTGAACCTGCAAAACAAGGATAATTTTTCAGTGTTTGAAACAAAAGCCCATCATCATTTGACGTTTTAGATTTTTTCATGAACGTGTTTTTCTCATAATTGATAATCATTAATTATCAGAGGCTTTTGATATTTTTTTCTATCGGTGATGCAGGTTGAATTTGGCATCGCAATAATACGGCTGAGGAGCGAATCTTAATAACTACGTGTATGTTAGTAGGGGGGCAGGGAATACAAAGTACCTTTGTAAAAAATCCACTGGTTTTCATGTCAAAATCAGGGTCCGGATACCAACACAGTGATATGACGCACGCTCTGTCCGCGGGAGGTTGGATTTGTGGGCCGAGGCCTTGGACTTGGGATAAGATCCCCTCTGAGTAATGCCTGTAACGGATTCAAAGGTTCGACACTTTCCACCAATCTCACAATTTAACTGTATGATTATAAAAATGACTGCCAATGTCGCCTGTCAGTAATTCTATTTCATCCTTCCTTTTACAGATACATAACAGATATACATAATGGGAGGAAACTCGAAGTTTCATTTTAAAAAGTGCCTATGTGGCGAAGTCAAGCGAGGTGGCGAGTTCAAGCGCCATTTAAATACATTCAGCGACACTCCCGAAGAGCATAAGGAGGTCGGTGTGGTGAGCGGATGCACATCGTGCATGAAATTCATTAGGGGAAACCTGAACGAGTCTTTCTATAAGACGCATTCAAAATGTCCTATTAAGAAGGTGACGAATTATACCACCTCAGAGGTTGGGAAAGCCATCACCCCACTTTTCAAAGAACCTGATCAAAATGAGGAGACAGAGACGCATGCCTCAGAGGTTGGGAAGGTCATCATCCCACCAGTTGAAAGACCTCAAGTTGATCTGGATGTGGAGACAGAGTTGCAGATGGCAGTTCGTGCAATAGAAGACTGCAAGATTGATCACCCACCGTTATCTGACCTCACCTCTTCTAGCTCTGATTCGGAAATCTCCGAATCTGAATCGGAAACTGAAGAGGTGGTCGTCACTGACAAACCCGAGGAGGCGGTCATTGCTCCTAAACCCGATGAGGCGATTGTGAAGAGTCGGGCAGTGCCAGCGCCAAAAATGCACTCCTCACCTAAAAAAGGGAGAGGCATCAAAGCCCAAGCCAAGCAGTGGGCTAAGGATCATGGTGTGGCGAGGCTTAGCCAAGAGTACGCCATTAAGAAGCTCAAGGATGAAATGAGCCGTTATAAAAACGAATGCTCAGCATTAAGGAATGAGAATTTTTAACTCAAAAAGTAGGTGGCGGAAATTAGGAGTCTTAAGGTTCAAGTACTGAAGTTGGAAGGTTTCCAAAAGAGAGCTCTAGCGAGTGAGAGTCGTGTAGAGGATCAGGCCACATGCATTAAGAACATGAAGGCGAAGGAGGCCACGCTGAAACTCCAACATGAGCAGGAGAAGATGGCTCTTCTTGAGGCGAAGAATAGCGCTGTCAAGGAGAGAAGAACAACGCTCCACCTCCCCGTAGTCGGTAGCAAAATTATCGACGATGTAATAATGGAGTCGGAGGATTTGGACAAAACGAGCGAGTGCTACGAAGGAGCAACGCCAGATATTCGCTGTCTCCACATCAGCATCAAACACAATGGCGAGATAAAAGAAATTCGCCATCGTAAGCGAAAGTTACCAGCTAAATACCTGCCTCATCCACCACCAGCGAAGGTGCAGCGAACCGCTTGAATTGATATTGTGGTAAGTCAATATTCATCTCTATCACTTGAAAAAATTTTCATCTATTTTTCCTTCTATTTTCAGATACGACGAGAACGAACCAACGGCTCTCATAAGGGCCACCAAGGGGCAAGACATGATAGAACCTCCACGCGGTTTGCCCTGGGCAGTCTTTAGACTGGCGAATACTATCATTAAGTTGAATCTGCTATCAGTCAACTTGAACGTTGCGTCGCATTAGAGGGGTATATAAACCACTACCTCTCACTTCGTTTCATTTCAATAATGGAGACACCAAACGCTGCAGTCAGCTCTCCTCGCGGACCGCAGTTAAGACCGCGAAATTTATTTAATGAATTTGCTAGAATAGAGGAGCAAGACAGAGTCCACAACAATCTTGCTCGGATTGGCAATGCGATGACGGCAAGTGTTGCCAATCCAATGGAATGGCGCTACATTCCACCCTCCACTCACATGCCAACTAGCATGGAAGTCGACACTGCTGAGGTTGAACGGTTTCGACTCTCTCTCAGCAGAATCGGTATGGAGTAAGATGGGTGATGACGACCCCCGAGAACGAACCACCGGCCCTGATAAGGGCCACCATGGGGCAAGACATGATAGAACCTCCACGCGGTTTGCCCTGGGCAGTCTTCAGACTGGCGAATACTATCATTAAGTTGAATCTGATATCAGTCAACTTGAACGTTGTGCAGTCGATTGCTATCCCTGAAGCATTCTGATTCGCTGTTGAGCAATTCATTGTTGAAAACCCTATATAAGCCAGAAGATTGTAGCGCTTCTCATTCAATTTTAAGTCACGATGGAAGCAACATCTCCTACCAACACCATTCCCGACTTCATCATCCTCGACGAGTGGGATGAAGAGGATGAGAAGGAGTGTGAGAAGAAGGGGAAGATCAAGAGGATCGTTTGGACGGATGAGGTGTGGACTCCTAATACCACCCGCATCCGAAAGGTGCCAGATGCACCACCACGGCTTAGGCGGTACAGGGTATATGACAACCTAACTGTCATACCTATTGACTTTTCAAGTCAATAGTCAACTTGTCGCCGAGAACGAACCACCGTCCCTGATAAGGGCCACCATGGGGCAAGACATGATAGAACCTCCACGCGGTTTGCCCTGGGCAGTCTTCAGACTGGCGAATACTATCATTAAGTTGAATCTACTATCAGTCAACTTGAACGTTGCAAATGAAGTTCGGTGTAATACTTCCTTTCGACGGGCGTTCCTGTAAAGGGCGGCGGTGAAACCCGTAACTATGTATACCGCAAGGGACATTCGGCAATGGTCAATCTTGTTAAACGTCTCTGCGTCATGTTTGCAAGTGATTGCCTCTGTCTCAACGTAGTACGCATTCGCGCCAGGGTGACATTTAGCCAACTGTCGAAGGTTGCCTTATAAACTTTCCATTGCATACGTTATGAGAACCATGAGTTCTACCTGTCTCTATCAATGAGACGAATTGATGAATGGAATGAAATGGGAGGACACTCACGCGCCACACGCAACATAACACACTTCTCTCTTCCGTAGTCTTACAAGCTCTTTACACATGGATCGCAGTCGATTGCTATCCCTGTATCAGAAGTGTAAGCTATCTTAATTTTATTTAACACTATTTCATCTACCATCATCACCCATATGAAGTGTTATAAGATTTACAAGTTAGACTAAGCGTTCTACTATTTGTAAATGAAAGATGTGGTTTCAACAGTTTACAGATTAAAAATAAAGTTTCAATAGTGTGTACGTTAGAAATAAAGTTTTAGCTGTTTTCAAGATAAAAAATAAAGTTTCACCAGTTTACAAGTTAGAAAATAAAGTTTCAATAGTGTATGCGTTAGAAATAAAGTTTTAGCTGTTTGTATATCAAAATAAAGTTTCAATAGTGTATGCGTTAGAAATAAAGTTTTAGCTGTTTGTATGTCAAAATAAAGTTTCAAGAGTTTACAAGTTAGAAATAAAGTTTCAATAGTGTGTATGTTAGAAATAAAGGTATAACTGTTTGTAAAAATAAGATCGCAATATTTACTAGTTTACAAGTTAGACTAAGTGTAAATTAAAAATAAAATGTTAACTGTTCACGAGTTAAAGCGTTGATGCAACGATGAACAATTAATAAGCTGAAAAGTTTTAGATTCACTTTAACATTACCATATGTTTACAGATAGAAATGTATCACAGCAAAGCTACTTCATGAGTTAGTTTGCCAGGAGTGTATCATCTCAAACTTTTACTCCGTCGTTGAAATTTCATGACGACTTTTTTGCTAAACGAAAGTTAACACCAGAGGAGCGTAGGGGTGGGTGGTATAAAATACGCCTACAGCACTGAGAGAGTTGGAGTGCATGAGCTATGTACATTCTTTTGACGACGAGAGGAGCGATTCAGCCGATGGCGCAGGTAGTTCCCCAGAGCATGGAGGACATTGTTTAGGTGACTCTAAGGATGTATGTCGAGCTGCCCTCAGTGATAGGCTTCCAACTCATGATGAATGATGATATGCTTACGACCTACATTCAACCATTGGTGTATGCCCACACCCTTCCCCACAACGAGCTTGTCTGCTACATTGTATTCATGAGTGTGGCTCAAAGTAGGAAATTGATTGATGAGACTTTGCTGAAATATCCAAGGCGCGTATTCAAGCATGGTCGCCTACTGTTGGAGTATTATTATCAATGGCGCGACGACACACAACATTTGTCCACCCGTGTTTTACCACACCTATCAACGGAAGAATACAATAGAGCTTTAGTCGAGACGGTGAAAGGAGACGATGAGCGCTAGCGGGCGAATGAAGCATCGGTGAGAGTGGGAATCAACTTGATGCTATTCTCCAATGAGGATTGTTGTCTAATGATAATCAAGCATTCCTTTATAAATAGAGAGCCTTCCACAGTGAGAATCATTCCATCGTTGAATCGTACAAGTGACGAACGCACATTCTCTCTCTCTCTCTACATCCCTGTTATATTATCCAACTAAAATGGTAAGTCGCTACTTTCCTCCCTCTCCTCCCTTGAACGTAAACTTGATAGAATCTTTTTTATTTTCAGGCATCTTCTACATCTACTACACTGACAGGACAAAATGGTGGCCAGACGTTACAAGGTTCGCTACAATCAGATCATCTACAGCTGAGACCAGTGGAAGAAACAACAAAGGTACATAATCCTACACCGCTACAGCGTAAATTTAAACAAGTCTTGCGTCATGAGGATCACAGCGTAGTACTGCAAACGGGAATGCTCCCTTCCACTGATGTGAAGATATTGACCAATCAGTATGGGGACTACATACTCATCCCCGTGAGTCCGTACATTCGCCACCAACTTGACATTATTAAAGAGTACGTGACATTAAATATGGACATTCCTACTCCTCTTGCTCAAGAGTGGAAGGCGAGAGATGAAAAGGATGCTCCCTATA
>CAJQUW010009049.1:0-15215 GCA_907163375.1 Prostheceraeus crozeri | reverse complement strand
GAGGTCACTGCCCTTCTCGCCCGGGGCTGGCCGGTGTTTTCCAATTTAAGGAGCAGACCATCGCTCCACACCCCATCATTGGAAACCCTGCCATCGAGCCACGTCATATAGAATTCGCGTGTCGCCTGACACGGACAAGTATCTTATTCCCGTGCATCTTTTTATATAGAACAGCTTCGTTTTTGCGGAGATTGCGTTTCTGCGGTTCAAACCATTCTGTTGAACGTTTTGCCATCTAAATTTTTTCCACACAACTTCCTGTGTTTTTACTCCATACTACCGAGAATGGACGCCTCTTTCTCCAGTAATATGCCATCTCGTTGGTCATCAAACCGCGAGAACATTTCCTCAACAAGCATCTTCACTTCGCGCATTCTCCCCGGATTTATGAAATGCCTAGTAATGCCACGTCTTCCTTGACACCGTCGAGCTCTATTTGTGCTTTCTTCGTGACATTTCCCGTTTTTACATTCCGATTTTCCTCGGTATTGCTTTTTTGATTCCACTCAATCTGCATGTTCATGTGGACCCATTCCAATGTTTTAAGATATAAACAAAATGTGGTCCATTGAGACTTCGTGCACTTCCCCATGGCCAGGCAGCTTGCGCTTATGATCCCGCTCAAGACCGCTCTAATGATACCGGCTGCGATTACCCGTGCCGCCCTCCATCGAATTGCTTTTTAACAAGCATGTTTGCCCACCTCCAAGGTTGATATGGGCACGGCGGCTTTGTCACAAGCCATTTTTGTTTTTGCATGTTTTGCTCTCATGCTTAGGTCCCTCGGTCTACAATTTCTCCACGTGTTCAACATTTGTAAATCTCAGATGTGGTCTGGGATTCTACATTCGAGTCCTTTATCTCCAAAACCTGTATACCAAAGGGTATTTCATACTTGCTGAGTGCTAATCTCCCTTGATTATACTTCCTTCTCTGGTTGTATGTCCTTTCCTGATAAGATCCGTCTCTTCTTTTGCCCAACTTATTGTTTGCTATGACTGGATCGTCATGCTGTCTGCACAAGCGTCTTCCGCACCCTCTATTCATTCAACACAGGCTTTATTCCTCCGATTTGACTCCTCAGATTTGATATTTAACCCCGTGCGTCCACATACAGTGCCCCCCGGTTTCTCTGACACCCGGTCGAATGCACGCCTTTTTTCATTAGATTCCTATCTGCTTTGAGGACGCATTCTTCGATCTGTACCTGCGGACATATACTCTTGAGTTACTCAACTCCTTTATCACATCATGCTGGACTCACCGTGTCATCGATTTCCGGAGCACAATACTTGGATGGTCGTAGACGCTGCGATTCTCCCATATCCAGGGGCTCATCAATCAGGCTGACTAGCCGGGAAAACTAACTTCAAACATTAGAATGAGACTCTGACGCAGTGCCAGCAGGTCCTGTGGCCTGCCTTTATTTTTCCCCCAATCAGTACAGCCACCACATTTTGTGATTAATTTCGGCAAAGTCGCATGCAAGTAGGAGCATACAATCCCCGCGCCCTCGCTGGGTTCCACCACTGGTCCCCTCCCCTTTGACTGACATCCATTTGCGCATGGCCTACTATGCCGGCCTGCTCTCAATTCGGATTATTCACCTGGTTAAGGGTCACAAGCACTGGCTCTCATTTCTTTCTGCTAGCGCTCTTGGGTGCAAGTATGATGCTACCTCTTTGTATACCTGTGTACATCGTGTTGCCGCCGACCCGTTGCTATTATTTTTTCTTAACGACAGACTTTAACTCGCAACCGCCCCCACATTTGATTGGACTTTAAAGTCATGTAGCCAGCCCCTCTTATATCCGTGACACTTTGGCCTTCCAGCTTCCGCGTCTTGGAGTCTATCATAGAGGGACTGCGGGACTTCGACATCCTCGTCAGCATGATTGCAACGTGCAATCGTTCGCAATGTTCGCCAGAACATTGAACTGTCCTTTTGACTCTTGTCTATCACGTCATTCGACCTTTTTCCGCCCCACATTCCAGCACCATAGATGAAGACAACACGGATATGAGGGCAGCACAGATTTATTTGCACACTATACGTACAAACAAGTCATTAATATCTTTAAGAGGAGCTATGATGGTAATTCAGTTGCATGTCTATACCAAAGGGCATGTTGTCATTACAGAGAATGACGCAGATTATAAGAATAGAAATCACAGCGGATAGGCCTTTATCTCAATATGAGATTTATATTTTGCAAAAAGCATCTACTCGAACTTCAGAGGAGCCTTTTCAAACACCACAGTCGGGGTAGGCCCCTGAGACCCTGTAAGATCACATTTTTGACTTGAGGTAATTATGTCGTTCCTGCAAAGAGTAATGTGGAAAATCAAATTAGAAAAGAGGAATGCACTTGCCTTTACATAACATGGACAAGAGGTGATCATACAATGTCATTCTGGCATCTTGAGGATGCAATCTTCATTCATTCTTTAGACGCAAACTCTCAAGCAGCAAATGTGCAGGCCCTACAATCACCAGTTGCTGATTGTTGATTGTTTTGTGTATTACGTCATAAAAACGTTACTTAGGTTCTAAATTTAACCACTTATGAAAATCTCAGCATTCTTACATAACGTAAAGCAATGATGTTCGGCATTTACCGGAAGGAGTAATTTAATAGTGTGTGACATTGATTCTAGCTTAAATCCTTGCTACATATTCAATCTCAATTTTTCATTTAGTGCCATTCCTTTTGTGAAATGTAGCTAATTAGCGAATGCAGATTGCGTCCCGACTCATGAAACTAAGAGCCATTATGAATGAAGAGCGAAGACATAGGAATTATCGTTTTCTTGCAATTTTCAGTCGTACCTGCATGAATAGAAATGCAAGAAGGCCTGATAAATTGGGTTTTGTATTAAACTGAATTCTACATTTGCTTTGTTATCTAGTTGAAATAATAGCTTGCCAAAGGATGGTGCATGAAATTCAGTTGACTACATGATCAGTACATATTTACGGAGTCAAATAGTTCCGAATTATCATGTGATTTTCTATGACTTAATCGTGTCGGAACTGGTTTCATTTTGGACTGAGTGATATTGAAAAGGGTCCGAATTTAGGAAAGTATTGCAGTTTTGGTCAGATCTTTGACCTTGGACGTTTATTTGTATATCATGTCTCATGGTCATGTTGTTTAAGTAAGGATTTCAAGCAAGCTCTGAATATTCCGCGCAAGAATTGTAGATTCTAGTCAGCAACGAGATCCAAAGTCAGTGCGAACAATCAGCGGACATATTTCACGTTCCTCGACATCCACGATAGTGAAAGTGATGTGGATATGAGCTGACCGGTTGAATTATTCCTGACATTGGATGAAATTGCAGTTTACACCTGATACTATTTGTTGATGCCTCAGATTTTATAGGAGCACTCTTCGAACTGTATTTCCAGGCATCATTGGACGCTGCAATTCACCCGACCATCTTGCTCACCTTTATTTATTCCCGATACACCTAAAATCTGAGAATGAACCGTGACCTTGATGCCTTTTGCCCAGGCCCGTAACATGTTGCAATCTGACACTTTCCTGCTCCGATGCAAAGCTGACCGGCACTGCACTTAACACCCCAATACGTGCATCATCTCGGCCAGCTACATGTTAGAAGCTTCGATGAAATTTCATTTGCATATGTCCGATTCCACAACCTTCGATGGGTTCTCATTAGCCTACTTGCCCGTGATAAATTTCAATCGCAATCGAGGAAAACAAAAGAAAAAACAAGGAACGGTTTCCTGATTATCGGCGTCAAGGACAGGTTTCTGGTTGGTTTAATGCTAGTGCCAATTTACTAGATAATGTCGCAATGTAATTCCCTTATCACGCGAAATGTCTTTTTGTCATTGAAATCGTTATCTGACTATTACACCCATTGAATGCGTCGTTATTCTTCCTATCCGCTTATAAGGCGACAATGAGAGAGCGCGCGACTACTATCTTCAAGGCACATTCTGATGTGCCTACATCCATTACCTCATCAGAAATAACATAGAACATTAACGGACATAAAACCAAATGAGCAGTTCGTAGCATTCACTGTGCCCCACCCAACTTGTTCCGCCTTAGTCCTTTCGAATGGCTTGTCCATCGAGTAGGGATATATCCGGTAGCGGTGTTCGATTCAAAAAGTATCTGTATACCAGTGATTCGCAAATTTTTCATTTAAGATTCGTTATTGCGGGAGCTTTACGTTCCCGTGGTCAACAAATTTTTGAGCACTTTGTGAAACACAGTCAAAAGATTTGGCCAAATTTATAGATACGAGAGGATTTTCTCTATACTTAGTCTTACGTTAGCGTTATCTCCTTGCGGAAAATGGCCTCCCATGTGATACGACTCCTGTCGGCACGCTCCGTCCGCCAGGCCGCCAGTTCCTTGGGAGGAGAGTTCGTTTCCATTCTTTCACTGTCCTCCGGTTTCTATTCCCTTTTCTTGGTATCCATACAGACCGTTCTATGGCTCCCTCTGTTATGGGGTGGGCCCTTGAAGGACATGACAGCCCACTTCCATTTGAGTGTTTCGCTTTATAACACGTCCTTTCACCTGTTCGTCTCCTTACTTCTTTCGTTTCTAACCTTGTTTTCAGAGTGACTCCCCTATCTTCGTTCCATCGCTGTTGTGTTGTTCTGAGTTTCTTCTCTTGTTGCTCGTGTTTAGAGACCAGGTTTGGGATCGTATAAGACAGGACAGGCAGCATGACATATCGAACCCAGTTTTTTTTATTTGCTTTTATTCCCTGTGAAGTTACAGTAGGCTTTGAGTTTCCCCCAAAGGACTTTCCCCGATTTTGTGTTTTCTTACGCTTTTCTTGTTCTTGGCGGGGCTTGAACGGAGAATTCTGTCAAGGTAATAAACTCGTCGCCCTAATCTATGACCGTGTTCATTGATGTGGATTAACACTCTTTTGGCCGTTTGTCCATTTATGTTTTCTCGTTGTTTCTCTTTAAACCGGACCTTTTTTCCCTGCATCTTAGCTCATCTACAATTATTAGCTATGGGAAGTCGCGTCATTCCTCACAAATGGCAATAATCATCGCAATATCTCCCGTACATGAGACGTTCCCGTCGATGTTTCTTCCTGCGTCTGTAGGGCAGTGACAAGCTCAGAAAATGTCCTCTACTGTTGCCGTCAAGCGGATCTGGGCTATGGGATCTCCTTGGGAACCGCCAGTTCAATGCGGAATTTGGGCTCTTGTTTCAAGCTTTCTGGAAGCTGTAGCTCACTATATCTCTCCTTTAAAATTCTCAACTTTTCCCTCGTCCTCTGCTTTCTTACGCCGTTAGCATCGCTGTGTGGCCTCCCAGCGACACTTTTCAAATTGTGTGCACTTTTCAATATCGTAGTATGAAACCAGTTGGCTCTCCAAGGACATGAATCTTTTGATAGTGCATCTAACCTACGCGGGAAATCAAGTGTTTCTCAGGGGACATTATTGAATTGTATTATCAATGAACGTTCACTATGAACACAGTCGCGCTATTATTCGTGCTTTCTTGGACTGAAATTTCACGTTTGTACTTCAATTTTCACCGGCCCTGATTTTGTGATTACTTACATTCATGTTTCAATTATGCATCTGAATATGATGTGCACCCATTTAATCATCAAAGTACTTGAATCCATTGTCTTGATTCGAGAATTTGCTCTGTCAGTGGCAGGTTGCCTGTGATCTGATCCCGTCATGCACTCCTCTTGAGGGTGAGCATGACAGCACTCGCAGGCCCTCGCCTTGGTATTTAACCAAACCTTTACTCTCCGGCTGTATGGACCGGACGATCTGTAAAATATATCATTCCTTCTTCTTTATGCTATCTGATACAGTCACTTGCCGTTGTCATATTCCTCACCCTGCAATCCATGTGGCAAATTCATTTGGGGGACCACTTCGAATGTCTCTCCTTTCAGTTACTTTACTACAATCGAACGTGTATCCACATTGGGGATTTAATAAATCTTGAGGTTGACCCTCTACCTATTATCCTTACCCTCTATGGACGTCATCTAAACTGACCTCAACGTGCTCCTCGGATGCTATCTGCATGGACGTTGGACCTCTCTTCGATGCATCCTTCTCACGATAAGTGCATTGTTCTCGGGCTGGCGTCCTGTAGTTGTATGGCCTGATATGAGAAAGCAGACCGTATTCAGCCAGTGGCTACATACATGATCCACTTGATAAGGACAGACCATTTCAAATCGAAAGCTGAATAAGAAACCTTACACAGTTTGATCCACCGCTGCCCCCAATGTCCTCTTATACTATCTAATATTGAACTCTAACGATTTTGCAATTTCAGGTCGGGTAGATATGGCGTGATTGCAACACATCTACCCGCCCCCGTTCGCTGACCTCAGGTATGACCGATTCGCCTTTTTCTGTGTTACATATCACTCCATCGCCAACTAGTCCGCTCGACTTCATCCCTGTAGGACCATCTGGCCACCAGAATGATACTCCTCTCAAGACGCCAACCCCTAGACGCACCTTTCCATTCACCCCCTTCCTCAGCCTCAGCTGAAATTTTCGAGAACCGACCCGCATCTTCTCATCCTATTCCAGTTTGCCCACTCACAGTCACGGATGTCAGCAATGCTCTCTATATCAGTGCACGTGCTTCCAGCCTTGTGAGATTGGTGTGCCGCAGGCCCTATTTACAGACTTCTGTCTATCGTTACTTAAATAAACCCGCAAACACATCAATCTTGTCATCAATGTCGGCCAATTGATACTTGGACCTTTTCTTTTTCTTTTTACTTCTTTCTTTTATGAGTGTTGTTCGGTGTGGCCTCACTGTTGTTCAACTTTCCGTGTCCAATTCGTGCAGTGCAACCTCTGCGGCGATGTTGTACCGACCCACCTCCTCGTGTCCAATTATGTCAAATGCCCTTTTCATTAGCACGGTCACAACATTCTTACGGTCAAGTTAAAGTTAACTCATGATTCCCCCATCTCTGGTTCATTTCGTAGTGCCCCCACTTAGCGCCCCTTCCCGGCGTCCTCTAGCTAACAAGCCTTATGCTTGGGTTTTGCTTCGCTGTGCCTTCATATATTTCACATACCTTACCCTATCAATTCAAGACATCACTGAATCCCTCGTCACACAACTTTAAGTCCATACCGTGCAGCTCTTTTTACACCATATACATTTGTGCACAATCGGCCCAGTATATGACTCTGCTTCTTTTGACCTATCGTCCTAGCCAGACAGCCTTGCGCTCAAGACGCCCTTTCTCGGACCATGGTGCTGTGATGCTTTGCCCGGCACATCCCCTAAATTAACATTTTTAACTTGAAAAAGGTGTGGGTCTGTCAAGATTTCAAATAGCAGTGGATGACACGATTAAGGGAGAGAGAGAACAATGCACAAACGAGTGACTATAATGCGTCGAACAGACGAAGTCAGATCAAGCTGCTGACATATCTACGCTTCTCGTTATCGTCTCCAATGCAAAAGTATTTGTCCGATCTGATCACATTCTGTATATTGGGTCACAAGCACTATGCTTCGGTTACCGTCCTGGACCGATGGTTGGACTCATTGATTCCATTTTGCGATTCAGGACAAAACTTTGAACACCCCTGTGGGGTGACGCTACACCCATAAGTACCCAGATGCGTGATCGTGTGTCTGCTGAACGGCATTCCGACTAAGTATCTGAGCACGGAGCCACTTTTTGAATTTATTCGGAAGCACATTATGCGAGTGATCTTCCTAATCCATGATTGTTTTAAAATTTATTCCACTTTCGCTGTTTTTGCTGTGTGTTAGGCAGCAGAATGTACCTTTTTCGATCAAGGCTTGAAACCATGTCTGCCGGACACATAACGAACACTGCACAAGGCCGCAACCCCGTTCTTGAGAAGTCTGGTGTCAAAATTTCATCCGATTGTTGTTCAGAACCCAGCTTTGCTATCTGTCTCAAAAATTCTATCAATTCTCTTTCAGCTATTGGAAAAGTGGCGTTATTAGTTGGCATGGGCACATATCGAGATCCGTCTTATACCCCTCTAGCTGGTCCTTCTCATGATCTCTTAGAATTGGCGACACGGCTGGCGAAGGTGAACTTCCGCGTTTTCACATTACGGGACCTTAATCTCGAGGCATTGCACAAGAGCGTGGAAATCCTATGCAGCTCTCTTAGAACCCCTGGCGACTATGGCGTTCTCTCTTCCAGTGGTCACGGTAGTAAAGCTTTCTGGCCACAAGCGATTTCTGTTGCCTGTTGCGTCCTTCTCAGCACCACGGTTACAGCCGACTCCTTTATAGGGTTATTTGAAAGTGTTTTCCTACACTGAATACTAACTTTAGCTATGGAGGGGTAATCGCCTTTTCCATTAATTGACGCCCTGTTAGTCGTATTCTGATTCCTAGACTGCACAACACCTATCCTCCGCGGTCATCTTTTCATGCACACTACGATAAGTGACAAACACGTGACTCCGAACGTTTCCGTGGCTCTTCTCAAGGGTGGGACCCTGGTCACTAGACGCACTCCAGTCAGTCAATCGAACTACACAGCGAATGGGCACACAACTGACAAAATAACGGCCATGCTGGCCGGAACCCCGCGGGTGGCTATCTAAGGCCACGGGGAGAAACTGAATTGTTTTTGGATTCCCACGGTAGATCTGTAACCAAAACAGCTAACACAGGCTACGATGTGCGTGTTGTACCATCGGTGGTATCACTGCAATCAGTTTCCTCTTTGGCCAAGCACTGTTGCCCCCACAACATCCTGAAGACACGGTCCTAGGAGTTGTGAACGTCGATTCCTCCTCTCTCTTCCGCAGAAATGTATCGGTTCATGATCGATGCTCTTTAAGTCAGTTCTTCGCTCAGGTTGAGACCCTCGGCCTGATTTTTGCCGCCGTTTTGGTACATCTGACGCTGCATTCTCCCTAGTCAACATTGCCTGAAGCTCGATTCGGATGGGCGATGCGTCTGGCGGATTTAATCTAGGCCCCGATCCCTGGACTCGCAATGTCTGGTAGCTTCCATTTTATGTTCATCTGACCATGACGGCCGGCATTTGACACTTGGGGATGAATTCTGCCCAAGCCCGTTCCACCAAGCTTAGCATCGTCCCAACAAATTGATCAGTATCCATCCGATCATTTGATGCAATCATTCGATGATTCGAGCCCCTGGTGTTCTTTAGCTCTCAGGGGGGGATCCCAAATCTTTTGCTTGCGGAATAGCGATCGCAATGAGTAATTTCTTTAGCGCCGCTCAACCGGTCCCGTGCATGAACAACTTTTCTTACTGAACCTGTTTGCTACATCTACGTCACAAGTCAACCACATTTAACCACAACTCGATGGTGAACCATTATTATGACTTGCTTGTTGTTTGACCGGCCTATCCCCAATGATATTTACTTTGACGCCAATTCTGTCCAAGGCACCCGCTGGTTTCACACAAATGAGCACTGCTTTTCCCAATTACTATGAGGCCAAGGCACTTTTATCACTTGTGTTCATCCTTGAATATACAACCCAACCCCTACCGCCCATTTGCAGTCCTTCGTAAACCGCTATGGTCTCCGTGGCACAGGTTACAGAGCTTGCTAGCCGATCTGGTCGAGGTCGCGTCCAGAAAGTGTCATCGGAAAGACGTCAGGAAGGGACATCCGGCCTACAAGATTCACAACGCTTAGATTACGTCTGACAATGTCGTACCCCATTCCACAGTAACCGCATGGTTACATGCACGTCCACCACAGGCCTTTAGATATATGAACATAGTCCGATATTAATATATACTTCCCACATTGGCGGCCAGACCGATTTTTAGCGTTCCTGTCGCCACAAATTCCCCATGCGATCTGTACAACTTTCTTTCTCTTCAGATTCCCCTTGCTTGTTAAGTCAAGGGACACGAGTGCTGGTCATCTCCAAGACGTCGCCCGGACCAAAATTGTGTCATCTGGGACGCCTGTCGTGACAAAACACGTTCCACAGTCGTTCCCAGGATTGACGATCTGCAACCTTCTGATGATTCTATTTCTGGAGAAAGCCGACTCTCTTTGCATTCCGTTCGTTGTTAGCATTCCTCAATCTTCTGAATCGTAAGGTGACGGCTACGTTAAAGCTGGGAAGCCATCACTGATGGTTCATTTGTTTTCAGCTACGAGATCCCTGCTCATGCTGCGCCTGTTGGGCAATTGAACGGAGCATATGACCGCGATCGATGCCTCTAACTGAACCTTCTTTTGTCGTGGCACAAGCCGTTGACACACGAGTGGGATTTCAAGTAAGTTTTCTGTGGAGCCTTTCTTCGGTAGATTCATGCAACATTCACAAAGACCAGTGGAAATTTCTCCTTTTCCAGACGGCCGTTTTGCGTGGCCATATTTAACTAATGGTTAAACATCATTAATACTTGCTAGCATGATGGTCATGGCCCCTCTAATGTATTCAAACAGGACACACAGATGGGCCCAGCAGATGGTTGCAAACTCCCATGTCTAATCAAGTTGTCCCCTACGTGTATCTATGTCAAAGTTTTCGAGGCAATTTTAGTCATTCGAAGTTATCATTTCCAAGCAATTTTTGTTTTTTTTCCTCGCAAAAACAAATTCCGAGTTTAATTTCATTCTGCTCTCCTATGTTGACTTGCATCTACGACGTGATACTGTCTAGTGCCTTTTCATTGACCCTGTTTTGACGCTGTAGAGGTCTCCGTGGCCACAGTTTGCTTGGCTTAGTGATTATTTCGTGAGAGGTCGGCCCGAAATTGTCATTGGAGGTGGCCGGCCGGGCTCTGGACTCACAGTATCCACGCTCCAGCACAAGTCTGCCTATGTCCCCCGTCCAAGCGCCCGTCTTGGGATCGTTAGTGCCGTTTATGCTTCATTTTGCTTTTCAATATGTTTTGACCTTGTTGCAATCACACACTTAGCACAAGTTGGAAACTCCGCACTTGTTCTTATCCAAACTTCCTCATAGACAATGCCCAAACAGTTTTAGCAAGTAGTTTTTTCAAGTGTTCACACTCCAAGATCCACAAACACTGTTTTTGCTTACTGATTACCTGCAGTTAACCTTACCGTGTTTCTTTTTAATTTCCTTCGGGACGTCTAAAATCCTAAAGTATAACCTACACTGCATTTTTTCCGTTCCCCGTACCACCCTCAGTCCCGCTTCTAAGCTGAAGCTTACCCCACTGAGAATCTCTTAGGCTAGTGATTCTAGATGAGATTAGTGGTCGAGCATTTCGTCGTTGGCCAAGCGGCGAGGGCGGATTAGTAGCGTTAGTTAGTCTCTAAGTTTAGTTTATAGGTTAGTAGTATTTTAGGTAGCTTCTATTTTTCGGTCGCTTTTTTTTTTAGTATTTTTGGTTTCTCTTTAGTTTAGCTTAGTATAGTTTTATTGTTAGTTTTTTTATAGTTTTTATTAGCTTTATCGTAGTTTGCTCCTTATTGATTCTATTTTTAGCTTCGCCTTTTTTCGTCTTATTTTAGCTTATGTTTTATTGTAGCAATATTAGGTTAGCTCGTTAGATTTATCGTCGGCTCTAGTAGTATTTTCGAAGTTTAGATTTAGAAGGGTTTACGTAAGTAGCAGTCTAGCTTTTTTAGTTAGATTTAGGTAGAGCTATTAGTTATAGCTATTTTTTTTTTGTTAGCTTTAGGATCGTCTAGGTAGTAGTTTAGTATTAGTTAGTATTTGGTAGCCTTTCGTCGCTGCTTTTAAGAGGCAGTCTAGCTAGTCGCTTAGGTTTTTCGCTTTGTTTGCTTAGGTTGTTTTTAGATTTTCGTAAGTTGTAGCTATAGTTTTTAGCTTGAGGTAGTAGCTATTTTTTTAGAGTCGATAGTCTATAGCTAAGTCGCTAGCTCTTATAAGCCTTGTTTTAGCTTCTTAGTTTTAGTAGTTATAGCTATTTTCCGGTAGAAAGTTATAGCTAGTAGTAGATAGTTTAGCCTTTAAAAAATTATTTAGCATTATAGTAATTAGAGCTAGCTTAGTCTTTAGAGCCAGTATTGTAGTTGGGTAGCTATTTTTTTTTAGCTAGCTAGTAGTGGTTAGGTAGGATTTAGTGTAGACCTTAGTTGTGTAGTTTTGTTTTATAGTTTGTTAGTTTTAGTTTTCGGTAGTGTAGTTAGTTAGTTTTAGTTTTTGTTAAATTTAGCTATTTCAGGTAGTATTAGCTGAGAGCTTTTTAGTTGGTTTAGGTTGTAGTTTCGCTAGGTGGTTAGTTTTTAGACTTTTAGTCGTTTTTTTAGCTATTAGTATAGCTATAGTTAGTTTTATAGCATAGAGGTATTAGTTTGAGTTAGTTGTGAGCTAGAGTGTTTATAGCTCTTTTTAGTAGTTCGCTCTTTTTTAGCGTTAGTTAGCTATGTGTTTTTTTTTGTTATAGTTGTGTTTATAGTTCGAGTTAGTAGCTTAGTTTTTTAGCTGTTGTACGTTAGTCGCTCGGTAGTTTTTTTAGTAGCATAAGCTTAGCCTTTTAGCTATTTTTGTGTAGTAGGTAGTTTAGTGTAGCTCTAAGTAGTTTTAGCTTTCGTTTTAGCTGAGTAGTTTAGTTCTATTAATTAGCTTTAGTTCGTGCGCTCGTAGCGTATTTAGTAGTAGTCTAGTTAGTCGCTTTAGTATAGCTAAGTAGCAGTTTTTGTAGCTTGTTAAGCTGTTTAGTTTATTAGTTTAGCTAGCCTTTTTAGATTTTTAAGTAGTCGAGTCGGTTTAGTTAGTAGTTTTTTTAGCCTTAGCTTAGTTTGTGATAGTTTTGTAGTTCAGCTATTACGCTTATTAGTATTTTAAGGATAGCTATGCTTTTTAGCTATTGTTTTAGTAGTTTTAGTTAGCTTTTTTATGTCGTATATTTAGTCATAGTGCTAGAGCGTTTAAGCACTTAGCTCTTGATTAGTCTATTAGCTCATTAGTAGATTCTTTTAGCTATTAGCTTTTAGAGGAGTAGTAGTTTAGTAGTCTTAAGATCTCTTTTTATGCTAGTCTTTAGCTTAGCTTTATCGATAGCCAGTTTAGTTAGAGCGTTAGTTTAGCTGGTAGTCGAGTCTCAGGGATTAGTTTTTAGTTTAGAAGTTAGCTTTTAGCTATAGTAGTTGTAGTAGCTTTGTAGTGTTTGCTTAGTTTAGCTTTGAGCTCTGAGTTAGTTTAGGTTTAGTCTAGTTTTTTAGAAGTTAGGTTTGTTTAGTTAGGAGAGCTTTTGTTTATTAGCTAGTAGTTTTTTTTAGCTATTGTAGCTTTAGCTTTTTTTAGCTCTTAGGCTCAGCTAGGCTTTTTTGTAGCTTGTTAGAGTTAGTTAGTTTGTTTTAGCTTAGTCTTTGTGTCGTTTAGAGTTTAGCTTAGCTATTTAGAGTTTAGTTTAGTTCGCTTAGCTGCTTTAGAATTAGTTTAGCTATTTAGTGTTATTTAGTAGGTAGTAGGTAGCTGTAGTTAGTAGTTTAGTAGATTATTTAGTAGAGTATTTTTTAACTTTAGTTTAGTTTTCGAAGTTTTCGATAGTTTTTGTTAGCTAAGTTCGTTTTAGTAGTTATTCGTAGCTAGCTTTCGCTTAGGCTAGTATTTAGTAGCTGACGTGAGCTTTAGTTAGCTTAGCTATTAGCTATTTACGAGTTAGCGCTAGTTTTTTAGCTTCTTTAGTTCTTTCGCTCTCTGTCGGCTTTTTTTGAGTAGTTTTTTTTTTTCGCTATTGTAGCTAGTTTAGCTATAGCTATAGCTGTTCGTCTTTTAGCCCCTCTTAGTATTAGTCTTATGTTTTTAGGTGAGCTTGTAGTTCGGTTTAGCACTCTCGCTATAGCTTTAAGCTATCTAGCTTAGCTTAGGTAGAGCTTAGGAGTAGTTTTTAGTTTAGTAGCTATTTCAGTTTAGGAAGTATAGTTTTTTCGGTTTTCGTCAGTCAGTTAGAGTTCGTATTAGTTTTAGCTATTTTAGCTAGTTTAGTCTAGAGTTTTTAGTTAGTCGTAGTTTGTTAGCTTTAAGGTACTAGCTTTATACGCATGTGCTTTGTGAGATTTAGTAGTTCTTAAGCTTTTTCGTAGGTCTTTTAGCTTTTGTGTCTTGTAGTTTTGAGTTTGTTAGTTCGTATAGGTATGTTAGCTATGCTTCAAATTTGTCCAAAATGGAAACAAAATTTATGAATTTTCTCGATAAATATTTACTGGCCAAAGAAACAGTAAATTGCTCTTAAATCTGTCAGGGACTTCGGCGTCCAGCGCTTCCTTTCGGTCGATGTACAGTGGTGTGTTATATACATCAATGTACAGCGATTAGCCACTACATCGACCGAGAGAAGGCGCTGAATGCTGAAGGCCCCGTCAGATTTTAGAGCAACTTATTGTTTCTTTGGCCAATAAGTATTTATCAAGAGAATTCATAAATTTTGTTTCAATTTCGGACAAATTTGAAGTCAACACTTATATTACTGTTAGGACTAAAACTGATTAAAGGATTTAAACTGGATGCTAGAAGGGGGATTTTTCCGAGGGGGAATTTAAGTGACTTTTTTGTGCTTTGCATTTTCCATGCAGCAAAATTAGTTTGAGGGTTATGAATTTCGTAACACAGGCATCTATTACTACATTACACCATTCAATTGTGTAATCCGGCCACCAGCGCGGGCTTCTGCAGGGAACGAAGCCGAAAATGAGACTTTCGTAGAATTATGTGCTCCCTATGACTACAACAAATCTGTGCGTCTGCCGGGTTCTACCCTGTTTGTTTTCTTGTCTGAAAAGTTTTAATAATGTAAATCCAGTAAATAGCCAGTATATTGAAGTTTTCGATAAAAATGACATTTGCCTGCTTGATTAAGTGAGAAGTACTGTGTCCAGAGTCGCAGCTCTTGGCATGATGCTTTGATATCATGACTGCGCATGTATTATCGTCATACAACAACTTCTGGTCGGTGATTTTTACAGAAAATGTTGTTCAATGTGGCTAATAATCAACCAAAAATATTGTGTTGGCCGATATTTTAAGATGCTTCCTACATGTAAATATGTTTATTTTCATAGACTAAGGTGCATGAACGCATGAGTTCATGGCATGAAAACATCCCACGCCAACAGTCACGGTTCTTGGTACTCCTCACAGTCAAAGAAAACATCGAAAAATCTTATTTCTGCCGAAAACTTCAATCTGGTTCCCAATTGATTTTCGTGTGCTTTCCTTTGATCCAGTGTTGGATTTGAGCTTGATTGCAGTAAGGGGGAAGTTTTCGACCGGCAGT
>CAJQUW010009047.1:0-14480 GCA_907163375.1 Prostheceraeus crozeri | reverse complement strand
CAGGGTGAGTTATAATGTGCGCAAAACTTTGGTGATGTCTGTGATTATGAACAGGGGTACGACATTAATTTTATGCATTTTGTTCGTTAAGACTTGGGGTTTTGTATGATGTCAATCCTACAGCTTCTATGATTTTAAGTTATAAAAATTTGAAAATTGATCATGTCATATTTTCTCAGTGGTGAAATTATTACCTAGTTTTGGCATGCATTTGATCTGTTTAGTGATCGCAATGACATCAAATGATTCCACAATTTTTATTTCGTTACCAACAATCTGGGGGACACAAAAAGCAATCTATGTTTTATGAAGATTTTGAATTTGTCCTCAATTAGGCATGTTTGATTTAACTAAGATATTGGCGAAATTTCAGCGCCAAAAAGTAAATTGTTTTTTTTGTTAACGCTGGACTTAGAAAAGATTGACTAGTGTGACATTGGTATTCCAATACGATCTCATGTATTCCGTTAAATAAGAGAATGATGTCCTTGCACAATGATCCCATTTCCACCTTCAACTATCAGTGACTGATGCAGACGTTTGAGGCACAAAGACTCTCCTATGACAATCAAGTTCCTGGTTAGGACCGTCCCTTGTCAATGAACGTTCCTCTGTATCGAGAAGTCGAACACCAATTTAAAGTGCAATCCACTTGGTCCTATAGCTCTGCAAGACGCGCGGAGAAAGTATCTCAAGCAGTTTCGTTCGAGGTTCTACATCACTCGGGATGCATCATCCGTAATTATCCGAACAACAGGCGATAATGAGAAGGAAAGCTGAAGCATTTGACTTGCGAGTGGATATTGGAGAATGAGGAAAATCTGCAAACATTCTTTGGTCTGATGAAGCTTCCTTCTGTTTAGATGGAGCTCGTAAACCGAACAACTGTGTGATATGGGCATACGAAAATCAAGATGAATTTGCGAAGAATTCCCTACAAAGTTTGCGTTTGGATTGGCAATTTTTCAAACTCAAATGCTGCCATTTTCGATCGACTGTGGATCAAGAAAACTACCACTAGCTGCTCGTGATCACTCATACCTGAAACTGCAAAAGAGGCGGAAGGGATAGTCAGTGTATTCCAACTGATTGGAGTCCTCTCATTTCTCGAAGAAGGCACGAGACTTTCTATCAGAATTCCGAAAACGAGTGATAGGTGTGGTTAAGGTCATCTGGCCACCGCTGGTCTCCCGATTTGTCCCCATTGACTACTTTTGTGGGGAACTTTGAAGGCAGCGGGTATCGCCAATTTTGTTCGAGAAAACATTAATGAAGTTAAAGGAGAAATCTATGAAGAAGTTCAAAATCTTGAAAACAGATGAGTAACGGTGCCATTACCCATATGTCGTGAGCAACAATTGTTGTCGAGGTGATGGAGGATGTTTGAACACTTGCTGTAAATTGTCTATCATCAGTAATAGCTTAATTATAGAGTCCTTTGGTAAATTGTTTTTTAATTTGAAATTTTGACGATATACAATATGTGAAATTTAGGTAAATTTCTAGTGAATTCAAAATTAGCTAGAAAATACTGTCAAATAATTGAAGAGAAAATAATATTGCCACACCAGCACAAACCCCATGACATGCTAAACAATATGGAAGAGGGAAACTCAATTCGAATAATTATTTTGGTCATGAGAGCTACAAGTCCTTGAGTTTTGCGCAATTATGACTCAACCTGTATATCTTACATTGGCTAGAAAAATTATATATTATTTGTATGGGTTGTTAATAATGTGCGCTTGTTAAAATTGGTCTTTATCTACATGTACATTGAGATGTACGTCAAACGTCGTGCAAAGAATGGAGTTCCAAGTCGTTGTTGTGGGGACGTTCAGAAAATTAATTTTTTATGATCTTTTGTGGACGTCCAAAAGCATTTCTTTAAGTTCAATAAACATGCCTTTATCTCCCAATATTAATCCGTTGGATTTTCTAAATGGAGTGAATTCTCTTGAAGGGACTAAGGTAGGAATTATTTTCTTGATCCGATGACGTCACAATTGCAGTGGTCTATTGATAGCTGTGGGCATAATTGCCACTCTCTGTGGGAAATTCCGTTGCCTATTCGCGAGAAGGACGAGGGAGAGGAAATCGTGATTTCTGAAATGGCGAGAGGATTATGACTTGTTCTGAGATGATAGAGATGGGATTGTGACAGGAAAAGGCGCAAGTCAAAATCTTCAATGGATCAAAAATCAATGCCAATAAATCCTCTGGAAGTTTCATCCCCACTGGTAAAATTGGTTTCAAAGAGGATTTGACGAAGGATAATTATTTTGAGTTGAGAACATTTTATAATCGATGTGATCAAATATTGATATTCCTTCGTCAGCCGATCCATGGTAGACAGTCTATTGTATAGAATGCAAGCAAGAGGCGCGCACTATTGGAAATTCGTCGGAATTTTTGAATATCGAAACTGGTTGTATGATTTCTTACATTACCGCTTCTGTTTTATTCGTTGTAATTCAGCAATCTAAAGACCTGCTAGTTAATTATCCGACACTTGTATTTCCTGTGATTTATGACTTGGAAAACATCCATCTGTGTCACTGTAGTTTATTTAGGAACCTTTTAGGCAGACGCACCCCTTTTACACTAGGCTACTTGAAATCGCATTATTAACTAAAACATGCGTTAAAAGTTCTCTGCTGCTTCTGAAGCCGAGGAGGGTTGGAAGGGGCGGAAGACTTCGATATCGAAAATTAGTATTGTTTCATCTCTCGGATTTGAAACCTCCGGCGCTTGGGGTGTACTGAAGCAATCAGACTTCTTGGAGTGGTATTGGGCAGACGCAATGTCTGACAATACGGGGTGACGGCCTCTAGTATGCATGGTATAGCGCAGCGAATTCATTTGCCATTTCGTGCTGTGGAAATTCCTCGTCCAGGGTTTGTTCGTTTTGAACACAACACTTTTGAATGAATATTTTTGTCTTTCTTTTTACGCCTGCACTACTGCCTATTGACTCGCGCGCTGTGAGGCGTTTGAGGCCCGCTCTTGTACACCATTCATTTCCAAGATGCGTCGATCCTAGGGCCCAACTCCGAGGTCTGGTCATCCATGGAGATACCGAGTTGATTTGCAGATCTTCGGACAACCACGTCCAATCCACCGTGTGAAGTCAGGGCGCCACTCGAGGTCTTCTCCATCCAGAGGGCTGTCGGACATTGACAATCCCCCCGACGCAACCCCCGTTTCGTGTTGGCGGTTCAATAGGCATGCGGAGCATTGTGCCCCAGCCAACGCAATGCGCCCGTTGAGCTAGAAGGTTCGTGGGGGTAACGGCGGTATGGGCGTGTTCGTTGCGCACTTCGTCGTTGGTGCACGGTGTTTTTAAGGGGTTATACCTCAACTTTCATGACCACTCTAGAAACCAAATGGAGATTTGTTTCTCACATCGTCTAGGGAGTGTATAAAACAGCCAAATTTGAAAACAATCTGTCTCGAGCCTTTTCTTTTCCATAGCATTTTCGCATTTTTTTTTTGCTTTTTTTTTGATTTTCTTTGTAACAACGTTTCCTTGGAATTATTTGCCCACTCTAGAGACTAATTGGGAGGATTGCTTCATATTGTCCTGAGGATATGCTAAAATGGCAATTTTGAAGATTATCTGTCGAGGCCAATATATATTTTTAGAAATTTCTTGTACATTTATATTAAGTACGCTTTCCTTGAAATTATTTTCAACTCTAGATATCATGCTGAGTTCATTTGAATATCTTACGAGACAGGTATTGGTGGGGGTAGGGGGGTGAGGGTGGGTGTGGTTTTGGGGGTTGGTTTGGTGGTGTGTGTGTGGTGGGGGGGGGGTGTGATGGGTGTGGTGGTGGGGTTAGGTGGGGGGCGGTGTGGGGGGGTGGTGGTTGAGTAGTGTGGTGGGGGGGGTGGGTGTGTTGTGTGGCTAGTGAGGTGTGGTGCTGGGGGGGGGGTGTGGGGGGTTGGGTTGGAGGTGTTGTGGGGGGGGTGTGGGTGGAGAGTTTTGGGTTTGTTGGGGTGGAGATAGGGTGTGTGTGGGGTGGGGTGTGGGTGGGGGTTGTAGGGGTGTGTGTGTTGGTTGGAGGGGTGTGGTGGGGTGAGGAGGAGGTGGTGGGAGTTTGGTTGGAGGGGTGGGTTGGGGTGTGTGGTGAGTTTGTTGTGATGTGGTTTTGGGTGTGGGGTGTGGGGGAGGGGTGTTGTGGAGGGAGTTTGGAGGGGTTGGGGGTGTGGGTTGGTGTTGGTGTTGTTTGTGAGGTATTGTTGTGGGTGGTTGTTGTAGTGTGTGGAGGGGAGTGGAGGTGGGTGGGTTGGGGTGGGGATTTGTGGGGGTAGTGTGGTGTGTATTGGTGTGGTTGGTTTGTTGGTGGGGTTTGTTGTGGTTTGGTGGGTTAGGTGGGGGAGTGGGGGTGGGGGGGGGGGTTGTGTGTGGTGTTGGGGGGTGTGGGTGGGGGTGGTGGTGGGTGGGTGGTGTGGGGGTGGTGTGTGTGTGGGTGGTGTGGGGTGGTGGGGGTGGGTTGTGGTGGTGTGGGGGGGGTTGGGGTGTGGTGTGTTGGGGAGGGGTTTGTGGAGGAGGCTTGGTGGGTGGGTGGTGTGGGGTGGGGGGGGGGAGGTGAAGGGTTGGAGGGGTGTGGGGTGGGTGGGTTGTGGTGGTTGGTTGGGAGGAGGTGTGGGGTGGTGGGTGTGTGTGGGGGGGTGTGTGGGTGGTGGGGGTGGTGGTGGGGTGGTGTGTGGGTGTGGGTGGGTGGTGGGTTGGGTGTGGGTGGGGGGTGGTTGGGTTTGGTAGGGGTGGGGTTCGGCTGGCGTGTGTGGTGGTTGGGTGGTGGTGGGGTGGTGTGGGTTGGGGTGGGGAGTTGGGGTGTGGTGGGGGTGGGGGGGTGGGGGTAGTGTGGGGGTGGTGGGGGTGTGGGTGGGGGGGGGGTTGTGGGTTGGTGGGTTTTGGGGTGGGGGTGTGTGGTTGGGGTGGTGGTCGGTGTGGGGGTGAGGGGGGGGTTGGTGGGGGGTGGGGGGGGGGGTGTGGGGGGGGGGGGTGTGGGGGTGTGTGTGGTGGTGGTGGGGTGGTGGGTGGGGGGGCGGTTGGTGGTTGGGTGGGGGAGTGGTGGGGGTGGGGGTGGTGGGGTGTGGGGGTGGGGGGGTGTGGGGGAGTGGGGGTGGGTGGGGTGGGTGGGGTGGGTGGGGGGTGGTGTGGGTGGGGTGGGGTGGGGGGGAGGGGAGGTGTAGGGGGAGCGGTTGGGTGGTGTGGGTGTGGGTTGTGTGGGTGGGGGTTGTGGGGGGGGGTGTGGGGTGGTGTGGTGGGTGGGGTGTTTGTGGTTGGGGGGGTTGGGGGGTGTTGTGGTGGGGGTGTGGGTGTGTGGGTGTGGTGGGGGAGTGGGTTGGGGTTGGGGGGGGGGTGTGGTTGTGTGTGGCGGGGGGGTGTGTGGGTGGTGGGGTGGGTGTGTTGGGGTTGGGGGGGGTGTTGGTGGGGTAGTGGTGTGGGTGTGGGGGTGGTGGATGTGGGGGTGGGGGTGGGGGTGGGGGGGGATGGGGTGTGGGGGGGGGTGTGTGGGTGGGGGTGGTGTGTGTCGTGTGTGTGTGGGGTGGGAGTGGGTGGTGGTGGGTTGGGTTGGGGAGGGGGGGGGTTGTGGGTGTGGGGGTGGGTGTGGGGTGGGTGTGGGGGGTGGGGTGGGTTGGGGGGTGTGGAGTGGTGGTGGTTGGGGTGTGGGGGTGGGTGGGGTGTGTGGGGTGTTGGGGGTCTGGGTGGTGTGGTGGGGGGTTGTTGTGGGTGGTGTGGGGGTGTGGATGTGGTGTGTGGGGGGGGGGGGGGGGTGGTGTGTGGGTGTGGGGGGGGGGGGGAGGGGGTGTGGGTGTGGTGGGGGGGGTGTGGGGTGGGAGGGTTGGTGGTGGTGTGTTGTGGTGGTGGTGGTGTGTGTGGTGTGGTGGTGTGGGTTGGTTGTGGGGGTGGGGGTTGTGTGGTGGTGGTGGGGTGGGGGGGTGGTGGGGGTGTGGGGGGGTGTGTGTGGTGGTGGTGTGGTGGGGGGTGGTGTGTGGGGGGGTGGTGTGTTGGGTGGGGGGGTTGTGGTGGGGTGGGTGGGTGTGGGTGGGGGTGGTGTGGTGTGGGGTGGGGGTTGGGGGGGGGTGAGGGGGGGTGGTGGTGTGTGCGGGGCTGGGGGTGTGGGGTGGGGGGGGGGTGTGGGGGGTGGGGTGGAGGTGGTGTTGGGTGGGTGGTGTGGGGGTGGGTGCTGGTGGGGTTGGTGTGTGTGAGTGGGGTTGGGGGGGGTGGGTGAGTGGGGGGTGGGGTGAATGTTGGGGGTGGGGGGGGGGGTGGGGTGTTGGCTGGGTGGGTGAGGCGGGGGTGGGGTGTGGTGGGGTGGGGGAGTTGGGGGTGGGGTGGTGGGGTGTTGTGGGTGAGGGGGGGGGGGGTGGGGGTGGTGTGGAGGGTGGGGGGGGTGTGGTGTGGGTGGGGTGGGTTTGGTGGCGTGGGTGGTTGTGTGGCATTGTGGGTGGGTAGTTCGGGGGTGGGGGTGGGGGAGGGTGGGTGTTGGGTGGGTGTGTTGGGGTGGGGTTAGTGTTTGGGTGTGTATTGAGGCGTGTGTGTGGGGTGTGGTGGGTTGTGGGGGGTTGTGTGGCGTTGGTGTGGTGAGGTGTTGGGGTGGTGGTTGGGGGTGGGGGTGGTGGTGGGTGTGTGTTTGTGGTGTGGGGGGGTGGTGTGTGTGTGTGGGGGTGGGGTGGGTGGGGTGAGAGGTGGGTGTGGTGGGGTGGGGGGTGGGTGTGTGTGGGCAGGGGGGGTGTGTGGGGACGGTGGGGGGTGGGGTGTTGGGGGGGGGTGGGGTGTGTGGAGGGTGTTGTGTGGGTGGGGGGGATTGGGGGGGTGGGGGTTTGTGGGTGGGGATCGGGGGGGTTGTGGGGGGGGGTGGTGGGGGGGGGTGGGGGGGTGTGGGGGGGGTTGTGGGTGGGTTGGGGGTGGTGGGTGGTTTGGGGGGTGGTGTTGGGTGGGGGGTGTGAACCCTTTAGCGGAGTGGGTGGGGTGTGTGGGAGGTTGGGGGGGGGGTGGGGGGGGGGTGGGTGGGGGTCGTGGGGGTGGGTGGGGATGGTGTTGGGTGGGGTGGGGGGTGGTGGCTGGGGGTGGTGGTGGGGGGGGGTAGTGTGGAGTGTTGTGGGGGTATGATTTTGAGTTTTTTAGGGTTTTTATTGAGTGTTTTTTGTTATAGTTATATTTTTTTTGTATTTTTTTGATTTATTGTTTATTTTTTTGTGTTGGGATTTAGTTTTTTGATTTTTTTTTTATTTTTTGTGGTAGTTTACTTGTTTTTGTTTGGATTTTTAGTTTATTTATTATTTTTTTTTTTTTTATATTTTTTTTAATTATTTTTTTGTTATTGTTATATTTATTTTTTATTTTTTTATGATTATTATATTTTATATTTTTGATTATTAGTATTATGTTATTATTTATTGTATTTTTTATGTTTTTAATATTTTTTAGTTTTTTTTTTTTTTTTTTTTATATTTTTTTATTTTTTTTTTGGATATTTTTTTTTTTTTTTTTGTTATTTTTATATTTTTTATTTTCGATTTTGTTTAAATTTATTTTTTATTATTTTATTTTTTCATTTGTTTTTTGTTTTTTTTTTTTAGTGTTTTATTTTATATTTAATTATGATTGTTATATGTTTTATGTTATATGCAAATTAGAATAACAGTTTTACAATTAGAAAAACGATTACATGTGATAATTACTATGATAATCAGATAAGTACAATTTCTTTTCTTGTAGATCTATACTTCTTATTGACAACAAGCTTTTTCAACTATTTTCGATGCGTACCCAATCAAGGTCTATAGGCCTTATTAACACTTTGCTACGTACTACTGTGTAACAAAAATACAGTTGGAAGCTGCGAGGATCGTTTTTGAATTGCCACAGCTATTGATCGATTCAATTGGAAGAATCAGAACAAAACTTATTCGGAATAAACTGATGCTAACACTCATTCCAGTGTTGAATTGTGGTTTTTAATAATTGGCATTTCATATTTTCCTGGCAGCAGAATGTTGGAACCTCTACAAGAGAACCATCATTTTATTGCACTGCTAAGCTATAGTAAAGGGCCATTATTTCCATGATAATCGCTTCTGCCTTGAAAAACACTCGGATTGTCGAAAACATATTCCATTGATTACAGCATTTCCTGTAGAGCTAGTTAACAATGATTTTAATATCTGACCATGTACACTGAATATATCAAAATATAGGAAAGGACCAAAGTGTTTTACATTTATACTTACTTTGGGAAAGACAAGCTAAAAAACATCAATGCATCTAGTTGTGCGCGTGCAAGCAAATCGATCGTGTGTTTCAGCTTCAATGTTGTAAGTTGTCTAGGCTTCAGTCTAAATGCACTAAATCCTGTGCAGTATGGAGGCATTATTACGAATCTTATTATTGCGGTTATTGATCACGAAACAAAACCAAAGCATTATATCCCCTTTAGCAATCAAACAGCGATGAATTCTAAATGTGCAAATATTGGGATCACCTTCATATTACCCACCCAGCGCCCAGCGATTTGATATCTATGATTGACCAGGCAATTGTGACAGTTATCATTTGTTTTAGAAACTGATTATCTTAAAAGCATGCTTTTGAATTGATTTTTAGTTGAGTGCTTGCATAGTTACTACTTAGGGCTTTACATGTTGTAAAAAAAGTAGATAATGGACAATCAGGAATACAGAGTTTCAACAAAAACTTAACCCATTCATTGCCGCATGTATGTTACTACATACAAATACGTTACGACTAAATATTGAACATACAAACTGGGAAAATATTGCAGTTGCCAAGTGGGTAATACGGCAGTTCCATAGAAATACCATTACATGTGTCGGGCAAAATCGCTAGGATTCGTGGGTTAATAAAAATTCTATACTCCCATAGACATCCGGGCGAAATGCTATCCCTCGGGCAAGTGAGAGCCCTCTTTCTACAGGGTTGATATCCATATATCTATAAGACCATCCATTCGCTAGCCACCTATTTGAAATTTTTGTACCTATCATTATAGTTTTGTTATTGCAATATGGATTAGCTTCGCACAATTTCAAATGACATAGAATTTGTGACAATATGCTGAAAAGGGTCGTAAGATAAATTCTTCAAAATTGCATTTTAGCATATCCTAGGGAGATATGATGCAATCTTCCAATTAGTTTCTAGGGAGTGGGAGGGAATTTCATGGAAAGCGTTTGTTACAAAGAAAATGCAAAAAGTGCAAAATAGCTATTGGAAAGAAAGGGCTCGTACAGATCTTTTCGAATTTTAGCTTTTTACACTTCCTAGGGAATATGAAGCAATCTCCAAGTAGTTTCATAGAGTGGGCTCATTAATTTCAAGGAAACTGCACACAACAAAAATGCAAAACGCTGCAGAAAGAAAAGGGTCTCGACAAATTTTTTTTCAACAAATTTGCTGTTTTACACTTCCAGGACATGTTGTGAATAAACAATCTCCATTTGGTTTCTAGAGTGGGCATGAAAGTTTGAGGTATAACCCCTCAAGAAACCCACCGTGGGTGATACTTCAAAACAACCGATCAGATCCACGTATCCGGAAATAGGGTATAATCAAAAGTAAATTGAAATTTTCAGCGGATACAAATTGTATTTAATGAATAATTTAACCAATATTTCGGCCCTTACGGATTTCTCAAGGTTACAAAATAAAAGCAGGAGATGAAGCATTTATATACAGAGCAAGATATGAGTTCACGACAAGTAGGAAGAGAGAGAGAAGTGGTTCTCCAAAACCTCGAAGTCAATGTGCAACTGCTTGACATCCATTCATTAATGCCCGCTGTGACGACGAATGTACATAGCCTCCCGCATAGAGCGCCTTTTCTGAGTGTTGTTCAAATTCTTGATGTCGATCGTGACCATGATATGCAGGGTGATGGGGCCAACCTGTTGTGATTGGCCGTGTTTCTTAATGTTGTTGGAAGACCGACTGCTATCTTGAGTCAATCGTTCTTTCCACTCTGAAGAATGGACACAAGCGGAGAAGAAGATTCGCCTATTTATATTGCCATGCATAATTTGGCACGTAATTTCTGTAAATTAAGTTTCTTTGGTATAGCATTTATCTTCGTATTTTCACTGATAACGCAGCGTATCACAATCAATCTTTTGCAAAGTATGCGTTGTTTGGGTGGGTGAAATATTTTTACGCAAAGATTTTCCCAGATTCCAAAATGCAAAAATATATAGTCAGATAAGAGAAGATCGCTAGTACCGTGTTAATCATTCTGTCTTTTGGTAGCTTCGTCAACAAAAGGACAAATACGAACGAAAATTCTCTTTCTCCCATCTTTGTTTTTCTGTTCCCCTTTGTGATTTTTATTTTTTTTTTGAAGATTATTGGTGGGTGTTTGTATTTTTGTAAATACGATATGGGTAACCATTGTTTCCTAAGCCGATTCAAATACAATTTGTTCCGAAGTTATCCTTGCTTCTTCCGTTGTTAGGCAATTGTTTTATTCGTATTTTGGTTTTCGAGCATCAAGCTCTTCGTATTCTCCAAGAATAATGGGCCTTCTTTTGACGGACGTAGGAGAAAGCAGTAATCCCACGGGTATATTGTACCACTCTGTATATCTTTCATATATAGCCTCGTTTGGAAGCGGGTTATCTTCATCGAAACACTTCCGTTATCCAAAAAGGGTAATAAAACCATTATTGGGCAACTCATAGTGAATCTGATATGTTCAGAAAAATACCATTAGCAAAAAGGTTTTAATTAGGGGGAAGGATGTCATCATCAACACAAAATACGGGGTAGGGTGCATATGTTTGGGTTGGTTATACATTGCGGACAAGGTCGTCAATGTATCGTTCCAAAAAAATAACCTGCACCATCGTAGGCTCTCAGTTTTTTTTCTTCCATATAAAGGTTCAATATATAATTGCCAACTGTGGGGCCATAGGAATTCCCATAGTCAATCCATTAATTTTGGCTGTATTCCTGATCATGGGGGCCATGGGTTTAGGCGGGAGCTTAATTGTATTTGAGAATATAGCCGTAGTTCGTCAAATCGATTAATATCCTCCCACATCCCTAACGTGTGTTCTTTGTTTTGTTTTTTTTCAAGAAAATCATCTGAATTGCCACCATGGACAGTTGGGGGGTGGTTTTAAGTTTGTAAAGTTTTCTCTCAATACAGTGTTTATTAAAAAATCTGTATCTCCATGTAGCGGAATGTTACCGTTCTAGGTTCGTCAATCAAGTTGACGCAAAATCCACCAATTTGGTAACTCAGGGGGAATAGTGGATAATTGACCCATTCAACGAAAACTTGATCGCCATCTCTGAGGAGAGGTATGGACATGGGTACAAATCGTAATAGGTTGTTTAATTTTGGAAGATATAAATTTAGATTAATTTGTTACCAGGTCCATCAAACCGTGCAGCACAATGCCCCCCCCGGTCTTTTCCCCGTTAGTTCACACCATTTTTTATGATCCTTAGGAAGGACGTAAGCAGAACATGGAAGAGGTTCAGAACATCTCAGATCCTATTAGTCCATAGTTAGTTAAACATTGGTGAAAACTTAGATTTGTATCCATTTGCAATCAAGCTCAATTTTCTATTGAATCTCGCTTGTGCGGTAGAAGGTTGTATTGGTTTGATCAATTTGAAATTATCACTGTCTTTCGTTTCATTCTCCAATATTTGATTGTAATGGTATTTTTCCATAGCGAGTAAACGATTTGTCTTATCTGTAGGTAATATAAGAATATCATCATTTTCTTTGACTTCCCTTCTTAAATCAGAAATAGCAGTAGATTTAGGAACATTGAGAGATTTGAGTATGTGAATCATACTCCTTTAAACTCTGAAATAGATTCAGATGGTACATTTTTTTTTTTAAAAAAAAAAAAAAAAAAAAAAAGTCTTTTCATCTTAGTTTGCGGCCACTTCAACTTCTGCACATGCTTTCCATAACCATCCTGGAGAGTTCTTTTGTATCTGGGACACAAGGAATATAGGAAGGTCCTTTATTGAGTAAACTTCTCGACTCCATTGTTAAGGCAGAATCAGTTAAATCCACAAAACCATTTAAAGGTTGATGATTGTCTTTAGATACTTTTGTGTCCTTTTTCTTAAGCAGAACAGTCAGTTTCTTTTCTTTAGTCGCACAAATTGAATTTTTTAAATAAAGCAGATTCTGTGTTTCATTTTCTGAAAGAGGAAAATTGTAAGTTTGCAATTTGGCTATCCTTTTGTATTGTAAATTAATACAGAGGTGGGTGATACGCTCTTGCCATCTGATGTTGAGTACCCGGCGTGGCATCGGTTGTCAAAGCCCATAGTTCTTCTGCCTTGCGTTGCGGAAAGAGGCCAGGTTTCGGAGCCATAAAGCAAAACCGAAGGAACACTCGCGTTATATAGTCTCATTTTGGTCCGGTTGCTGATATTCCGATGTCTCCAAAGTTTTCTGAGCACATCATTTGCCAGAGCTCTTCTTCGAACCAGTTCTTCGTCAATACCACCTCGCCTGCTAATCTTCGACCCCAGATAGATGGAGTTTGGGACAACTTCTACTATGTGATTGTTGACCACTATGGACTGTGGGGGTGTGCTCTCACTTATCATCATTAACTTTGTCTTAGAGTAGTTGACTTGGAGGCCAATTTCGAAGCTTCATTGACATAGATGTTGATGGCTTGAATGAGGGAATCCATATCAGGAGCGAAAAGAGCAGTGTCATCTGCAAATTCGAGATTCGTTAGTCGGTAGCTACCCAGCTGAACTCCCCGCATCTGGTCGTCAACTTTCTTCATTAGGTAATCAATAAGACAATTGAACAATTCTGGTGCAGCTGTGCAACCTTGTCTTACGCCACTTTCAGTTTGGAAACAAGTTGAATCTTCCCCATTGACCCCCTTAACGCAGCTATGGGAGTCTGAATACAGGAGTTGTAGAAGCCGAGAATGATCTTTTCGGGTACACTGATTGAGCGAAGAATCAGCCAGATTGCATTTCTATCAGCAGATTGCAAAACGCCGCCTTAAGATCCATAAATGCGATGCACAGATTCTCTTCCACGACGATACTCGTGCGCCTTTTCGGATCAACAGTCGTACACTCGCTATTTGATCACTCGTACCACGTCCAGGCATAAAAGCCAGCTTGTTGGGGACGGCGGTGATGATGCCATGGGCTACCTTTGCACGTTGTTGATTAGGATACTGAGTGAACAGCTTCCCTGGTACTGACAGAAGGAGTGATGCCACGATAGTTTAGAGCATACTCGAGCGTCGCCTTTTCTCTTCCAGAATGGGAGGATCACGCCCCTCTTCCAATCTTCCGGAATGGATTCATTTTCCCACACAGCGTTGAAGACGTCAGTGAGCCATTGGATCATGCAGTCGTTTCCATACTTGAGGATTTCTGCTGTGATATTGCATATCCCGGGTGCTCTTTTGTTGTGAAGCCGTTTCAGTTGCATCTTTGCTTCTGATGTGGAAATACAATCTGTGTTGCACCTTGGAGAAGATAAGGGATTGTCAGCCGCGTTGAGCAGTGTCAAATCGGTCTGTCTGGACGTACGATTGAGAAGATCGCTGAGTGCTTCTTTTCCATTTGTTGAGGCACGTTCTTCTTTGCTTGTAAGGACTTCTCCATGCCTTTTGTTCTTAATCTGTTTGATTTTAGTCGTTGTTTCATCGCGAAGGTCACGGAGTAGTCGATAGACCCGCTGGGCAGTGTCATTTTGGCCGAAGCGGTCTCGGAGCGTCTGGCCTTTCTCACTCCAATATCTTTCCTTGTTCTCTTTCAGTGACAAATTCCTGAGTCGATTGAGCCGACGATACTCTTGGATGTTCCTATCGAGTTTGGCCTTTCGCCTCTTTTCAACTAGGTCGAGAGATTCCGGTGAGAGAATCCAAGGGCGTCGCGGGTGGTGCTCTTTCTTTACGAAGAATAGTGGCTCTGGCTGCGGCGTTTTTTGAATCTCCGACTTAAACGTTTCCCAATTTTCGTGATCGAGGTTAGCAAGAACAGTATAACGATTTGCTATTTCAATCGGGAAGTTCTCAGCAATCTCAGGATCCTTAAGATTTGTTGCGTCGAATCTGATATCACGCCTCTTCATTTGGCCTGCTTTGAGTCGCACACGCATCGTCATGACAAGCAGTAGGTGATCAGTCTTTCCCAAGTGTGCTCCTCTAAACACTTTACAGTTTGTAACTGAACTGCGCCATCGTCGTGAGACGGCAATGTGATCAATGGCTTTTTTGGCATGTCCGTCGTTGCTATACAAAGTCCAGTGATGGATTCTGCGTCTGGGGAATCACGAATCTGCTATACAAAGACCTGTTGTTTGGCACATGTCGAGAATCTTGAGCCGTTGTCGTTTGTTGTCTGGTCAATATGCACATTACCTACTGTTCCTGGCCAGGGTTGTCCGCGCGTCTTCCACCAATGGTGGCATTCGCATCAGTAAGAAGGATACAAATATCAT
>CAJQUW010009046.1:0-20018 GCA_907163375.1 Prostheceraeus crozeri | reverse complement strand
TATGTAAACTGTGTAAATGAATACACAGTAAGAGTGCATTGATGAACATCTTCGGATTGTCCTGCTGTTGACCTTGATACTTCGATGAAGTGCAAGTAGGTTGATATTGCTTGATGAAGCTCGCATGATTCAGGACAGTGTCCATCTATGAATCGTCGTCATGAGCTTTGCTGCTTGTGGAGAACACAGTTCGCTCCATAAATTTTATTCAGCTTTTACACGTGAGATCTTTCGAAACTTTGCAGAAACCATTGTGGAGAAAACAATCCATGAATCACTTCACTTCAGTGTTTTCCTTTAAAAGACAGGACGTTTGTCTACCTTCTAGGCATGCGTAAGTTTTCACCGGGAGATCAGCCATCAAAATGTCTGCTACAATAGTCTGACAGTTCCGCAAATCACGAACCTTAAGTATAGTGTTGCCACTGCAAACATCTAGTGAAATGATGTGTTTAAAAAACCTCTATCCAATCAACTCCACAGAAATAAAGCAAATGAGTCAATAAGTCATCGATGAATCAGTCCATCTTAGCGGTGAACTATTCATATAAACATAAGTAATAGGCGATCGAAAAAAGCAGCAAAAAAATTGCGCCTTGAAAATTTGCCGAATGCTAAGAATAGTAGACGAAGAATCAAGTTTATTGAAGGAAAGCAATGTAACGGCGGCAGTATTGGCGTATTTCGTGATTAAACGGTTTCTCGTAGCAGTTTCTGCTCAGTTTCTCCAACGGTTTAGAATGTTCCTTGCGTGCTTTTACATATATATGTTCGAGTAGCATGTCATATGCGCCTGTTTTATACTCCATGAAGAAGGGTCTGAACCGAAACGTCGGTAAAAGCTAGTTTTTTTTTTGCCATTTTAACTAACGTATTTGCAGAAATTCAAGGGAGTGCATTTCTCGATTATAAGCAAAGTCTATAATCATGATCCTCCCGCTTGCTGCCATCACTTACATGTGAAATATGTCGAAGATTACGGTCAATTATAGTATTCGAATAGATGTTTAATTTCAGGAAAAGCAGTGACGCTGTGATCAATGGTGGTGGTCATTGCGTTATATCAGCCAACAATACTGCTTGCCTCACCATGGTAATGAAGAAATAGTGTGAAGTTAGTAAAACACGAATTAATATCATTGTGTTTAAATTGTTGCCCCACAGGCTAATTGTAAACAATTAAAAAATTTCCCACGCTTTCATGAACGATTTTAGGATATCTGTTCATTCCTTAATGCATTATAATGTGCTTCACAATATTCAAATAGCTGACCGACTTTTAATACACTTTTAATGCGGAAATTTCTCACAAAAATAAACAAATGAATTAAATATTTTTTGATGAACACATCTAGCAAAATACATTCATTGATCCATTTATTGGCGTACACCTCCAATTACAGGAAATTCACCACTTCTGGTAAAATTATATATTTCATCTTCTCCATTGCTTATTGCTAATGCGTGAGATATGTAAAATGTCATCATCAGTGATTTGAGAGACATACGACAGAAATCTAATTAATTTCCAAAAAAAAGAAATTTTGGCAAAATGGTAAAAATCATTGGCATTGGTAAAACTCATCAACCTCAACAAATCACAGGCCCTCTATTGATCCCATATTTCCTACAAAAAGTAATAGGAATCCCCCGCAAACCGGCCTAATATATACGCGGAAAAAATCATCTGTTTCCAATATTTTTAAGAAATTGAGAGTGCATAATTGTTTCGCATTATGAAAAAATACGAATATTAAATATGGAACTGTAACCTTAATAGTTGTGCTCGATTAAAATTCGCTATCTTAATCATAAAAATTAACAAGAAATGCAACCATTTGCTATTGAACGACGTGTATACTTAATATCTGTAATGCGCAACAGTTCACATTCAACCAATTGAAAAGTATTATCATCCAGATCTCTCGTTGATTTGTCAATTGTGACATCAATTTGAACGATCATGCACAAATGTCATGTTGAAATTAGGGTGGGCCATACTTTTTGCATCATTATGTCCAACCGCTATCTGGTATTTCAGAGGCGAGGGTGTATTACTTCATATGCTGTATACTGTGCTGGACATTGAAGTCATTTGAACAGCTACCATCCATTGCGCCATTGACTATTTTAATTGAATGAAATTTATTTCCAAATTTAAAAACGTAAACTGAGATACCGAAGTAGTCCCTACCTCTCGACAACAAAAAATTGCGCTTGATCTTGCTCATGGCATTAGTGACGTGGAGTGTTCGTTTTCGGAATCAGTAAACCCAATTACCAGTCAAAGAACTGATTTCACGTGTGACTCAAATGAATGCCATAAGGACAAATTTGGATGGCTATAAAAAACATTCGGTGAGTCGTCATTGGTGCCCCCATTACTGTCCCAAGGTTATGCGTCTTGCTAGACAACCATTCCTACATCAGTAAAATATAAAAATGAAAAAGAGAAAAAAAAAGAAGAGGATCAAATGAGCAAGAGTAGAAAAAGAATGTCTGAGAAACGAAAGATCAGAGGAAAAAAGACAGAGAGAAAGCCATTCATTTAATTAACTCGGCTTAACGCGAAAGGATAGTAATATCATCCTGATAGTAAATCAGCGAGATACAAAATGATCGGCAAGGGCTAGTAGCGTTTACTTCAAATCGGCAACGAAAAATTAAAGAAGGCATTCAATGATAGAAATTTTTTTGGATGTGAACTTGACCCAATCAATGTTGGAACGGCCCACGAAAAGTCAGCGGATCGTTTTTAATCCGAAATGGAAAAAGACATTATACAAGAAAGTTGCACTAAAAAGAAAAGTAACGTTTATTACGTTTGAAGCGAAATAACGTTACATTGAAATTAATAACGTTACCCAAACTATATTTTTCATCATTGTACAGGGAGTTATCCAAGTCTCAACGAGGAACCTCGAGAGTATCGCGACATCAGCTTTGGCAAATTGCAAATCCTATCGTGTGTATTTGACATCAATTCATCTTAAATAAATTAACTGGAGGTTTCTATGAATAATAACGCTACTACATCGCCCGTAGAAGCAACATAAAATTACAACAACTTATTTTGCAGTACAGCTATATAGAATAGTTTGGTATCAATTTAGCGGATAAAATAAATAAAATGTATCTAATGGTTTATGTAGATACCGGACCATCAGCTTAATGAGCCACATTGTAAAAGTTATTCTTCGCGTCATCATGGAAATGGCTCGCTGCGGCATGAAACCTAAAATTTCGAATTCACAATATGGTTTCAGGAAGGACAACGCTGCAAGAAATGCCATTTTTACATTGAGAATCATTAACGAGCGCTCAATTGAATTGAACAAGGATCTAAATGTTTGCTTCATTGACTATGCAAAGGCATTCGATAAAGTGAAGCATAAACAATTGTTTTACACTTTGAAGCATCTCGACCTTGACGGAAAAGATCTTCGTTTAGTCCGGAATTTATACTGGAAGCAAACGGCAGCTGTCAATGTGAAAGGAGAATTAGGTCAATTTAATGACATTCAAAGCGGAGTGCGTCAGGGGTGTATTTTCTCTCCGGACTTGTTCAATCTGTATAGCGAAGAAATTTTCTACGAAACAAGAGAGAGATATGAAAGGATTGAATATCGGAGGCCACAACATCAACAACATACGATTCGCAGATGAGACAACTCTACTCGCCGAATCCGAGAATATGTTGCAACAATTGCTGGACTGTGTAATTGAAGAAAGCTCCAAGAAGGGTCTTACAGTCAACATAAAGAAAACTAAATGCATGACTATCGGTAAGAAAGAGGTGACTCCGATGTGCATGATCCATGTTAGAGGAGAACCTGTGGAGCAAGTGAACTCTTTTGTCTACCTTTTAAGCAAGAAAGCAACTAGCGGAAAATGCGACGATGAGATCAAAAGAAGAATTGGGATATCAAAAAGTGCTTTCCAAAATATGCACAAATTATTAATTAACTCGGCTTACGCGAAAGGATAGTAATCATCCTGGATAGTAAATCAGCGAGATACAAAATGATCGGCAAGGGCTAGCGTTTTACTTCAAATCGGCAACGAAAAATTAAAGAAGGCATTCAATGATAGAAATTTTTTGGATGTGAACTTGACCCAATCAATGTTGGAACGGCCCACGAAAAGTCAGCGGTCGTTTAATCCGAAATGGAAAAAGACATTATACAGAGAAAGTTGCACTAAAAGAAAGTAACGTTATTACGTTTGAAGCGAAATAACGTTACATTGAAATGTAATAACGTTACCCAAACTATATTTTATCATTGTACAGGGAGTTATCCAAGGTCTCAACGGGAACCTCGAGAGTATCGCGACATCAGCTTTGGCAAATTGCAAATCCTATCGTGTGTATTTGACATCAATTCATCTAAATAAATAACTGGAGGTTTCTATGAATAATAACGCTACATCGCCCGTAAACATAAAATTACAACAACTTATTTTGCAGTACAGCATATAGAATAGTTTGGTATCAATTTAGCGGATAAAATAAATAAAATGTATCTAATGGTTTATGTAGATACCGGACCATCAGCTTAATGAGCCACATTGTAAAAGTTATTCTTCGCGTCATCATGGAAATGGCTCGCTGCGGCATGAAACCTAAAATTTCGAATTCACAATATGGTTTCAGGAAGGACAACGCTGCAAGAAATGCCATTTTTACATTGAGAATCATTAACGAGCGCTCAATTGAATTGAACAAGGATCTAAATGTTTGCTTCATTGACTATGCAAAGGCATTCGATAAAGTGAAGCATAAACAATTGTTTTACACTTTGAAGCATCTCGACCTTGACGGAAAAGATCTTCGTTTAGTCCGGAATTTATACTGGAAGCAAACGGCAGCTGTCAATGTGAAAGGAGAATTAGGTCAATTTAATGACATTCAAAGCGGAGTGCGTCAGGGGTATATTTTCTCTCCGGACTTGTTCAATCTGTATAGCGAAGAAATTTTCTACGAAACAAGAGAGAGATATTTCACTGAACAGAGGGCCAGACATTCGTTATACTAGTTTTGAGGAAAGCCCAAAAGCGAGAGATGTTTATTTTCTTCGTTTATTGGAACAGCGAGGCCTTTCAGCCACCACCGGAGGCTATCTTCAGGCAACTGAGAATTACAAGCAATTCAGCGTTCACAATTTGAATATTGTTCACCGATATCACACAGATAGCTAGATTCTATGTGTAATGAACTAACACGGAAAACCTTTCTAAAAGTTAAAAGATAGAAAAAGACATAATACTGATAACCAAGAAACAAGTAATCTCAGGAAAAGACAAAGTCAAGAGAAAGTCAAAAAAAGTTCCACTGGTTACTAACGCTATGCTTGACACGGTTGAAGGATCCACATTTCTTCGTCCACAGTGCTTCTTTGACCACACGCTTCTTCCATTTTGGCTCCCGCTCCAAAATCTCCATCGCGTCAATGTCAACTACGTGGTCACTTTCGAACGTGTGACGGCAACCTCTGAGCGATCCACGTCCAGAGATCTGACAGCCCTCTTGTGCTCCTTCGTGCCTTTCCTTTCGTCTGTTGTCCTGCCTGTCTCACCCACGTAACTCCAGTTGCAATCTTCCTCAGAGCAAGGTATTCGGTAGACTACCCCAAACTGCTTTGCCGGAGTCGGTCTCTTCCGCACCAGTAGATTCCCCAGCGTTGTCGATGGCTTCATTCCGACATTAATTCCCACTTCCTTGAGGACACCGCGAACTTTCTCGGACACACCAGGTAAATAAGGAATGGAGCCAAAATGGAGATTTTGGAGCGGGAGCCAAAATGGAAGAAGCGTGTGGTCAAAGAAGCACTGTGGACGAAGAAATGTGGATCCTTCAACCGTGTCAAGCATAGCGTTAGTAACCAGTGGAACTTTTTTTGACTTTCTCTTGACTTTGTCTTTTCCTGAGATTACTTGTTTCTTGGTTATCAGTATTATGTCTTTTTCTATCTTTTAACTTTTAGAAAGGTTTTCCGTGTTAGTTCATTACACATAGAATCTAGCTATCTGTGTGATATCGGTGAACAATATTCAAATTGTGAACGCTGAATTGCTTGTAATTCTCAGTTGCCTGAAGATAGCCTCCGGTGGTGGCTGAAAGGCCTCGCTGTTCCAATAAACGAAGAAAATAAACATCTCTCGCTTTTGGGCTTTCCTCAAAACTAGTATAAAGAGAGAGATATGAAAGGATTGAATATCGGAGGCCACAACATCAACAACATACGATTCGCAGATGAGACAACTCTACTCGCCGAATCCGAGAATATGTTGCAACAATTGCTGGACTGTGTAATTGAAGAAAGCTCCAAGAAGGGTCTTACAGTCAACATAAAGAAAACTAAATGCATGACTATCGGTAAGAAAGAGGTGACTCCGATGTGCATGATCCATGTTAGAGGAGAACCTGTGGAGCAAGTGAACTCTTTTGTCTACCTTTTAAGCAAGAAAGCAACTAGCGGAAAATGCGACGATGAGATCAAAAGAAGAATTGGGATATCAAAAAGTGCTTTCCAAAATATGCACAAATTATTCAAAGATCGGAAAGTAAACAGCTGAATCAAGAACAGAATCCTCGAATACTACATCCACCCATCCTGATGTACGGTTGCGAATGTTGGACTATTACCCCGAAGAACGAGAGAAGACTGAATGCGACCGAAATGTGGTCGACACCGAGAATTCTGAGAATATCCTGGATCCAGCGTGTCTCAGATGACGAAGTATTGCGTCGGTGCAGGCAAGACGAAGTGTACTACAGAATATGAGATTACGGCAACCAAGTTCTTTAGGCATGTGATGCGCAAAGGACATTTAGAGAACATCGCAGTAACTGGGAACTGAATGGAAGGCGAGCAAAGGGAGACCGAGACTTACTTACATCAGTGGTCTCTCCAATTGGCTGCAGACCGGAGAATCCGAACCCATTCGATCTACGAACAATCGAGAAAAATGGAGAACCATGATCGCCAATGTCCGTATCGGATAAGGCACCGGGACTGACTGACTGACAGATACTCCGATGGTAGTGTTTGCATGTTTCATTTGTTTTGCTATTCTTTATAAGTGAATCAATAATAAATTAAAATCCGTCGTAGAAAATTGCACGATTTGCTATGCAAATCGAGTAGCGGCTACTTATGAGAAAATGCCTATGAATTGAAAGATTTGATCGAGACCACTATACCTTATAAGCAAAGTTTAAATCATATCAGTATCCTAGTTGTTGGAAATAAGTTCGTGGATTA
Source organism: Prostheceraeus crozeri (assembly GCA_907163375.1). NCBI lineage: Eukaryota > Metazoa > Platyhelminthes > Polycladida > Euryleptidae > Prostheceraeus > Prostheceraeus crozeri. The sequence continues at coordinate 12,753 of CAJQUW010009046.1, read as the reverse complement.
CCCTAGGAGTGGCATGTGCTGCACAGTTGAAGTCACGGAGTCAAGTCAAAATAGTCCTCGTGCGAAATGGTCTTTAATGGTTTTGATAAAACTGTCCCAGGAAAGGTCTCGAGATAAAATGCAAATAGCAGAGACATCCTCAGCAGCATCTGAAACTTGCGCTTCTGTTAAATTTTAAGCGGAAAATTAATAGTCTCTGAGTTTGAAACCAGGTCTAAGTAGGCCTACTTCCAGTGGCATTCAAAGGCTATTGGTTTTCCTAATTAAAAGGTTTACAGAAACATGTCTTTGGATACTGCTGAGACCGTCTCCGCTATTCATATTTTTTTCAACCTTGCCCTGGGACCGGTTTATTGAAGCCGAATTTTAGGACCACTTCGTAACAATAGCATTTTGACAAGGAGCAAAAGTCACACTTAGCTTTCAGATTGCTATCTCATTTGTCACGTGATCATGATACTCAGACTGAATGTGTAATTCTCTAAGTGTCCACGGAAAACGTAAGCTATTTAAATAATTATTAAAAATGTTTGTGCTTGTTTGCATTTGTGACTTCTTGAACTGCAATCCACGCTGCTGTACTATCAGCCGCATGTCAAGTCATTTCTCCTAAGGAAGCGAGTTGAAAGCTTGAGTTATAAGCAGACCATCTTTCAGACAAGTCTTCGGGAAATCACACCTCTCCGAAAGAATGTTTCATCCATAAAAATGTAGTTTGAATGTAGGACGGCATCGGTGTTAAATCGTTGGATGGTCGACACACGTTGCTTCGCAAGCTTTTGGGTAGATGATTTGCTACCTGTGATCATGTAAGCATCATCCGAGGGCGAATCTGCCGACGAAACCGTTCTACAGTGTTCGTACAGCACATCATTTGAAATTGATCAAAGTTTGAATTTGGCCAGCTAGTTTTACTGCTTTTGTCGTGTAATACGCAATAAATTACTGACATCAATTGAAATATTTAGGTTTAGACTTAAGGCAAAATAGACAAAGGCAGATAACATGAACATTATGATGTCTCTGAGATACTAGCCATTCTGTCCCGTAGATCGATGCCAATCTGGTAACATCTACTACAAAAATGTTATTGAAATGTAGTAAATGCGTGTGATGTAACGTTATTATGCATAGAATTGCTCAAGGATGGATAATTTTTCAATAAAATAAATTTCACATTCTTATTTTGTATGAGGTAAATCCTATGCTTTCCGATAATTTGCTGGAAAAATCCTATATTTTTCGAAAAAATCCTACATTTCCTATATTGTTTAGGTCTAGGTTCTGTAGAGGGCCTGCAATCATAATCTTTCTTACAGGGCATACTTTGAACATATGCTAACAATAGCATTCGGTTGTCTTACTGTTTATCCACTACCAATAATTAAATTTCTCATTAAGAAAAATGTGACGCGTGGAAAATGACACAGAAGAAAATTGTACCTGCTCAGCCAGCGTGATAGGTGTGATGCCAAAATTTCATTCATGCCATAGGCATTTTGAATATCATATCTTGATTCATTCAAAATATCTAATGGTAATTTCCAAGCAAGACTTTCGAATAGCCAATTATCTATTGTGAAGTTATTCGGACGCGATGTTGTGTCGGAACATCGATTCTACTGCTAAATGGTTATTACCTCTCATCTTCACCTTTAAATATTCGAACAAATGAGGTCTAGCTATTCCTCCTCAAAAATGAGTGCAAATAGTGGAGAATGGGGTTGACATGGCAGCATGTGCGACAATCATCCATCTATTTGATGCATCGAACATAATGTAGACAAATATATGTAACCTGTATAAACGAGTAACACAACTTCGTCACCGTTCATTATAAGTTGAACACAGCGTAAATAGGTTCTAACTGAACTTTGGAAAAAGCTGCTGTGTATGAACAACTGTAGGTCTACAAATACAGCCTATGCAATAAAAGATGAGCTGACACCTTTTAGCATTAAAATGTGCAATTCTACTAGCAATTATATAATGTCATTGCAATCATAATAGGAATATGTTTTGATATAATAATCGGGCCACATCTGACCTTGATGTGGAATGATAAGGAATCTTTGCTATATCTGCTTTCAAATCTGTTTGGTTATAGTAGTCATATGAACGTGTTATTCACACAAGAAAAATACAGTTGTTTACACAGGAAAGTTAATTTTGAAGCTGAAAAACAATTTTCTAGAAACTGAAAATGCATCGACACTAGGGGCGTGCGGTGAGTTTTCAGATAGGGTATTCACTATATTTTGAGCTGCTTTTTGTAGAGCCGGGTCTCATACGATAGGCCCCCTATACTTTCCCTTACAGCTGAGTATGTATTAACTTCAATTTGTATGTAAAACCGATGTTAATTTTACATTCAAGATGAAGATGCTAAAATATAAATGATACTTAAAATATAATCAACTTCATTGAGCCTACCATCACTACCATCAGCTGCTGCAGCCATTTTCATGCAACTACGAGTACACGATCGTTATGAGTGACGGGTTGACACAGAAAGGGAATCTGTTATAGCTTCTGCTCTTATCTCTCCTAGGAGGGTTCATCGATATTCGGATATTGTAGTGCGTTCAAGCAATCACAGCATTGCAAGCATAATTGTAAGTCGATGTCATCAATTAACGCTTGTTAAACTCTCGCCTCATAGTGGGACGCTGTAAGCAGCAGCGCGTTTACGATCATTGTCTTCGCGTGAGAGAGGTGGCATTCTGATTTGACGTTGAACTAGCTCGAATTTAATTGGCAGCTGTGAACTGCTGTGAACACAGGCAGCTAAACGAGATTCACCATCAGACGTCGCTTTCATCCAGAGAGAGTTAGCTTTCAGCCGACTAAATACAGATCATCTCGGGAAGCTCAGAGAAAGCAATCAGCTGTTCTTCACAGAATTAGTTTTCAACAGTTGAATGATAATTTGTGATTTTTTCGAGAAAACTAGTGGGTATTCAGTGAATACCCCGCGTCTAATTACGGACCGCCCCTGATCGACACCTAGCCGAAATGGCAATGACTCTAAAGGTGTGCAATCTTGCTTAACAAACAATTGCTCTGCGTACGACGCATAAATCGAATTACCGAAGATATTCATCACCTCTTAACAACAGCCAACAGAAGGATGGACACAGTTGTCATTATCCCAGATCTTTGAGAATTACATGAAAAAATTGACAATTTCCTTAGTTAGTTTCCATTAGGCGATAAGATTTTAGACTCAATCTCTTTTCATCAATTAACTTACTGCAGTTGAAAATGATAAACGTCTTCTCAAACGTATTTAATGATGATGTTAATTAATGTGACAGTAGGCCTGAGTATTTCGGGATTACTCCACGAGCCAAAATTGATAGCGTAGAACACGATCAAGAGTCAGAGAGATTTATATCATTATCTCCTCTACATTTTTTCTTCTGTACAAAATTATTAACCAGAGATCATTTACATCCAACCGAGGCGTGCATGCACATGTCCACTCAGGCACTCTTCAGAAAACATGCCGCTCACAGAGGAATTAAATTTACAAAGTCATCAACAGTCACACCTGTCATTCATCAATTTTAAAACTTTTGGCAAACAGCACGTGTACATTACAATTTGCAGAATATCAATGAAAAATAATACATCCACCGACCAATTTCTAACAGATGATGTTGTACACAGTGTTGCGATTCGCGCGTCTTGGTAATTTGCTGTGTTTTTCCATTTTTACCCAATTTACGCGTGTTTTTTCGTTCGTTTGGTTTTTAGTCTTACTTTATTGATGTTGCACTATTATTGAAGGAATGAAGGATTCAATGCTGCTCGAAATATACAATAATACTTCATTGTTGCAGAAATGCAATTTCATCGTCTCGAATATGCGATTTCACGAATATGCGAATTACAAGTTCAAGAATCAAAAGAGTATCTGAGTTTATTGCTGTTGGTGGGAAGTTTAATATTTAACTGAAATTTTGATAACAATGAAATAAATAATAATGCTGCATTTCGAAATGACAGGCGCATGGCGGTTACAAATAATCAAGGAAGAGGATAGGAAAACAATGAGAAGTAATATCACCATGAATCATTCGATGGATAAATTTCTTTCCATTGATCGCTTTGATGGTCGTTCTCCGCAGTCGATGCAGCCTATGTCTGAGGTTCCTGCGATGTGCTGTTTCCGGTGGTAGAAGTCGATGAGGCACGTGTCCCCGGTGCTGTAATATTTTGTTAAATAGTCTTTTTCACTTTTCTCAACTGTTTGCAACTATTGATGCTGCAACATTGCAGGAATGAACAAGAAGATGAAGCCAATGAAGCGTATTAAAGAATGAGTGTTGACTAGTCTGATGAACATAAATGAAAAATATAAATGAAATATAAAAACATGCCTGCAAAAAGCAGCATTTATTAATTATTGCAGGCGCACAACTTAGGCGATTTGTCAGTAGCCTGTTTGAAGTGATATTTAATGAGTCCGTCGAAATTTCACTAACTTACTAATTACAAATCTCAAATTTGCTCGGGCATGGCTGTAACTTTAAATAGAGAGTTGTGTCGATGTTGAGAGATATGAACTGGGCTTGCTGATGATTCCTGAATATTGGATGAAATAGCATCTATTCAAGTCTGCTACGTTTTTCAACTGAGGGTGCAACTCAATATTTCATAATTCTATTTTAATGTTCATTTAGATACTTCATTTCTGAAGGAATCATTGAATTAAGAAAGCTTACATGTAGTACTTGCTAGCGTATAGTCTACATGTACAAGGCTCGAATGATTATTGAATGTGTATAATTCACTTTTATTGTTCATTAATTTGTTAAAGATTCTTGCTCCTCATCATTGTTTTCAATATAGATGAATTATATTTTTGACTTGTATATCCTCTATCTAACCAATGCTGGTAGGCTTGTAGCCTATGCTGGTACTACTGTACAACTATCTAATTCATGATCCTGAAACTATAGCACAAATGCGAATAATTTTACGAAAAACGGTGATTGAAGCTCATCACTTTGGTTCTTTTTTTTTTTTACTGAATTTTCACCCCTAGCACAGCTATGAGCCATGAACGAAGCTAGGGGTTACTCAATGAAAAGTAAAAATTGTATTATTTTAAATAAATAAAATAATAATAATAATAAAAAAAAACAGATCTTCTAATCTGATTAAACTGTCCCCATCAGAAACATGTTCGCACGCCTCTTGAAAGTATCAAGATTGTATTGGTCAGGGAAAGTGGTCTGGGGAAGCTGATTCCAAAGCTGCGCCGTGCGAACAAAAAAGCTTTTCGAGCGACTCACAGTACGTGCGCGTTCTAAGCTCACATGATAGCATGTGAGTGCATTAGCTCTGCGTGTGCTTCTGGAGAAGATCTTAGGTTTGGGTAACGCACTCATTTACTGCAGAGCTGCTTCTACCGAAATAGTACCTGTAGAAGAGACTGAGTGAAGCAACATCCCGTCTGACGGAGAGCGGCTGCAACTTGCTAGCAAGTTTTTCACCCATGAGATTCTTGACACGTTTCTCAACCCGTTCAAGGAGGTTAAGATGCGTTTGTGGGGCGCCTGCCCACAGATGACAACAATACTCCATCAGAGGACGAATAGTGGACTTGTAAAGATAGCAGACAGTCTGTGGTGGAAGATAGCTGCTGGCACGATAGAGACTACCAATGCGTTGAGCTGCCTGCTTGCTAATGGATTGGATGTACGGTTTCCATGACAAGTCCTTCGTAACCGCCAATCCAAGGAAGGAGATGGAATCTTGTTCTGGATCGAAGCACTAGCTTTATTGAGTTCGTCTTAACATTTCGTAGAAAATACGAATTTATGAAAATCCTTGATACCCTGTATCAGGAATTGATAAATATGAGCGCGCATTTTTTGTCTTATGTAAAGAATCAAAACACTGCTCTTATCCTCTCTTTGAGGTAGCTGACTGCACTTGGAAACAGGCGGAAATGTTGTTGGAAATCCTCGTATTCACTGAAATGCGTATTGACCGTGATTCTTATTATGGCGTATCAGTAACAAATGTGTGCGCGTTTTTTAAGCATGCGCGTGTTTCTTTGTCCTACCTCAAGAATCGTAACACTGGTTGTATAAAATGTCTTCAACCGACTTCAATTGTAGGTCAGTGAACTGCCTCAATCTTCGTCAGGAAGTTAAAAGACGTAGCATTACAAACTAGGGAAATTTTCAAAATGTGCCGCTGTTGCATATCATGAGGCATAAGAAAATGATTTGGAGATTCATTCTCCAAGGTAAAAATAATGGTGAGTCATATAGCACTTTGTAGAGACACAATAATGATGTGATCATAGCACATTGTATATCAGAGATTCAGGATCAAAGATACCTTTGAAGGACATGTTGCATGTCGACACCATGTGGCCAATCTTATCAATTGGCTTGTGAATTTTAATTCTTCAATTTTTCTGTGTTTCAATCTTCTCCGCTGAGTTGTTTCAAAATTGAGATTTTCATTTCATTATCTCCATGGTTATGTTGGACGCAATGGAATGATACTACACTTTTGTCTCATCTTTGTGATTAATATCGCATTTATGTCCATTTATTCGCTCCTTCAAAGATCTTTCTGATTCGCCAATTGCTTTTTGTATTGAATAGAGTATTATTTGCATCGGTTTTACATGAAATTCCTGATGCTGGAGAACTATTTGAGTCATCAGCTGACAAGGAATAGCAGGCTTTACAGCTTTTAGAGCCACAAGCAACAGCAATACTACATTCGTTGATTCTCTATGTAGGATAATCTGTCAGTTCTGATGAAACAGGAAGCTGCTTTATCGTAGATGAAAGCCTCCACCAAAGCACATTGATCAGAGTTGTTTCACTTAGAAAATGTTTGTTGTTTGAAAGATACGTATGATTTACAGCCTAACATCCATCACTTTATGACAAAATTATCATTTGTACATCATCATCAAATAGGGTTGAGAAGACGTTTACCTTTTTCAACTACAGCAACTATTTGATTCGATAATCGATCCGTCTTTGAGAACTGTTTTTTGTAAAGATCAAAAAACAGTTCAATTGCGTGATTTTATAGGCTCTATGTTTTCACATGCTCATGAATATATTCATAAATGATGTATGGGGTCTCTAGACACGATGGCAACACTGCTAATTGCAATTTGCATTTTGTGATGATTGATCTTTTTATCGATGCCCGCATGTAGGCTTTGCCTGTTTGTATATCGGAAGGACAAAATATTAAATGCGAGTGGGCCTATGTGTTCATGATATATAATGTGGTCAATGATAATGAACTTATCTGGATCCAAATCCATTATTCTGGTGTCCCAGACTTCAGCCATTTTTTTGTCTATTGTGGTATCTTAACAAATAAGACTTAATTTGACCTCGACCTCATTGCACATGATTCTCCTATGGGGCTTGGTTTTATGTTTGATAGTTACCAATTATGTCGATCATATTTATCATGAAGTCTGAGAATTTCAATTGAAAAGTATCAAGAAATTTAGACTTCATTTACGTATGATTCTAAAACGTTATAAAAATTATCAACCGGAAAGGTAAATCCCCAGCAACAGTACTGAATGGAGGTTCACTAGCACAAGCATTAACAGACTACAAGCATTATGTACTCAAAGTGTCAATTACGATGAATGACATTCTGTCCTGAAAACTATAAAACTCACTGAGCAAGTTCTTGTTGTGTTCTTAACCAATTGAGAACAACCGTATTATTCACTTTCAGTTGAGATGGGCTATACGAGGTCGAAAACGGTCAAATGTTCAAATCTATTTGAACACCAGCTTATTTCAAAAAGTAGCATCTTCTGATAATTTTGGTACGAATATATTGAAATTGAGTAGGTGAGGACGAAAACAGACGTGGCAAGTCATTCTGTCAAAACTTTCGAGGTTGCTATATTGTGCGACAGTTCGATTCAAGCCATGGTCAAGTTGCTGCAACTTCTATTGCTGCTTGTGCAGGTTGATTAGTATATGTGGGGATTCCTAGCGTGCAAATTAGCATCATTCGCGTTTTGAATAATTATATGAATGAGTCCCAGAATTCCAAAAACTTCAACCCACTGGCTTCCATTTTCATTTTCTTAGACACCTCAGCTGATACCCGTGTGCATGTCAGTGCATGAATTTGTTCAACACCTTGCAATATGTAATTACTGTATCATAGTTTTTAAGATTTATTTTCTGAAATTATTGTTATCTTTACTTCTAATTAAGTGAAGCCATACAAGGCCTATTAGCCTATAGGTTGTTGGTGAAAATGTTCCCGAAGCTCCGACCAAGGGGAAGGTCATAAATGATATTCAAATGGTAGGAACGTTCGTAGCAACATCAAAGTGCATGTATCTGCTACAAAAATTCAATTGGGATGTAAAATTGCATCTTGCAGCTCATCGAAGTATATCTTAATCATACAGAGGAGTGTGATCTCTGAATTTTTACTCGGTATAGAGCAATATTTTTACAAATGACCATGTTTTATTCTTATCAAAATTATAAGCTCTCGTATGAGTACAGATCCGAAATGCCGGGAATAGAAGAACAAGTCCTTACAATTGGCAAGTCCAACACTTAGTTTTCTTAGGCCTTTTAAAAAAAATGCTCGATGCCAACATCTACGATAATTAAAGGATTTAAACTTCGGCAGTAAATCGGGAACTAGGAAAGTTTTAGTTATGTCAACAAATTTAAAGGAAACTGCGAGGGAGAATTAGAAGCTGTGCTTCATAAACTTGTAATCGTGTCAGAGGAGGCATAAGCAGGGTGGCCAACTGGTCACTATTTTAGTGACCGGTCACTAAAGTCACTAATTGGTCACTATTTTTTACCAAGTCACTATGTATTTTTCTATCATCCATTACTGGATTACCGGTGTGTAAGAAAAAATCGAATTTTTTATTTATATTTCTAGTATGATCTTTATAATGAATTTCTTGTATTTTAAGTCAATAACTATGTAATGTTCAGCATGATTTTCAAATGTGCAATTGTATGACTTCATGTTAGACGCACATGTGTGTCACGGATATTTTGGTCTATGTAATATATTTTGAATCGTTGTAGTTTCAATCTATTATGTAAATATCTGTGACGGCATTATGACCTCAAAAGGATGAACAAGGAGCTGTGGTGATCTAAAATGGGGCGATTTTAGATCTATAAAATGCCACCAAAAGCTCAGCGTATAAAGCCTCTGTTCATCAAGCTCCTGTTTCCCCACCTTCTCGTGGTGAAGTCGTTATTTACTCGATAACAGAAGGGAAAGGTGCGACCAGCGAGTAGTGGCGCTGCAAAACCAAACCGCCCGGACTCTTCTTTGTAACTTGGTATGTTCGTTAAGTCCCGCGTTTAAATATAACAATGTTTCTCTGTTTTGTTAGTTTCACAATTTGTTTTTCATTGAACAAATGTAAACGCCATTTCCAATCCATCGTTCCCGGGTGGCCTCAAAGAAATCCATTTGAACCAACAATGATGCCATTACATGGCTCAGAGAAATGTGTCAATAACTTTCATTGTTTTTTCTGTTGTCCTTTTTTTTGCATACGAATATACAGTGTATGTATATAACGCCATTTCCGATAATCAGATACGGTGCTATATATATTTTCAATATAAATACAGAGAACATAATCATCTTGATTCATTCTGGACATTCTCTTCATTCTTATAAAATGATATGAAATAAAGCCTTAAAAGTACTCTACTTGTCTCGAGACTCAAGTACGAGCGTATAAACCGTTAGTGTGGTCGTCTGACCTCGATTTATTCGAGTATCCTAGTAGGCTACATGTATAGTCTATGTAGATTTTCATGGGACCTTCCTCTAAAATATTTCACGATGTATTCGTCTGTCCCCTCTCTTCTCTGTCATGAAACTTTAATGATTAAAAGTCTTATCGTAAATATAATCCAACTTCATCCCCTAAAAAGTTATAACTTGAGATTTAGCACCTATCAAGTGAGTAGGAGTAGGACATAAGCAGTATCCACAGTCGGATAATTTTATATTTTTGTAGACTTCACCATATTAAGTTATTTCATTGCAGGGATCAGAGTGGGTAAATGCAAATTTCAACAACGATCTCAAGCAGAAGTATCCATGGTGTCTAAGGGTCCCAGAAGACGAGAGTATGATTAAGTGTGCATATGATGGAAGAACGATCTCGCTATTATCTGGAACACAAAAACTTAAGCAGCATGAGAATCAACTTGTTCATAAGCGTGCCATACCATCGTAATATCAAGGAAACATCATGGCTGCATTTTCAAGAGGTGCCACTGTAACTGATGGAAAAGCTAAAGCTACCTTTCTTCATGTTCTCAAAATGGTTCTTGAAGGTTCGTCATTTCGGTCTTCACAGTCGATATCTGGTCAAAGAGGCCTGCACAAAAACATGTTTCCCGACTCGAAATATTCTGATATCAAATGTGGAAAGACGAAGGCCGGTTACTTAGTTACAGTTGCTATTGCTCCTTGGGTGAAGATGCACTACGTTGCAGCGTTGCAGAATCAAATGTTTGGGATTTTCGTCGACGAAAGAACGTACAATAATAAAGCTCGACTTGAATTTTGGATCGCCCCCATGAAAACGGAAAAATAAAGCTGACATACTGGAAAACTGTTTGAACTCGAAACGGACATAGATCTTGATGATTTCCTGAAAAATGACAAGATTCAGAAGTTAGATGATGTTCATCACTGCAATTCCGACACAATTCAACCCAAAAGATAAGAACGGTGTTTGAAGAATACTGCCTTTCTTTTGAAAATTTGCTCTATTTGATGTCAATAATTGTGTCAAACAATGCGCGGGAAAAACGCCGGTGTTGCACAAAAGTTATCAGAAATTATCTCCAAATATTATGGAAGTTCCCGGTTGTCTGTCTCATATCAGTGCCATCTTTGTCCAGAAATCACAATTTAAAATGACAAAAAAGGAGATAACACGCAGAATCCTGACTACCATAGTGAGGTTTCTGGAACTCATTACCTGAATCAACATCTAACAAATAACCACCAAAAGCACGCATTATACTAAAACAAGTTGATGACATGCTCAACCTGAACAAAACAAGCAGTTATAATGCAAAACGCGTTTTCTGGACTTTTATACGTCCCTACAGTCGGTAAAGAGAGAATTTACCCTCTGATAAAAAAATTAGTTGAGATTGGAAACAACAAAGAATTGAAATCTATGATCAACCAAGAACATTTGGAAATCCATGTGGACTTATGCATTGGCTCAGACGAAGCCCTTATACTCACTATGCAAGTCATCTCAAGGAAAAGAAGTCACGTTATTTTCTCATTTCTTTTGAGTTTATTGGAGACCATCTCACAGATTCTTTCTCGATGTGGACATTTGTTACAATTGAATCCAAAAAACTACGTCAACCAGCTGTTCGAATGTGCAAACAAAAAAAAGAATCCGAGAAGCTTTATAAACAAAAATGAAGATCTATGTTGTGCACAAAGCAATCATCGAGTTACCTCCCGTTTGAATGCCCTTGAAGCGTATAAAATTTCCCTTATACGTCAGGTACTGGGATCAATATAATTCATTTCAACTGTCGACCAATATTGCAGCGTTTCAGCGAGTTTACTAGTTCACAGAGTAACTATCCATTCGTACATAATCTACATGAAACTGAAAGAAATGGATGCTCATGATTACAAAAGGACTGAAAACACTTGCTGAAGTATTCAAAGTGTTCCAGTCATAGATTCACGTGAATGAATCTTGTAGCCTTTTGAATACTTTGGTGATTCAACTCTCTATGACCTTTGGAATTCTGAGGATGCCTTGTCTGGAAAGCCTAATCTAAGAAAAAAAAATGGCGGAGACAGGGGGGGGGGGGGGGGGGGGGGGGGGGGGGGGGGGGGGGGGATTCATTGCTACCTGCTTGCTCAGCCGCCACACAACATGGATTGTGGAGCAGGGTTTTTCGGCAAATGAAAACCACCAGAAATCTGCTTACTCAAAACACACAAAAGAATGGCATAGTCCCCTATCTGTATGATGGATGTAGGTTGACTCAGAGATTTTTTGATAAGAGAAGCATTTTGAAGATTTTTAAAAATCGAGATTAAACAGGCCGGAACAGAAGTACAAAAAGTCTTTCATCAAAATCAAAAGCTTCTAACTAGCGAAGATGCAAAGAAACTCGAGCGTCCGATGAAATCCGACTAGAAATCGGAATTTTTCAAGCAAAACGACGCCAAAAGCAAATAACATCTGAAGCTGAAAGGCATTGATCTTAGAACTTTGTAACGAATCCGAAGCGGCAATTACGAGGACAAAGAAATTGAAACTCGAGAAAGCGCAAGTTGCAGGATGAAAAACAAGCGGTAGTTGACAGTCTTGATTGAACAAACTCATGCCTCTATAAATTGACAAATGGTTCACCAAGAAATGAGTTTCACTGTATATTTTTAGAACTTTATAAAAACCCCGCTTCTTTATACAAATTCATGATATGTATATTGTAATTTATCATGCAAATATAGTAACTTGATATTCGAAAATTAGTTTTAATCACCTGTTGAAATTGGAAGACTGAAACAATCGCTTAACTTATATCTGAGTGTACTCAAGAAAAATATCATGAAAAAAACCTAAAATTTAGCTAGAATTGACAATATTAAATTATTTATATAACGTTTGTTTTGTTGTTCAAGATTGAAAAATTGGGGTCACTATTTTTTCTCAAAAGAGTTTGGCCACCC